>ML686074.1:4849-15430 GCA_007922175.1 Pelusios castaneus
TCTATCTATCTATCTATCTATCTATCTATCTATCTATCTATCTATCTCACCATTACCTCAGTACATCCATCCATCAATGACACCCAGATTTATCTGTCTCGCTCTGCGTAAGCATGAAAGCTTGTATTTCTCACTAACAGAAGTTGAGCCAACCAAAGACATCACCTCCCCCAGCTTGTTTCTCTAATACAGGAGTCTGCAACATTTGCTGATCCAGTGCTGCACCTTCCTCTCCAATCCTCAGCCGGTGCCGGTGGCCTCCTGAAAATTCGGTGGTGTCCATGGCTGGAGGAGGGAAGGGGAAGTGCTTCCCAGGCAGGCCATAGAAAGAAGCTACCCAGAGTGCAGGATCCCCAGGCGTACCACGGAAGAAGTGGCTCCTCTCAGGGATCCCCAGGCAGAAAGAAGCTACCCGGAACAGCTTGGCAGTGACACATTGTGGAGAGGATCAACTCTGGGCAGCTTCTTTCTGCGGCACATGGGGACATAGGCATGGCATGGACCCCTGTGCCCCAGCCTCATCCGAAAGAAGTTGCACAGATCAGCTTTCAGTGGCAAGAGTGGCAATTTCTGTGGCGCCACAGAGGGTGCAGTGTGCCGCTCTGAATGGACTCGGGTGCCACTGCTACCCCCTGCTCTAATAAAAGACAGCTCAGTTCATTTTATCAGCCGTTTCTGGTTTTGAAGGCAGAAAACCTCAGCTGCATACTTGATTGGATCAGCATCATTACAGCCTTGAAACTGTAGTTCAACCTGAGGAAGAAACCAGCAACCCAAGTCAATTAAACCTTCCTGATTTCAAAAAGAAAGGGGGACATTTGGTAGCAATTTTGGCTGTAAGCTTTGATAGACAACGCTGGTGTGCTCCGCTGTTCTGAATGGTAGTAGAAAGGGCGTTTGTTTGACTGACCATGTTTTCTCTTGGAAAAATCCACGCTGCCTTTGGTGTGTACCTGACACCAAAGCAGGCGGTGTCCATGAGCACAGTGCAAGAAGTGGTGACGGTAACAATCATATGAATTGCTCACAGTCCAGTGTGGGAAGCAAGCTGCATTTAGCTGGTGAATTCTAAAGAACGAGTGGCCAAATGTGCCAACTTTCGGAGCCACGTACAATTGATGTTCAAGAGCCACAAGACAAACACACCCGCGTTTTGAAACTGCTAACATCCCGGTGAGTTGTCTGCAGTGAATTACTTCTAGCCATAGGGCCTTGTGGGGCACTAGCCTGGGTGTACATCTTCTTCCCTGTGGGGAAGGGGTGGGTTTGGGGCTTCATCCCGTAGCCAAGGTCTTATCTTATAAGCCATATAAGCCATGAACCCTAGCAGGTGCCTCCTACAGGGTGGAAGCCCCAAGATCCTCCCTGACTGGTAGGTGGAAATGGGGGGAATCTCGGGAGCTCTGCAAGTCATGGTCTGGCTACCAATGCAATAGCTAGCCAGGGTCAGCAGCAGGTGGAAGTGTCTGAACCATGACCAGTCAGAACTGCTTGAAGTGGACCCTCCCCCCCCCGAGCCACGCCAGGTATCAAGATGTAACTCATGTGCTTAATAAGGAGCTATCTCTTTAAGAGAGTGGTTTTCAAACTATAGGTCGCACACAGTACGGGGTCACAGACAATGTTCCCTCTAAGGTTTGGCGGCTTGTGTGCAAAATTTTCAATCCGTGTGCAAAACTTTTTCTGAATAAAATTTTTGTGTAAACTCACACGACAGAAATTATAGGCATTAATTGAAGTTAAAGTAATTGGTAATAGAATTAATTGTGTTTAATTGAATTTGAATGAATTTTGAATTGAAATTTAATTTTTAGAAAGGTTTTTATTTAAAATTAATTTTTTAAAAGTTTATTTTTAAAAAGGAAGGAAAAAAGAAGTGAGGAAGGAAGGAAGAGAGAAAAAGAGGGAAGGAAGGAAGAGAGAGAGAGAAAAAGGAAGGAAGAGAAAAAGAAAGAGAAGGAAAGAAGAGGAAAGAAGGAAGAGGAAGGAAAGAAGAGAAAGAAAGAAAAAAGAAGGAAAGAAAAAGGAAGAGAAAGAAGGAAAAAAGAGAAAGGAAGAGAAAGAGGAAGAAAGAAAAAAGAAGTCAGGCAAAGAAGAGAAAGAAGGAAAGAAAAAGGAAAGCAAAAGAGAGAAAGAAGGAAAGAAAAAGGAAGGGAGAAAGAAAAAAGAGAGAAGGAAGGAAGAGAAAGGGAGAGAAAGAAGGAAGAAAAAGAAAGAAGGAAGAAAAAGAAGAAAAGAAGAAAGGGGAAGGAAAGAAGAGAAGGAAGAGAAAGGAAGGAAGCAAAGAAATAGAAAGAAGGAAAGAAAGAAAGAAAAAAGAGAAGGAAGAGAAAGGAAGGAAGGAAGGAAGCAAAGAAAGAGAGAAAACAGGAAAAGAAAGAAAGAAAGAAAGAAAGAAAGAAAGAAAGAAAGAAAGAAAGAAAGAAGCAAGCCAAGGCTGCCGGTGGGGGAGGACCCTACCGCGGCCCTGGGAAGCCGCCGGTGGGGGGGGGGGGGAAGAGCAGACCCCAGCCCCGGAGGCTGATCCCGGCCCCGTGCTGGAAGGCCGGGTCCATGGATTAGCCCGGCCCCAGCCCCGGCCTGGGAAGTCGAGGCGGTTGGCGGGTGGGAGCCTGGGAGCCCGCCGCTGCCGCAGCCACCCCGCTGCCCCGGCCGCGTGGGGCAGGCAGGCAGGCCCACACTCCTGACCCTAGCCTGAGCCTGCCTGTCCCGCCCTGGGGGCGGGAAGGGCCAGCCCAGAGGCCGGGCGCAGGCGGGTGTTCCGCTGCCCCGGGGGTTGGAGGGAACACTGGTCACAGACCTCTGCTGCCGCCATCGAAAGACTGGATTGTATTGCTCAAAGATGTAATTGTTGGGTCGTGGGCATAAATGATTTTTTTCAACTGGGTCCCAAGGAAAAAGGTTTGAAAACTATTGCTTTAAGAGATCTACTAGGGCTGGTTGTTGTTGCTAGGTGGGTTTAGCTTTCCACATCCAAAAGTTTCTGGAATTGGGTGTGGTAGCATCGGCCATCTTCACTAGGTTCCCTGCTGGGGTCAGATGCCAGGAGGGGAGAGCAGCAGCCAAGGCAGGTGCTGTTGGAGAAGCCAGATGTGCTCTGGCAGGGGAGAAGCTGAGCCTGGAGCAGACAGCAGTTGGGTTCCCCCATTGCTGAAGCATTTTGCAACAGGTTAGCGACATTATTAACCTGCCAACAGGGAAGTGTGAATCAGAAAGAAGGGACTATCGGGAGAGGAAAATCATTTCTTTTAATTGGAGACTTTACATGTTTAATTTCTTAGCCCAGCTGTTTGAATTGGTGTCTCCACTGGTGTCATGCACCAGCAATTCTTTAACATACGAATGGGGAAGGAGTCAGTTATATTCTTCTCGTTCTCACAGTTGTGTGTCTTGTAACAGGGTTTCTTTATCTAGCTCTGTAACTGAGTGTTGGTCAGGCAGTAGCTGGCTGTAACAGTGATTCCAGCAGAGGAGGAAGAGTCTGCTTGGATTTCAGCTCAAGACTCCCACAAACAAAGGAGAGTGTAGGAGAGCCGCTTCTTTCAACACAGAAGTCTGTGAACTTGATGAGTAGAGACTAACTGAGACTCAGGTGACTCCACCTAAGCTTTGGGAACTCTTGAGTTTCTTCTCACAGTGTTTCTGTGGGGACTGCCCTGTTTATTTCAATTTGTTTCTTGGTTACGTTGGTGAAAAGAGAGCTGTGAAGACAGAGTATGTGGATTATAGAATAGCCATATAATGTTATAAACATTACATTATTATTATGTTTCTTTATTATAAGATTTATAAGCCTAGTACTTAACAAAGTTCATTACTTTTTGTTCTTATTAGGATTGGAATGTGGGGAAGGTAATGCTGAGCGATATTTGCGGAAAGTCCTTACAGACTGAATCCTGGTCTTCAGCACTTCTCCATAGGAGTTTGGGTATCTTTTATAAGGCACTGGAAAAGGGCAATGAAGTGAACAGTAGCCCACCCGAAGGCTACACAGACACCAGGGCAGTCACCTGCTGTCTGGTCTCAGAGGGTTCAGAGCACCTGCTCTGCCTGGAACTCGCTCTGTGAGCCCCCTGGATGGGACCTCAGCAGTTTCCACATCCCCCAAAGGGTCCATGCACTCGCCTTGCAGTCAGAAGAGTGTCACAGCCAGTGTGAGAGTCAGAAGGTTTATTAGTTCTGAGGATCAGGGCATGGAAAGACTTTATTAGAAGATTAATTAGATGTTACAGCAGGGACCAAATGGAGAGCCTCAGGGCCCACTCTCTGGCTCTCTTTCCTCGACCCCTCTGGGGGACTGGCCCTTCTGCCCTGACACCTTTCAGACACGCCTCTCTTACCCTCCTCCCCCCAGTCTTTTGTGTCTTTCCCGGGCAAGGTGTCATAACCTGTTGCAACTGGTTTGACCCAGGAGGGTGGAGGAGGTCTTGCTATGGGGAAAGCCCAGCCACCCTCTAGTGGTCTCTGCAATGACCACATACCTGACTCCCATCATCTAAATACACGAGGAACATATGGGGGAAACTGAGGCGCACACATGGTACATAGACGAAACATTAGGAGCATCTCCACTTCATCACAGAAGCATATCCCAGGGGCCAGTGATTCACGTCTGGGACTAGGTCTTTGAAGGAAGCCTTGGGGTGTTATGAGGGGAAGGCTGGAGAGAAAATGTGACCGACAGGTGCAGTGAGAGCCTGTGGAGAGAGAAACACAAAGTCTCCAGTTAGTGAGAGGACTAAGTTGGTGTCAGCAAAGAAGATGCAGTGTGAAACATTTTGAATGGCAACAAACAGCTTTCAGTTCCTTTCACATGTTTCCCCTTTTCTGTGACAGACAAGACATTGCAATTCAATATTTCATTCCAGTTTGGTTTGTCTAAGAAACAACCTTTCATTGTAGTTAAAATAATGGGTGTTTTTGCAGTGTCCAGCACCATGGAGCCCTAATCTCGATTGGGATCTGTGTAGTAGTGTCTGGCATGATGGGGCCCTGATCTTGGTCTGGGTTTGCTCAGTACCTGGCACAACAAGACCTTGATTTTGATCAAACATAGCACAACACAGAATAAATCAACAGAAAGCACTAGTTCCCACAGCATATACACCTGGGGAACTCACTGCTGCAGGAACTCAAGATTTTTAAAGCCCTAGAGAATTGTATAACCTGTAAAATATCTGTACCTATGGAAACTGTAATAAAGGGCATCAAGCCTCATGCTTCAGGTCAACCTCATCTGATGAGATGTATTCAGTTTTCTTCTCTTCTGCAAGATCCTGATGGTAGCTGCTCTAGAGAACAGGAGCTGATATGGCCCAGGAAGACCATGCCTGGTCATTACTGGCTGGGTAGGGAGATTTCCAGGATGGACCCTGCCTCTCCTGCCTATACAATGTTATTTCACACAAGGTTTCTGGTCAATGTTCCCATCAGTCAAAACAAATGGCTCTGAGACATAGCAGCTGTGTGGGACCCAAAGCAGTGGGGTATCTATTGTTACAAGGGAAGAGATGCCTGGAAGAGAGAGGGTGAGTAGATGTGGGTATATCTAAAAAGCTGCACTCCGTTTTCTCTCAGGCATAACCTGCATTTAGCAGGCTCTCCTCCCATGCCAACAAATTTTCAGCTAGAGTCATTCCAGAGATGTTAACAGAGCCCACAATGGATTTACACTGAGCTGGCCAAGAACAAGGCCTACTGATTTCATGGAGTTTTCCCTGAGTAAGGACTGAAGATTTGCTCTGTGATAGGTAAAAAAGTGAAATTTTCATCCCAGGAAACAAAACTGTTTCATTTATAGACGTCTGACATCTGGGAAGAAGTCATCTCAGTTATAAGAGTTTACAATCTTGGGAAAGAAAACTTGAGAAAATGGATGCTCAGCACCGAGATGCAGCCACTTTTGGGGTCTGGAGCCAGAAAACAGCCTCACATAACACTGCATGGGGATGGCTCACCTGGTGCTGAGATGCAGCTGGTTCTGAGATGGACTGTGGTAATATGGTGGAGTTTCCTTTTGCAAAAAGGGATATATTTAGGGCTTAAAGTTTGCTGCCCAAATGCTGTGGTCTCTTACCTACATGTCCTTCTCTTTGGTGAAGAGGGATTGAATGCCGTTCAGTATGAGGCCCCCTCCAAAAACTGCACCTGCAACCGACAAGGCCAGTGGTGCTCCGGACGTTGCTGCTCCAGCTGCTGCTACAGAAATGACTCCAATCACGACTCCAGCTGCTAGTTGGATTATAGCGCCTCCTATTTCTCTTCCTTTTGGTTTTCTGAGCAGTCTGCCAGACGTCTCTTGCAGGGCTGGAATAAAGACCATGATTTGAACAAGGCCACGATTCACCCACATTGGCTGTCTTGTTACCGGCCATGCTGTTGGCCTTTTGGAGTGCCTAGCCCTGGGCCACGTTACTATGGTGACCCTTTTAGTCCCTTCTCTCTGTATCTCTGATTAATGTAGAGCTCACTTCCTTCGACTCCTTATGACAGTATCAGAGTTGATCTAAATTCTGAGGCCCAGAACACACGTCCGTCACTGAGACTTTGGGGTACTGGAACTGGAAAAACCAGGGGGACCATGGCACTCCACTCTAACATGGGTGCGGTTTGGGGAGTAGGGGGCCACGTTGCCCCCATAAGTTGCAAGCCTTGGGCAAGGGTAGAGTGGAGCCAGCAGGGGCTATGCGTTGTGGTTGTGATCAGCTTGCCCCGTGGCAAATTTGCCTCCTCCACACTTTCCCTGCCTTTTTGTTCCTAGCATACCTGTAGGAACCTTTCTTACCATTCACGTCCCATGCTAGCTGCAGCTCCAGTTGTGCTTTGAACTTTCTGATTTCAATCCTCCATGCTCGCAACATTTTTATACTCCTCCCCAGTCATCCGTCCAAGCCTCCACTTCTTGTCAGCTTCCTTTTTGTGGTTAAGCTCACCAAAGATTTCTTTGTTAAGCCAAGCTGGTCGACTGCCATATTTGCTATTCTTTCGGCACATCGGGATGGTTTGTTCCCACTCCCTCAAGAAAGTTTCTTTAAAATACAGCGAGCTCTCCTGTACTCCTTTCTCTCTCATGTTAACCTCCTCGGATCCTGCCCATCAGCTCCTGAGGGAGTCAGAGTCTGCTTTTCTGAAGTCCAGGGTCCGTAACCTGCTTTTCATGGGGCCACATGCTGTTTTCCCTGTGCCCTGGCGCCTTCCTTTCACCTGTCCGCCCACACCTCCCATTTTCTGTGGGTAACATTTCTGGAGGCTGTCAACAGCGCAAAAAGCGTCCACACAGGCTGTTCCGTGGTAAGCCTTACCACCCTCGTTTAGGTGGTTTACATGTTGCGCAGGAAGAGGGCTGTTGCCGCGCAACAAGAAGCTTTAGTGTGTGGACGCTTTGATTGTTATCGCACGGTAAGGAGCCTTACCGCACGATAACTTTGTAGTGTGTACAAGGCCTGAGGCATTGTTTACATGCAACGTTTGCAGCAGTTTAAGATTTATTGTGTCACACCCAAACACGCTTACATTAGTCTCCAATGACTTTAGGGCTCTTCTAAGGCACAGTGTTTGTACTGTTACGGTTCTATGAATTTAGAACCAGAGAATGACTCGTTATGGGTTCAGCGCCCCTAGTATGGATGCAGTTATGACAGGTATGTCCTTTGTGTTTTAATAATTGTTCCTATACATATTCCAGGGGGGTCGCTGTTAGTTCGTCTAGTAGTTCAGCAAAACAAACATGGAGTCCTGTGGCATTTTTAAAGACTTAACAAATGTATGCGATAAATAAATACATTAGTCTTTAAAAGTGCCGCAAGACTCCTTGTTTGTTCTATACATGTTACCCATTGGCCCGCTTGATGACCAGCTTCCCTGCTCCATGCCTCAGTTTCCAATCTGTGCAGGGGAAGGGGGGGTTGGAGACTGCTTTGAGGTCTCTGCCAAAAAGCGCTACAGAAGAGCCTGTTAATCATTTGCATGTCAAGCAGACCTAGAAACAGGTGTGATTTTTAACGCTTGAGGTGGTGGCTGCTAAAAAAGGAAGGTTGTAAACAGTGTTCCCTCTAAGCTGCGCGGGCGCGCGGCTGCGCAGCGGCCGTCACAACCCCCGCGCAGCAGTGAGGGACCCCCGCGCAGGCCGGCAGCCCCCACCGCTCCCTGCAGACTCCCCGGGCTGCGGCTTTGCCGCGGCAGCCCTGGCCCGAGCCCGGCCTCTGGGCTGGCCCTCCCTGCCCCCAGGGCGGAGCAGGCAGGCTCAGGGCCGGGGCATGCTCACCTGCCTGCCTGCCTACCCCATGCGGCTGGGGCAGCAGGGTGGCCGCGGCTGGAGCAGGCTCCTGGGTTCTCACCCGCTGGCCGCCTCGACTTCCCGTCCCAGGGCTGGGGTTCGGGCCGGCTCCGCTCCGCCCCGCTGATAGCCTCGGCTTCCCGGCACGGGCACGGGGCCGGCTCCGCTCCGCCCCGCCCCGCCGATAGCCTCGGCTTCCCGGCACGGGGCCAGGATCGGCCTCCGGTGCCGGGGTCTGCCCTGCCGGGGCCGCGTTCGGGTCCCCGCCGCCAGCGGCCTCGGCTTCTCTGTCTTTCCTTTCTTTCTCTTCTCTGTCTTTCTTTCTCTTCTCTTCTCTCCCCTTTCTTTCTTTCTTTCTTTCTTTCTTTCTTTCTTTCTTCTCTTCTCTTCTCTTCTCTTCTCTTCTCTTCCTTTGTCTTTCTTTCTTTCTCTTCTCTTCTCTCCCCTTCCTTTGTCTTCCTTTCTTTCTTTCTTTCTTTCTTTCTTTCTTTCTTTCTCTTCTTGTCTTCCTCTTCCTTCCTTTCTTCTTTCTCTTCCTTCCTTCCTTCTTTTTTAAAAAGCTTTTTAAAAATTAATTTTAAATAAAAGTCTTTCTAAAAATTAAATTTCAATTCAAAATTAATTCAAATTCAATTAATTAAACACAATTAATTAATTCTGTTTACAATCACTTTAACTTCAATAAATGCCTATAATTTCTGTCGTGTGAGTTTGCACAAAAATTTTATTCAGAAAAAGTTTTGCACACGGCTTGAAAATTTTGCACACAAGCCGCCAAACCTTAGAGGGAACATTGGTTGGAAAGTGCTCTTTGACCGTGCTCTGGTGCAGAAAGTTGTAATTTTTGCCAGTGAAGTCATGGTTGACATCAAAGGTCTCCGTTTCTTTTCCCCATATGTCTTCTTTCTCCTCACGCCACTCAGTGAAACGGCTGCAGAGAACAAGGGGGCTCTTATCTGAGAACACCTCATTGCCACCCTAAAGAAACTGAACAAAGATCAATTTGAGGAGTTCAAAGATGTGCTGTGTAAGACATCCATGAACCTGCTTGTTGGAGCAGAAGACAAATTCTTCAATGAGAACAAAAGACTCTGGAGGTACGACAGCCCAGAAGATATGGTTGAGGAAATGATAGGCAGCTTCAACCGGACTGATGCCCTGATGGCAGCTGCTACGGTTATGGAAGAAAAGAGACCTTGCTGAAGATCTCTGGAAAGAAGCAGAAGGTAAAGGCAGCAAAGGAGGAGAATGGGGGCTAGAAGGAGCGGTGTGGGGGGTTGGATTTAAGAGGTGGGTTGCATCTTGAGCCTCCTTTGGAGCAAGAGACTAAGGGCTGCTCTACAAATCAGCAGCAACAGACCCAAGGGAAGAGGGTTTGAAGACAGAATTCTGGGAGGGCCTCAGAAGAAATACAGATGTGGTTTGTGACGCTGTCTGGATTTAGGGAACCATTTATGATATTATTTTGTATTAATATTTTATAATTGTTATAATCCATAGGAACTGTGCCATGTTTGGTGTCAATAGAAAGGTAATAATTTGTGGGGAATGATTATGTAGTTTATGTGTAGGATTTGTATTCATATTAGAAGTTAGGAATATGATTGTTATATTTTAACTTGTGTAAGGTTGGGGAAATTCCCCAGACTGAATGTCTACCTGGCCATTGTCTCCTTAATGGCCCATTAAGGAAGCTCCCCAGTATAATGGGCCAAAGAAGAAAACCTGTTGAGCCACTGGGACTTAAACATGTGACTCAACTCCAGTTCAATTGGAGAGAACTGCACACAGCATGGAGAAGGCCAGAGGTGATAAAAGGCAGCAGCCCCGACTCCATCTTGCTCTCAAGTCCCCAGTCTACAGCCAACACCCATCTCTGGAACTATTCCTCTGAGACTGAACAAAGGATTGAGGCCCACCCTGGTGCTGGGTGTTTACCAGAGGAACAAGCCTGAAAACTCCAGAGGAACAAGCCTGCAAACTGCTTTTCATGAACTTTAAATCATTTGTATGTATGTGATTCGCTTTGACCCTTTAACGTCTCATATTTTGCTTCTTTTCTTCTTATATTAAACCTTTAGTTGTAGTTGCTAAAGGATTGGCTATCAGTGTGGTATTTTGGGTAAGATCCAAACCTATATTGTTCTGTGTGCTGTGGCTGGCCCTTTGGGGTCAGGAGAACCTATATCTTTAAGGGACCGTGCAGCTAGGTGGGAGCCAGAGGAGCTGGAGTGCAATAAAGGGAGCTGTTTCTATTTTGGGCAGATTTCTTGGTACCCAGTGTGGGGAACCAGAAGCCTGATTGT
>VOCT01037699.1:0-10321 GCA_007922175.1 Pelusios castaneus
GATCTCTCACTGGCCCTGTGTTACGTGTGGGGCCGTGTGTGTTGTGGAGCTCTGAGGCTTTGTTGGCAACTTTAGAAACAGTCTCATGGAGATGTTTCCACTGGACTTTTTCTCATAATTCAAAGACAATTTCCACCTTCAAACTCGCCCTGTGTGAATGATCCCAGGGATTCCCCTCTTGTTCTCTCCAGTGCAGACGGCAGACTGACTGGAGGGAGAAAGAAGAAAAGGAGGAGATTTCAGGCTTTCATGTTTAAAACAGCATTCCCCCTCTTAACTCCTAGAGCTGTGTTTTCAGCAGAGGCGTCGTTGCCGTCGGGCTGGCAGGGCGTCGGCCCCGGGTAGAATAGCCTGAGCCCCGGATCTATTTTCCCCAGCAGGCAGAGGTTAAAGTAAGGGAGAACAGTTCTGGGGCTCCCAATTTTTAGGGGCCAGCGTTTCGGGGCCCCTAAAAATAGAAAACCCAGGCGGAACGCTGCGTTCCGCCCAAGGGCCCCAGCAAAGCCGCAGACTCCTGCTGCGGCCAGGCTGGGGAGATTCAAATCTCCCACCCTGAGCATGTTCAGACAGAGCGTGCTCAGGGTGGGAGCTGCCTGGCCCAGAAGCAGCTCTGCCAGCTGTCCCTGCAAGCCTCCAGCCAGGTGAGGGGGGCTGGGAGGAGGCAGCGGGCAGTGGGGCTGGGAAAGGGGCCCCAGGCCTGATCTGGCCATGCTGCCTGCCCATGATGGCGGCGGCCGTGGGGCAGGATCAGGCCCGAGGGGCCGGCGTGCGGCGGTGGTGGCGGGAGCAGAGCGCGGCGGCTGGCAGCATGGCCTGATCTGGCTCCTCTGCCAGCTTCCTTGCTCCGCCCTCGGAGGCTGGTCCCGGGCCTTTGTATCAGGGATTAAGGTAAGGGGGGAACGTGGAGACCGGGGGTGGGAATGGAGGGGTCCGGACTCACGAGTCGGTCGAGCAAGGGGTCAGGATGGGGGGCTGGGGAGGGATGGATGGAGTTAGAGGCCTGGGGAGAGGCGAAGGGGGCATGGGGACAAGGAGACTGGTGGGGGCTGGGTAGTGATGGGGGGACTGGGTGGGGGTGGGGGCTGGGGGTGTGGCCTAGCTGGGGGGCGGGAGCTAGCAGGGAGTGGGCTGGGGGCCACAGCCCTGGATCTTTTTTCTATCCAGCAACGCCCCTGGTTTTCAGCATGACAGAGACACAGAGAGGCCCAGAGACACATTTGGGGATTTAATATAAACTAATCTGAAACCTTCTCTTTCTTTTGTCATTCAGCAACTCCTGCCGATGGAATTGACAGCCAGGAAACCGCACAACCAAGTGTGATTTATATTTCCCTTCATTAGTCACTCCTGTCCTTCAGACTCTAGTTTTTTATCTCATTCCTTCGCTGCCTTTTCTCATAACCTCAACTAGATCAGGTAAAAACTTTGGCCTTCAAGTAACATTACCCACTTTGGTCCTTTTGACACTAACATCCTGTTAGGAGTTTGCAAAATCCTGGCTCTAACTGTAAGCTGTCTGCTCCGCATCTCTATAGAGAGCAGCATGATTGGGTCCTCGTCCTCCAGAGTCAGAAATGTGAATAATAATAAAATCATTTTATCAGTGTGGAAATTGAGGCAGGGGGAAGGTTGGCTCAATAGACCAGATTCACCCTGTACTGGCAGGGGGAGAGAGGGGAGGCAGTTTTTGACTCTGCTGTTAAGTGGCTGCAGGGGAGAATAAGGTCAAAGAGACCTATGCACAATCAGTGGTAATAGACCAATCAGAAGAAGTAGAGGAAAGTTGGACATCAAAATCTGTGCCAATTAAAAAGTTCATGCGTGTGTATTGTAGGAGTTATACCCGGTACTTAATATTCAAAACACTCAACAGAAATTAGAAAAGAATGAATAAGTATATAATTTGAATGTGTAAAATATGTCGGACATAGGAAGTCAGAGCTTAATAGGAGCTGCCTATTCTCCAGGAGAAGGTAACTGTCCAGTAAATCTTCCTCTTCGTCTTGCATTTCTTACTTTAATAGTAAGAGTAGTTGCAAGACATGCTTTTGGTAGAAATAAAGCTTTAAATTAATCAGTCCAGCTGTTTGACATTCCTACCTGTGAGTTAAATAGAAGCACAATCTAATTATGAATGTATTTGGCTAGAGCCACTCTTTTCCCACAGGGTCAGAGGCTCATCCCAATTTTCTCTCCTAGATCCCTTCTCAGTACCTGGAGTTGATCTGGGCTTAGAGACTCACTGCTGTGGGCTGTGTAGACAAGGTCAAACCCGGTTGCAATGGAGGGCCAGATATGACTTAAATGTACTTCAAGTGGGCTGTACATACCAAAAATCAAAATACTAGGGCATTCTCACAGCATCACTGAGTGCTTTGCATGGAAAACTGCTCCACAATACCCTTCCTTCTCTCTCTCTCTCTGCTAGGACGAGAGTGTAATCTCATGGAGTGCAGTCGCACATACTCAGCCCTCCATGATGCTGTGTGTCTGCCACTCTGGTGGCACTGCAGAACGTTGGATATGTGAGAGACGCCCCTCCCTGCCTGTCTGTGTGTTAGGGAGGGAGCGTGGCAGTCACGGGTCAGATGGAAGAGGTTTGTGAGCCACATTTGGT
Source organism: Pelusios castaneus (assembly GCA_007922175.1). Classification (NCBI taxonomy): domain Eukaryota; kingdom Metazoa; phylum Chordata; order Testudines; family Pelomedusidae; genus Pelusios; species Pelusios castaneus. Next base: position 2,618 of record VOCT01037699.1, read on the forward strand.
CCATGGGCCACATATTTGACATATCTTTGTAGGCCATTGGTTACATGGTGTCTGAACCATGTCAGACATGAAGCTGTCCTTTAAGAGACATTGCGGCCCCATGGGAAGCTGTAAGAAAACCCTCCCCCTGTAATCACATTGGGTTGTCAGGGGTCGGGATGTGAAGAATGGCGGGTTTCCAACCCCAGACCAGGGTCCCAGACTGTCACCACAACCCACAGCTCTGTGGGACCAGCAGGGAGGGGATAGCGGAACCCTGGCTCCTAGCCCCAGACGATCTCTGTGTGATTGGGCCAGGCATTCAACCGCATGGCTTACACCAGGAATCACAGGACATTGTCCAAACTCCTGGTCTGCTGCTGGAAGTGAGCCTGATTCTGGCTTGAGGCTTTCAGAGGGGGGAGCCATGTTAGTCTAGTTCAGCAAAACAAACAAGGAGTCCTGCTGCACTTTTAATGACTAACAAATGTATTTATTTCATGAGCTTTCATGGCCCAATTCCACTTTGTCAGAGGAACGAAATGGGAAATGTAGCAGGTTAACTGTAAATATATAGATACGGAGACGGGTGGGTCACGAGGTTAATTCGCACAGATCTAGAGGGATAGAAAGCTGGCTGTGTCTACAGTGTTTGGATGCAGACAGTGGAATAGGGAGGCAGGAGCTGAGAAGAGTGATTTAAGGGAAATGACAGTGGCAGGGGAGGTGGGAAGCTGAGGTGCCAAATTTGCACCTGGCAGTCGGTTTCCTCAGCTGCTTAAGTGCCTCTGCTGCTCTTAGAGGCCCCTCAGGGCATCACCATGAGAAGCCAACATTTGTGGTAGCAGAACTAGCGGAGGGCCATGTGCGAACCCCTGAATCTACGTTTAAGTGTAGACCAGGCCTAAAAAGAGTTTCCCTGAACCTGGCTGAAAACTCAGGGCTATGGATTTAGCTGGCAGCTGTGAGTGTGTGAAGCAGAAAGCCCAGAGAAGCAGCTGTGAATGTGATACTGGCAAGAAACAGAGACAGCTTCCTTCAGGTGCAGTATTCCTGGAAAGGCAGATGTGGATTGTGAGCAAAGAAACCCCCTGCTGCTGTTTGTTTCTCCTGTGCTCAGGACAGGAATATGTGTGGACACCATTTGTAAGTAATGACAGCTGCACCAAGGAAATAGCTGACTCCTGTGATCAATTTCTCTTCCCAACAGAAGAACTGAGCAAGGCCCTAAAGTTGGCTATCTGCTCAGGTCAAAGGAGCAATGGTACAATGCGAGTCAGGATCTAGACCTATAGTAGCAAATGACTTGGTAGGAAATGTGTGGGGCGTCCCTCAGCAAAGAGCCTGTGCAGAGGAGTCGACTGCTGCTGATTTGGGGCTTCAGCATCTCCAGCTTTCTGTATTGAAGAGGCCTTGTCCCTTCTCTCTGAGCTGATGCTCCTCCCCAGAGCTAGAGGAACAAACACATGGATCCCTCCCTCGCTTTATTTCCCCCTCTGCTGCCTATAAATCCAGTCCACACAGTGATTATGAACTCAGTATTGGCCCAAGTCAAAAAATGATGGGAAGAGACTGAGGCAGCTGGAAGTGGGGGTGCAGTGCTGGATTGTTGTTTTCCCTTCAGTGTGTGGAGCTCTGGTGGACCGGCGGTGGCCAGGCGCTGGATCCACAGCCCCAACAGGAACTGGTTCATGCCTCTGCGGCCAAGTGGACCCCAGATCTCTAGCCCCAGTGGGGGCAAGATCCACCGGCAGCGACGGGCCCTGGATCCCCAGCCGGATGCTTGGCCCTGGTGGGTACAAACAGGTCCCAGGTCCCCGCCAGTCCCTGAGCATTGGTGCTGGGACTCGGGGCACGTGCCCCACAGATCCAGCACCAGCAACGCCTCTACCTAAGCCTGCACCCGTCAAGGAGTCTGGGAGCTAAGTCTGGGCTGCAGGGAAGTGTGTGACTCTGCTAGACATCCACAGCTGGGAACCTGGTCCTGGAGAGCAGCAGGTTGGGCACCTGAGCTGTGTCTTGCAGGAAATGCAGGGGCAAAGGGGGTGTGTGATTCTGCCCCCCCTTTAATATCACGAGGGCCAGTGCTGCTAAAGTTCTGGCTAAGACAGCTTCCTGTTCACAGCTGGACTCTTCTCCGCACTGTCAAATCCACACAATTACTCGACTGCCATGGGCTTGGCTGAGACTCATGGGATGTGCTGCTTTTTAAAAAAAGAAAAATTGACACACACACATACTTGTTTGAAGTGGAGAAGAAATTTCTCTCCACTCATCTTTATAGACTGCAAACTCTTTGGGGCAGATATGTCAGCTGCCAGCACAGATCTGAGTATCTTGTGTCTCTTTCCTTGGAACAGGGAGCTGGGCCTGCTGTCTTTTTTCTACCTGCCGTGCACACAAATCCCCCAGCTGGGGAGAAGTGGATGAGGACCCCAGAGAGGTAGATCTTGGAGTAAACTCTCCACTGCCATCTATGGAGCAGTGTCCTCCTCTCAGAGCTGTCAGTTCAGGCTCTCTGCAGACTCAGGCACACGTCGCTGTATCACGAACCCTTGGTCACACTTTCCAGCCATTCTTTTCAGGCACATGGGCTAGAAAGTGACTCTTTGGTTGCTGTATTTTTTTTTATTATGAGACCTGAGGGTCTTTAATCACGGGACCCCAGCGATGAGTCGCTAAGGAAGAGCACATAGAACCTGTACTTAAACTCATGTCTGTATCTATGTCCCATGGAGCAGAGTCAGGGCTGCTGGGTCCATGAGGAATGTGAATGCCTTGTTGGTCGTGCCTGGGCCATCGGGGATGTGCTGGGAGCAGCTCGTTCCTTCCATACTTGACTTGAAGAGGGATTTTCTCCCATGAAAGCTCATGCGACAAGGTAAATTCAAACAGATCTGGAGAGCGATTGCTAGCCTAGCTCTAGTGAATAAGATGTTTAGATTCACACAGTGGACTAGGGAGGCAGGAGCGGAGAAGGAAGATTAAGGGAAATTACAGTGGTACAGGGAAGGAGTGGTAAACTGAGGCACCACCAAATTTGCTCCTGGCAGCAGGTTTCTCAGCCCTCCACTGCCAAGTGCCGCTGCAGAGCACACTGCTGCTCTCAGCCGCCCCTCAGGGCTCCAGCATGAGAAACTGACATTTGCCACGGCAGGAGCAGCACGTCAGGGGTGTGGCAGAGGGTCGTGTGCTGACACCTGAATCTACAGTTCCGTGCAGACCAGGCCTATGAGGGGTTTCCCTGGAGCTGGCTGAAATCACAGGGGCGGTGGGATTAGCTGGCAGCTGTGTGTGCAGGCGAAAGCCAAGTTAAGCCGCCGTGAGTGTGATCCTGGCAGGAAACAGAGATGGAGCGTGCTTCAGGCACAGGATTCCTGGAAAGGCAGACGGGGTTTCTGAGTAGGGAAATAGGCGGCTGCTCTTTGTTTCTCCTGGGCCCAGGACACAGGAATGTGTGGACATTGTTTGTAAATAATAACTCCACCCAAAAATGCCTGACTCGAGCGATCAATTTCTCTTCCCAGTAGAAGAACCTAGCAAGGCCCAAATGCTGGCTAACTGCTGGGGTCACAGGAGCAATGGTACGACCCGAGTCGGGATCTCGACCTACAGCAGCTAATGCCTTGGTGGGAAATATATGCGGGAGTCGCTCAGTAAAGAGCTGGTGTAGAGGAGCAGATGGCTGCTCAGCATCTCTGGCTTTTTGAGCTGACCAGACCTCATTGTACCTTCGCTCTGAGCTGATGTTCCTCCCCAGAGCCAGACAAACCCACATATGGATTGGCTGGAGAAAAACAAGGGGAAGAGACTGGGGCAGCTGGAAGGGGAATTGTTACTTTTCCTTTTGTGTGTGGAGCTGTATGAAGTTGGAATCTTCTTTCCAGCTCTGAGCTGGGCTTGTTGAAGGGCTGGGCTGGAACCTTGAGGCTGTAAAGTCATAAAGCTTAGAAGATTTGTCATAAAATCATCCTGCCACCAGCAACCACCGCACACACATGGCTCTTGTGGCCCCAGGCCGCGCTGGGGGGGAAGCAGGCAGGGCCAGCAGGAGAGAGCAGCTGCAGGACCAGGAGCCCTGTGTGCACGCATGCACCAGAGTTGTCAACCCCTGCTCTATGGGAACTGGTGTGTGAGCTCTGTGAGCCCGGGATCTGTCACAAACCACACAGATGGGGCTTTGATCCTCTTCACAGAACAGTTTCAGAGCCTCCTGGTGTTCCCCACACATCTCCCTGCCTGCTCCCTTCGCCGGCTTCACATTCAGGCTTTTGGCTATTTCTACCACGTTCCCCAGCTGCTTATTTGGCCGGAGGTTTCTCTGTTGCACAGAAACAGAGTCCTGTGGCACTTTTAAAGACTAACAGATTTTTTCTTTCCACTGGGGGCAGGAGACATCCGGATCAGATCCCTCCCAGCACTGGGTGATGCTGGCTGGTCAGAAACTGCCCACACTCCACAGAGACAGGGTCTGTGAAATCCTCCAGACAGTCGGGACACATAACGTCCTCCTGGAGACTTTCCACAGGGCTCTGTGCAGCTACGGCTCCCGGGACTGGCAATGTAACAGGTTTCAATTTCCTGAGTTCACAGTATACCCCTCCTCCAGGAACAACTGGGTGTTTCTGTTTCTTCCTTCCTGGACCAGACTCAGATCATTGCTATGGGGAAGGAGCCCCTTGTTGATTTCAACCCCGGGGGCTTTGGTGAAAAATGGGGCACTAGGAGCCTGCCGTGTTCTGCTTGTGTGGAGGGTCTCTGAGACTTCACGGGGACACCAGTGTCCACCTGGGACCCTAAGTCTGCAGGAGCAGGGGCTGGGTGGGTTATAGGGGTGATGCTAAATTCACAGCAGGGTAAAGCCTTGAGGAAGGTGAGGTCAGTGTTTGGAAACCCTGATTCTCATTTACACTCAGACTGCTCTGGCTCAGGGGAAGGGGGATTTGTACCAGCAGTGCCCCCAACTCTGGTGATTTTATCTTGGGCTCACAGTATTTGAGGTTTATTTGGCTGCTGCGTTGTTGATTTGTGTGTTAAAGCCCCAGCTCCTGCAAGCTTGTGATGAGGGAAACCTTTCATTTGCTAAAGACTTGTGATGAGGGACAACTTTCATTTGCTAACCTTTTGACTGTGAAGAAATTCTGAAGATGTGACCCCAGCACAGCCTGTGAGCTTAGAACTAGAAGGCCACAAAACTAACCCAGATTTTGCTATTATTAGTATTTTCAAATTCTATCTTTTAATGCCATATCATTCATTGAAATGATTGTTTTAATCATTGACCTGTCTATAATACATTTTCCTCCTTCCCATCTATGGCTAGAGCATACATAAGAATTAGAGCAAATAGGCATTCATCTAGTATTTTTTTTTTTTTTTTACAGAAAAGACTTTTCCTCTCTGTTTTCCAAGTCAATTGATGTTCTCAGCTTCATCAATTCAAATTCAGAACAAGAAAGCCAAACTTAATGGATTAGATCTGGATTCACAGCACTGTAAAAGATTACTCTGTCTATAAATCTTCCTACAGAATGCCGTGCACCAATTCTAGCAGAGTGTAGAAAATAAAACAACATAAATGAAGAAAAAACCAGAGCAGATTGCTGGTTTTCTCTCACAAACTTTACCGAAAGCCTGTTACGCTGTATGTATCTTTTCTCACATTTTATTCCAGCACCTCCACTCCCACCTCAAAATCTTAGCTGCACCCGCACTCAAGCAAGTCACTGCTCTCTGCCTTAGATGTGGCGCTTGGCATACACTGATTGGTTACTCCTTCAATCCTCACATTAACATATCTGCCCATCACTGCCTGATTGGTCCAGTCTCATAAACCAATCAAAGCAGCTAAACTGATCTGTCACCCAAAGTTGGACCTGGCTAAGAACTTGTCTCATCCTGACCCCTCCCTTGCTGTGTGCAGTGACTTTAGCTCAGCTCGGCCTGTTGGCTATGGGCTGAATTACACCCGGTAAAACCATTTAATGTTTCATTTCAACCTTTCCTTCGCTTCAGCCAGTGCTGGCCGGGCACATCTCTTAGCGCTGTTTTCCTGACACGCAATAGACCAGCTGAGAAAACTCTCCCATTAGTGCAGGCCTCTGCCCAGGGTGTTCACAACTCTCCTTTCCCCCCTCCGGCAATCCCCATCCTCCTATGGAGGGACAGCATCACCGCCAGCTCTGGGGAAACAATCAGAGTGACGGGAACAGACTGGTTGGATCTGGGGTCTCCCCCTCTCAGGCGTGTGCCCCACTCACTGCACTAGACACAGTCTCTCTCTCTGGCCCAGGAACTGTCCCACTGTAGATTAACTCCTCATTAGTCACTGACCAGAGTGTGAGACCGACCCTGCCAGCCTTATGATGGGGACCCGTCTGAGAGGTGGGAACCCTGGGTCCAGTCCCCCAGCTCCACTCACTCGTCTATTATTTATTCTCAGCGGACCAGCTACAACTAGAGAGATTGAAGAGTCCCAATGGTTATCACAATGCTTAGAGCAGCTGCCGAGATTGGTGGTTTTCAATCTTTTTTTCTCAGGACCCAATTGAAAAAAATCCTTTATGCCCATGACCCAAAAATGACATCTTTGAGCAACCCCATTCCGCTCTTTGGACGGTGGCAGCCGCGACCCAGTGTTTCAATGTCTGCGATCCGCTCCTGGCTCCCGACCCTAAGTTTGACAACCACTGGCCTAGATAACACGTAACCCTCTTCCAGTCTCTGCCCCAGTGGCAAAGAGGGGAACATTGAACCTGGGCCCCACATCCCAGGGAACTGTGCGAACTGCTGGGTTTAAAGTTCTTTAGTGGGTAGCTTTAGTTCGTTAGTGGGCTCACAGGAAACATCTCAGGCGGTGGGTTCCCATCTGTGGATTGCCAAGCAGAGGTAGGTGCCCTCTGGCAACCCTGATTTAGCTGTTAATCTTCAAGAGAAGGGCCGGCGTTAGGACACACCTTGTTATTAGCATCTCCCAGTGACTAATTTAGATGGATCCCAGCTGTAGAGATGAGGTGCGTAAGTCAGGAGCTGTGGGTGAGAAGTGTTGGTTTAGTGATCTTCTAGGCTCCGGAGGGAAAGACCAGCTGCAAAGAATCACCTCATCCCAGCCTAACGGGGGACTGAAGAAAGGAGAAAAAGTCACACTTCAAACTGGCTGGGGGCTTTTTGGTGCCAAGACCTGCATCTTGCGAACAATTTCCAGGATGTGAAAACTACCCACATGGTGAGGAAGACCTGGCTGCCCCTGGAGTCAGTTCTCTGGCCAGGCCATTCCCCGCCCTGGGCCACTGCCTGGGTGCGTGTAGGGCAGCAGATTTTAAAAGGGCCTGGCCAAATCTGGTGCTCAGGCCAGGTGTCAAAAAATGTCTGCCCAGCTAGGCGCCCAGCCTCCAAGCAAGACGCCCAGCTGGGGCCCCCACTCTGACTTCTGCTGAAAAAAACCTGCTCCCAGTCCCCAAATGTGCAACATGCTGGTAAAGGCGCCTGCAGTTTTGACTTTTCGCCACCAGATGGCGCGCCCCCACTGCATTTCTCAAGTGGAGGGGCGCCCTCCGGCCAGACTGGGAAGGAGCTGGGCAGGAGCTTCAATGCCCAGCCATGGAAAAGACACACAGATTTTGGGAACAGTTTTTTTTAATGACACTAAAATGACGACACAGTGAAATCCATGAATTACACTCTCACCTTCAGTGATGGTTTATAAATCTCTGTCCTTTTGTGTTT
>ML686075.1:64338-82582 GCA_007922175.1 Pelusios castaneus
CTAACCCAGCCGTCGCCAGGCCCTGCGCTCTATCCCACTCCCCTCTGGCTCTGCCCCCTAACCCAGCCGTCGCCAGGCCCTGCGCTCTATCCCACTCCCCTCTGGCTCTGCCCCCTAACCCAACTGCCCTCTGGCCCCGCCCCTCTAGCCTGACTGCCCCACCCAGCCCACTGCTCCTCTCCCCTCCAGTTATGTGTCTGTTCCCGCCCCTGGAAGAAGGGGGCTGGGCAGAGCAGCCAGCGCCAGGCCCGGGGTGGGGGTCAATCCCTCCCCCCAGCCTGGCGGGGGCATGTGGCGGCAGATCACAGGTGCTGGTGGATCTAGGGCTGGCCCTGCAGGGACCAGCTGAGGCAGAAGGAGCCCAGGTGTGGTGCTCAGCCCGTGTGGGGGGGGGGGGGGGGGGGGCATTAGGGGCAGGAGCTGTCCCCCTCCCCCTGCACGGTGATGGTACTGAGCACTATGGCCTGGCACTCTGAGCCGTGGGGCTAGTCCTGCCTGGCACCAGACAGCCCTGGGCCCATGAGATCAGGGCCCCCCTCCACTCTCCAACTCTCCCTGCCAGTGTGCACGACCCCTGGGGTCCCACTTGCCTCCCTGCCTCCGAGACAGAGTTGAGACCAACGTGCCTGGTCAGGGTGGGTCCTGGCCCCTGGCCCCTGTACCCCAGAGCAGGGGGAACCTGAGGGGAAGGTCAAGAGCAGAGCCCATGTGCTCAGCTCAGAGCCCAGCCCAGCTCAGTGCTCCCCTCCCCTCTCCATAAGGTGCTGCAGTGTCCTCCAGAGCCCCCCTTCCTTCCCTGCCGGTCAGCCCCCTGGCCAGCCCATGCTGGTTCCCAGCCTCTCGGAAGGGGGAAGGACCTTCTTCTGGTTGCTGGGTGTCAGTGTCCTGGAGCTGGGGGCTTCCCATTGTCGGTTCACATTTCCAGACCTTCTGTGCCCTGTTTGGGCAGCTGGGCAACCCCCCACCCCCTTGATCTTGAGCCAGCCTGAGAGCAGATCCCTCCGCTGGGTAGCCAGCAGAAGAAACTGAGGCACACAGGATTGCAGAGCAAGCCCCCTTTGCCGCCCCACGTGAAGAGGATCTGGGGTGGCCAGCTGACTGCACCAGTGATCTGTACGTCGGGAGCCGTCTCCTGCTGGGGTGTGGTGGGGCCCCGCAGGGAGCAGCTCCTGGTCCAGTGACACTTGCAGCCGCGTCAGGGTCTGGGAGGAAGTCCAGAGCTAGTGCCAGGCTGGTCTCCAGGGCAGCGCGAGGTGTGTTAATACAGCGAAGCACAAGGCCAGGCAGCTGGGAGCAGGGCGGGACCTGTGCCCTAGGCAGCGGTGACTCCGGGCGACACCCAGCTCAATGCGGGCATCTCTCAAACAGCCTCGCTGGGACGCCGCCAGCTGGGCCAGGTGCAGGAGTCCCCAGGGAGAGCCCTGCCCTGGGCTTTGGGGGCACATTGGTGCCGATGCCATGAACCCAACCCTTCCCCCTAGACCACCACCCTGATCGGGCTGCTGAAGACGGCCCGGCTGCTCCGCCTGGTGCGCGTGGCCCGTAAGCTGGACCGCTACTCGGAGTATGGGGCGGCCGTGCTCTTCCTGCTCATGTGCACCTTTGCCCTCATCGCCCACTGGCTGGCCTGCATCTGGTACGCCATCGGCAACATGGAGGGGCAGCAGATCGGCTGGCTGCACTCACTCGGAGAGCAGATCGGCAAACCCAAGAACATAAGCGACGACAGCCAAGGCCCCTCCATCAAGGACAAGTACGTGACGGCGCTCTACTTCACCTTCAGCAGCCTCACCAGCGTGGGCTTCGGCAACGTCTCGCCCAACACCAACTCCGAGAAGATCTTCTCCATCTGCGTCATGCTCATCGGCTGTGAGTGCCGGCCGCCGGCTCCGGGGGCATGCGCGGGATGGGCAGCGCGTGGTGGGTGCGTCTGCGTGTGCTGGGCGGGCGAGTGCTCACCTGCCGCCTCTCCGCCTCCAGCCCTGATGTACGCCAGCATCTTTGGCAACGTCTCGGCCATCATCCAGCGCCTCTACTCGGGCACCGCACGCTACCACACCCAGATGCTGCGTGTGCGTGAGTTCATCCGCTTCCACCAGATCCCCAACCCGCTGCGCCAGCGCCTGGAGGAGTATTTCCAGCACGCCTGGTCCTACACCAACGGCATCGACATGAACGCGGTGAGCAGGCGGGGTGGCCCCCCCACGTGCCTGTCTCACGCAGGCCTCCACCCCACCCACAACACATCGTCCACCAGACCTGCCCGTCGGCTGGTGGGAACCCCCCTCCCTGCGCTCATGGCGTGGCCCTTTTCCATGTGGGGGGCGGGGGCTGGCGCCGGTGGCTGGGAAACACGCGGGACACCTGGGAGGTGGGAGTCGAACCACGACGGTGACGCCCCAGGACCGGGTGAGGAGCAGCAACAGTGGAATGCGGGGACACCATGTCCGCAGGCCGCCTTCCCCGAGGCCGTGTGCAGCCCTGCCCCCAAACACACACTTCCGTCCCCAGAGAATCATGCGCCAGTGCCCAGCCCGCGCGGCTAACGGCCTCCCTCCTCCCGCAGGTGCTGAAGGGCTTTCCTGAATGCCTGCAGGCTGACATCTGCCTCCACCTCAACCGCAGCCTCCTGCAGAGCTGCCGGCCCTTCCAGGGGGCCAGCAAGGGCTGCCTGCGTGCGCTGGCCATGAAGCTGAAGACCACGCATGCCCCGCCTGGTGACACGCTAGTGCACGCCGGCGACGTGCTCACCGCACTCTACTTTGTCTCCCGGGGCTCCATCGAGATCCTGCGCCGTGATGTGGTGGTGGCCATCCTTGGTGAGCCCCTGGCCCGCCGCCCCAGCCCTGGGGATGCCCCACCCTGCTCAACCCACCTGCCGTGTGGCTCCCCGCCCATCCCACGCCTGCCAGATGCCCCTCCTGTCTTGCCCAGCCCCAGTGGTGCCCCCCATTCCCTGTGGAAGGCCCCTGCTGACCTGCCACATTCTCCCCAGGGAAGAACGACATCTTCGGGGAGCCGCTGAACCTGTACGCGCGGCCAGGCAAGTCCAGCGCGGACGTGCGGGCTCTGACCTACTGCGACCTGCACAAGATCCAGCGCGAGGAGCTACTGGAGGTGCTGGACATGTACCCCGAGTTCTCCGACCGCTTCTGGGCCAGCCTGGAGATCACCTTCAACCTGCGTGACGTGAGCTGATGCGGGCAGGGGCTCCAGGGCCGTTCGGCCAGGCTGGGCAGGGTGGGGGAGGAGGCTGCTCCAGGCGGGGGTGTCCCAGGAGCCGGTCCCTGACCCACAGCCTCAGGCAGGCTCCAGCTGGTCCCCTGGTAAGCCCCCCAGTCCCTGCCCTGCCCCCACCTAACCACCAACCCTGCTGCCACACAGCCACCGTGCCCCCCCCAGTTCCCGGCCATGGCTCACGGCTCCCCCTCCTTGCAGACAAACATGATCCCTGGTTCCCCCGGCAGCACGGAGCCGGACAACGGCTTCAACCGGCTGCGGCGCCGCAAGCTGTCCTTTCGCCGGCGCACCGAGAAGGGTGAGTGCGGGGGGGTGGGGGGGGGAAGCACAAGAGGCGCGGCTGCTCCAGCCTGCTGGGCTGTCACGTGGGGGGCTGGCCCCTCTGCCTCGCAGGGTGAAAGTGGCCAGGGCCCAGCCTGCCGGGGGTCTGCCCCCCCCATGGGGTTACTCCCTCTCTGCCCCCCATGCAGGGGCATCGCTGCTGCGTCTCTGGCCCCGTCCCGCCCCGTGTGTTTCGGGGGCTGCAGGGGCTGGTGGGGGGGAGCAGATCAGGGCTGGCGCAGCAGAGGTTTGGGACCACTGTGGGGGGGCAGGGTCCCAGAGTCCGGGCCCCGAATATTTTTCTGGGGCACTCACTCCTCCATTCTCCACCAGGTCACTCTCTGCCCCCCCACTGCCAGGTCACTGTCTCCCCGCCCCCCTCCCCCGCTCACTCACTCTCTCCCCCACTGCTGGCAGACGTGGACAGCGCCAGAGAGCTGAGGAACAGCCAGAAGCCGCCGGGGGCCCAGGCCGAGTGGGAGCCCTCCAGCACACCCTCCAGCGACGAGGATGAGCGCCCCGCGCCTGCCGTCAGCAGCGGCCAGCTGTCACCCTTCCGCCCCGACGGGCAGCTGCTGCCCCATGGTGATGGTGAGGCCCAAGGCAGCCGTGGGGATGGTCCCCTCTCGGTGGGACGGGCGCCTCCCAGTTTGTCCTCAGCACTTTGGGCCCCCCAGCTCCACTGTGAGGGGGGACACCAGGGCAGCACCATGGGGGCCATGCACCCGCCAGTGGGGGACCAGCAAGGTCAATAGGTGCTGCGAGCTCAGCGCAGGAATCAGCACATTATGGCCACTAGCTTCTGGGGGTCTCCAGAGCCCCATTCCTGGCCTCATCTGCCAGGGATCTGCCAGCCAGCCCCCGCTGCACCCCTGGCTTTGTCCTCCCCTCCCCCAGGCAAGGAGATCCTGCTGGCTCTGCTGGGCACAGGTAGCTGGAGGCAGGGGATCACAGCTCCTATTACCCCTGAACCCAGCTCTGAGATCCTGGCGTGACACATGGGGAAACTGAGGCACACAGCCTGTGTTCAGAGAGCCCGTGAAGAGTCACGCTAGGCCCTGACCCTTTCTCTCCTCGCTTAGGGGCCTTCTTAGGGGTGTCCAACGTCTTCAGCTTCTGGGGTGAGAGCAGGGGGCATCAGTACCAGGCTCTGCCCCACTGCCCCGCCCCAGCCCCAGCCAGCCTCAGCATCCCCACACCCCCCCGCGGCCGCCGGCCCCGCTCCGAGTTGGAGAGCCGCCTGGACCAGCTCCAGCAGCAGCTCAACAGGTATTGGGGCGAGGGGGGCTGGGCAGGGTGGGACTCGGCTAATGCACCGCGTGGGAGGGCTGGGACGAGGAACCAGGCCCTGGACCCCCTCGGGGCAAAGCTAGGCAGGGCTCTTGGGTCTCCACACAGCAGTGCAGCCACCTCCGCAGCATGCAGCACCCCTGCTTCTCCTGAGCTCCCCCTCTATCCCCCTGGACCGGGACCCTGGGGAGCGCTACACCCCCAAAGGGCCACGCGCCCCGGAGCACTTCCCCTCCAGCGTGGGAGTCCGGCGGGTTCCAGGAGCAGGCGCAGACAGACCCCTTAGTGGGTTCATTAGAAGTTACAGCGGCAACTGACGGGGCAGCTGCAGAGCCCCATTCTTGGCTGGCTCCGGAGCCCTCTTACGGGGATTGGCCCTTGCAGCCAGCCACCCCCCAGAGCTGACCTCTTGGCCCTCCCCAGGGCAGGGGCCACCCCTCCTTGTCTCTGTCTGACGCAACCTGTAAGAGCCAGGCGGGGGGCCCAGCCTCTGCAATGATCACACCCGCGGTCCCGGCACCGACATTCATGTGACATATGGGGAAACCGAGGCACACACCCAGCACTGAGTGACAACCCCAAGAGGATCTGGCGGGGGAAGGGCATGTGTTGGGGAAAAACCCTGGGGGGACTGCACACAGAGCCCCTCGATTCAGGCCAGGCAGACCCCAGTGCGGCCCAGCCAGGAGCCTGCCTGGGGGCGCTGGGGGGCCTGGCCTGTGCTCGCGTGGCTGGCTGGGCAGGTCCCAGCTGCAGACACCCCTCTGTCCCCCTTCCTTTCCCCTGCAGGCTGGAGACCCGCCTGGCCACAGACGTCGGCGCCATTGTCCAGCTGCTGCAGCGCCAGGGCGGGCTGGTACCTCCCGCCTACAGCCCTGTGTCCTCGCCCCCGGCTGGGCTACCGCAGCCCGTCCCATCCTGCCCCCAGGTGAGAGCCCGGCTTGCACCCCCTGCCTGCACACATGGGCCCAGCTCCGCTCTCCGGGGGCCGAGGGGCTGGGCCAGGAACAGAACCGAGCGTCTCGGGGAAGAACCAGGTCACTGGACTCCGGTTCGCAGCGCTCTTCAGTCCCGACCCACAGCTCCCTGCTGGCTCCGGAGTGGTGCCACGGCCTGGTGCCCGCTGGATCGGGGCCGTGGTGCCGTCTGCCCCGTTGCCTGAGCATCAGGCTGCTCCTGACAGCATCTCGCCTGCCCACCGCAGGTTCCCGGTTACCCAGCGCCGTTCCAGTTCCTGCCGCCACCCAGCCCAGAACCACCTCCCTCAGCCGTGGCGCTGCTGGCAGAGCCGTCCCCTGTGGCCCCCCGGCGCCGCTCCCTGCCCGGACAGCTGGCTGAGATGCTGGACTCACAGAGCCTGCAGAGACACAGCTCCGACCCGGGGAGTTAATCAGCAGGGCAGGGCACGCAGCCCTGCGTGGGGATCTGGGGACTCTGGGCCGCCACCCCCTTCCCGAAGGACGACAGCTGCCTGGGTGACGGGTCTGGCCACAGCCTGCAGAGGAGGGCCTCCACGCAAGCCTAGCAGGAGCCATGGGCCGTGGATGTTAGCTGGCCCAGCGGAGCCCGGAGACTCAGCTGGCGTGACTGCTGCCGGACTGTCTGCTCTGAGAGCCAGGCAGCTTTGCTGGGGTGTAACCCGCCGGGCCCTAGCCGGGGCCCTTGGCACATATCACCCAGCCCAGAGGGCCAGCAGTCAGGGGAGATGGGCTGAGCGCGCTGGGTCCCAGGTCTCGGCTGCCCTGAGTGTGCACTGATGGGAGTGCGTGTGCCTCTGCCTCACACACATGTGGGTGCCTTGTTTTCTCTGTGCGTGTGCGTATCTCCACCCGTTCCCTGTGTGTGGGGGCGTTTCCTGTGTGTGTCTGTTTTGTGTGTATGTGCAAGTTTTGCCCACCCTGTGTGGTGTGTGTGCACTTCTGGCCCAGGGCCATGTGAGTGTGAGCATGTACACTAGTGCATAGCTCCACCCTAGTTCCACCTGGGAGTGTGAGTGCGTGCGCTTGTCCTTAGCACTAGCCCAGGTCCACATGCGAGTGTGAGCACGTGCACCTGGGTGTAGTTCAGCCTGGTTCCGTGGGTGTGTGAGTGCGTGCACTTGTGCGCAGTGTCACTCTGGGGCCATGTGCAAGTGCACTTGTGCATAGCTCCGGCTTGGTTCTGTGAGTGTGAGTACACACTGGCACCTAACTCCGGCCAGGTTCCACGTGCGGCATGTACAGCGCCTTGCACTCTGTGCCTGCCCACGACTGGCCCTGTGGTGGAAGCGATGGGGAGGTGACTGCCAGGGATGTCTCCCTGTTATCAGCGTGGTCCCTGCCCATGTACCTGTCTCTGGGCCTCTCTCCCCACCCACCCCCGTCCTGGGGGCTCGTGGTGAGCTGGGCTGGTGGCACACGTGGCCCCGCACCCTGGAAGATGGGGGTGGGGGAAAGCTGCACCCAGGCTGTTAAGGGCCTTGCTGGCTCCCAGGGCCCAGGCTTGGCGCGAGCAAACAGCCTGGGCATGAGGCAGCCGGGCATGCCGGGGGCTGCACAGCTGGGGGCAGGGCGGGGTGTCACGGCTCTGTCCCCGGGGCAGACGCTCCCTGTGCTGTGCAGAGTGCAAGGACTCAGCGGCAGCCCCTCCATGCCACGTGGGGAGCCCCACATCAACGACCTGCCTGCAGGCCCCACGTTCCATCGTCCTGTCTCCCCCCGGTCCCCGCATGTTGTGTCCCTCTGCTGCCCCCCAATAAAACGGCCACAGACACATCCATCTCTGCGTGTGCACCTGCCGGGGGACGGGATGTTTGGGCACCATCACGGGCAGGTGTCTGCTGGGGGGTCAGCCCTGGAACATGGCCCCCCACCTGATGTTTGGGGGGGCAGCCCTGGGAGACAGGACCTATCTGGTGGGAAGGTCAGCATTCGGGGGGAGGCAAACACTACAGCACTTCCCCCCAGTCCAGTGCCCCCATTGTCTGCCCACCACAGGGTCCCTCTCCCTGCAGCACCGTCCCTGGGGGCACCGAGCCCTGACTGCTATGGACGGGCCCTTTGGGGTTCCGGGGCAACCTGGCCCTGCGCGGGGGGCACAGAGCCTGGGGAAGGGCGAGTGTGAGCACATCCCCTGCAGTGGGCCCACGCCATGTCCCACACCTGCCTCCCGACAGCCCACGGACACGGCTGGCTGGGAAGAGACGTTTTTACTCTATACAGCCCCCTCGGCAATGGGGGACATCGCCCCGTGCCCCAGTCTTTGTGTGCCCCCCCGGGGCCAGGGGCAGCCAGAGGCCCAGCCGGGATGGGCAGCGATCCCCCAGCCAGGCCGGGTCACTCCTCCCAGTAGGTGCCGTTGTAGCGGAAGGGTTCGGGGGAGACGCAGGGCCCTGGGCTGGCGGGCGTCCAGCGCTGGATCTCCACACGGGCGAAGGCCGGGTCCAGGGGCCGCACGATGACGGGGCTGTACGACGCCACCGCTGGGTCCTCGTCGAAGAAGTTGAAGGGGCGCAGGAAGAAGCCGACGGCGTTGCCGGGCGTGGCCGTGTTGGGCACGTCCTCGGCGTGCGGGATGTGCAGGAAGCCCACGGTCACCCATGCCACCAAGTCCTGCCACACACCAGAGCTGCTGTCACGGCCCAGCGCTGTCCCCACAGCCTGGCCCCCCGTTCCCAGTCACCGGGCCCCCTGCAGCCCAGCCCCGCGCACTGCTCTGCCCACGGACACCGTCCCACCAAACCCGCATCCATAGGGCCCTGCCCCACACTGATCAGCCCAGCCCCATGGCCCGCCCAGCACCTGGTTCTCGATGTTCTCGTCATTGCGGATGAAGCCCTCGAAGTCGACGGTTGGCTCCCACAAGTCGTTCTGGGCATACAGGCTGCTGCTGGTCGCCTCCCGCTCGTGGCGCCGTGTCACCGCCAGGTGGTACCTGCCCGTGGGAGATGCCAAGTGGGCTCAGCGCTGCCCAAGGGCTGGCAGAGACCCTGGAACCCAGGGAGGAGCCTCTGCCCCTGGGCAGGGGACCTGTGACAGGCCCCCAGATTCGTCCCACAACCTCAGCTGTCCCACGGCCCCACCCTGCTTATTATTAGTGCCCGGCCCAGAGACCCACGGCACGTCCCCCGCGCTGCCCCATCCCGGCCTTACCGGCCCCAGGCGATACCCTTCTCTTCCTTCCAGCCGCGGGGCAGCACGCGGTCGGCCTGAGAGCTGTACTGGATGCGGTAGCTGCGTGGGTGCCCCCAGCGGTTGCGCTGGCTGGGGCTGTAGAACATCAGGTACCTGGGCAGGGCTGTGCCGAAGGGAAAGGCGGCTTGGCGCTCAGTGCGGCGCGGGCGCCGGTGGAGCCGGGACTGCACGACGCGCTCGCCTGCACTCCAGGGGTTGGAGATGTTTTCAAACCGCATCTCTACCGTCTCGAAGCTGTTCCCGGTGCCTGCAGGCGGGCGAGCAGCCATGAGGGGTCAGAGCCCTGGGCCATGCTCTGGGGGGGCTGGGTCCCTTGCCCCTCCCCCATCCCAGCAGCCCACCCGCCGTCCTGCTCACTGGGGTTGGGATCTCGGATGGGCTCCCATCCTGCACCTGGGAAGTGGCCCCAAGGCTGCTGGACCAGGGAATGCCCCGCAGCTCTGGGCCTCATCCGGCTGGAGTCAGCCAGGACTCCTGGGTCCCTCTAAGCTGGCCCTGGGGGCCGTGAGCGGACGCACCTGCAATGTCCAGATCCAGCTTGTAGTGCACCAGGTGCGTGTGCATGTTCCCCAGCACGTCGCGCTGCACGCGGCTGCCGTAGCGCAGGCCCTGGGGCGTGTAGTAGGAGGCGTGGATGTAGCCAGTGGCGTGCACCTTGGCCTCCAGCACGCCGTTGGGGTAGAGCAGCACGTCCCAGATGTAGTCGTAGTTGTAGACGGTGGAGGTGGTGCGCAGCACCAGCGCCTGCCCCTCCAGGCCCGCGTAGAAGTGGTAGCCGCCCCGGAAGTTGCTGTTGAAGTGGCGGCGCAGGGGGACGCCCGTGGGCAGCTCGAAGAGGCAGAGGGCGCGGGAGTAGCGCACGGGTCCCTCGGCGTCGTACAGGTGGTGCACGTCCAGGTAGGTGGCCACCTCGGGGCAGTCAATGCCGGGAGCCAGCTCGTGGGCGACAGTGCCCATTCCCCAGCCGGCATCGACGTACTTGGTCTGCATGGCGGCGGGCGTGCTGCCCCCGTAGAAGGCCACGGCCTCCTGCACGCTCAGCTCGTAGGCCAGCCGCTCGCCGTTGAAGCGCACGTCGAAGAGCTGCAGGCCGGCGGAGGAGCGCAGCCGCACAGCCAGGTGCCAGCCCCCATACTCCACCAGGTTGCCCTGCACCCAGTAGCGCTTGCCCTGGGGCTCACACACCTTGGCCCCATGCACGTCCGTGCGGGTGCCGGTGCTGAAGTGGCCGCGGGGCAGGTAGGTGGAGAAGAGGAGGGCGGGGTTGGCTGGGGGCGGCCGGCCCACGGCCAGCTCCCCGCGCTGGTAGCGCCAGGCCAGCTCCTCCGGGCTGGCGAAGTAGTGCCCGTTGTACCAGAGCTGCTGCACGGCCCAGTGGCGGGGGTCGCGGGCCCGGTGGTCCAGCAGGATCTCCAGCCCCACGGGGTGCAGGAAGTAGCCCTCCACGAACCGCTGCAGCATGAGCCAGGAGCGGCGCTCGCCGGGGGCCAGCCCACGCGGCGCCACGTCCGAGAAGGTCAGGCAGCGCTCACTGCAGTTGTGGTACCAGAAGCCCGTGGTCTCACGCAGCAGCTGGTACAGCGGCTCCGTCACCTCGGCCAGCTTGCGATGCAGCAGTTCGTACTCCAGCTGGCTCATGGGCCGCGCGGCGAAGGGGATGGGCCGCCTGCCCGGGTAGCTCACGGGCCGATAGTAGCTGGGCCGGGGCAGGGGCCCCACCACAAACTCAGTGACGTTGGGTTCCGCCTGCTCACCAAAGAAGATGACGGCGCGGGCCTGGCGCTGGGGGCGGGGGCCACCCCCCTCTAGGTACTGCAGGGCCTGGGTCTTCCTGGGCACCTGCAGCTCCACCAGGAAAAGGCTGTTCTTGGCCAGGGTGTCCCTGTGGCCACTGGCCAGCGCCAGCTCCGGCTGGCTCAGCAGGAAGCTCCGCACCGCCCGCAGCTCCGCCGGACTCAGGTCGGCAAAGATTGACGCCCCCAGCTCAGGCTGGGTCAGGGGGCTGGTGCTGACCAGGACGCTGAGTGCCACCACCACGTGGGCTAGGGTCTCCAGCCACATCCTTCCACTGGCCACCTGCTGGGGACAAAGGGCCCAGTCAGAGTCTGGCCCATTCCACCTGCCCCGCCATAGCCCCAGACCCTGTCCTCTAAGGCCGCAGCAGCCCCACAGGTCACACCGGGCTCTGCACACCCAGCTGGGGACTCTGCCGAGCTGAGCTCCAGGCAAGGGGCTGGCTCGTTTGCTCTGCCAGGGGGATTGGATGGGGTGCATCGCAACCCACCCTGCCTGTCTGTGCCAGGAGCTGGGGGAAAGAGGGAGAGACCTGCCCCAGCGGGTTACCCACCTGGGCACGTGCCAGGACACCTTCCCCTCCTCACCTCCACTGACAGCCTGGCTCAGGAGTGTACAAAAATAGGGATAGAAGGGGGTATTAGTAATAGTCTGAGGTATTAGGATAAGTTTAGCTAATAGTAGTATAGGTCCCAACTGAACCAGTCCTTCAAAGGTCTATGTTACCTGACAACAAGACCAAAAATAACCTCTATGGGTCTTGCTTGCCTAGCAACAGCTCCCTTGGACCACAGCCAAGAACTCGGCCGTCTGAAAAAAGGTCAGAGGATCCAGCTCAAGGCCTGCACGAGCTCTGCAAACTAGGTGCACAAGATCTGCACACCAAAGTTGCAAGGAAACTCTGCAAAAGGTGTTAAACAGCTTCCCATGGTCAGGGTGGGGGTACGGGCGACTTGGTCCCAATAAAAAGAGACTTTGATCCCTAAGAGGGGGGCTAGTGCTGGAGCTTCTTCAAGGCAAATGGGAGAAGCTCTAAGGCAAGACTCTTTGACTTCAAGCCAATTGGGGTCATCGAGTCAGGGTAGAAAAGAGTCAGTACCCCCAATCCGGACAGGTGACGGGACTGGCGAGAAGAACGGACTCGAAAGGTCGATCCAGATCCTAGGTGAGACGGACCTGACACGTTGGCTGGGAGCATTGGTAAGTAACTAGTTACAAACAAGAAACAAGGACCACTGGGCCTAGAGGAAGGCTGGTTCAGAGAATAGAAAATAGTAGCTACAGATTGATGAAACAGTAACGGGAAGTTTTTAGCACCCCTTTGTCCAGGTGAGTAAGGACTAAAGTAGTTTAGAGCCCCGTTGTCCTCGGTGAGTAAGGACTGAGTTGAGGGATAAGGTTAGGGACCGATAGTTAGCATCCCGTTGCCAGTCCTCCGGGTAAAAGGACTGAAGTAGTCTGTTAACCCCCTTTAAAGGTAGGGGCAAGGACAGGCTGCTAGAACAGGTTGCTATCCCTTTTAAAGGTGGGGGCTATGGCAACGAAATAAGAGTAGATTTAGCGATTAAACCATTTAATGCGCATTTAACAAACATTCAATAAACTTGTAACAGACATTTATTTTTAACTTTAAGATCTGCTGCAGCAAAACGCTTAGAAAGGCATAGACATACACACACACAAAGATCTTTGCTTTGAAACTGCATCTCTGTATCTCTGTTTCTGTTGCCTGTCACATTGTCTGGACAGGAAACGTAAGCCTCAAAGCTTGTAATCATAACCATGAGAAATAAACCTCTTTTGTTTACCACCCTCCTGGTGATTTCTTTGCTATTTCTCTTGTCATTGCTAATGTCCCTTGTTCCCCTTTCATACTCATTCCCTCTTTCATGGGAAAAACATCCAATTCTACTAATGTTAGTGTGGGTTATCGGCAGGTTCGGTCCCATACTGTATTGCTCATACATCTTGACTTCTTATGCTTAAACATGGGCCTCCAATCAGTCACCAAATAAAAGTAGAGCTATAATCTCTACGGCCAAAAGGACCCTGGTCCTCACGCAATCCCCGATGAGTAACACCCCGGGGGTGGACCCTAAATACTTTAGCGGCGTGGAAGGAGCAGCGATGGGGGACGGGACAGATTTAGTGGGGGAGCAGCTGTATGGTGACCGAGGGGGCAGGCATAGGAGGGGACTGTATAATGGCTGGAAATGTGCTCGGCAGGTAACCGTGGCCACACGGCTCCTGCCTTCACCCAGATGCCCCATCTCTAGGCAAGGGTGCCCTGCAACCACCCAGCTACCCTGCAAGTCCCTCCTAACAGGGAGTGGAGGCCTGGCCAAGGGCAAATATAGAGCCAGTCAGCAAACAGGGGAATAAGCAGGCCCCGGGGAATTCCAAAGCAGACCACTGAATGGCTGTAACCGGCCAGAAGAAATAATCAAGCCACCCGTTTGCAAACCCCTAGTAGATAAGAAGGTGATAAGTGACAGTCAGCATGGATTTGCCAGGAACAAATGGTGTCAAACCAGCCCAGCAGGTTTCTTAGACAGAGCAACAAGTCTGGGCTGAGGGGAAGTGGTAGATGTGGGATATTCGACTTCAGTAAGGCTTTTGATACAGTCTCGCACGGCCTCATAAACAACCTAGGGAAACACAACCTAGATGGAGCTACTGTAAGGTGGGTGCAGAACTGGTGGGAAAACGGTTCCCAGCGAGTAATCATCAGTGGTTCCCAGTCAAGCTGGAAGGGCAGAGCGAGTGGGGCCCCACAGGGATGGGTTCTGGGTCTGGTTCTGCTTAATATGTTCATCAGTAATTTAGATAATGGCACAAAGAGTGCACTTATGAAGTCTGGGGATGGTACCAAACTGGGATGGCTGTAAGTTCTTTGGAGGCGAGGATTAAAATTCAAAATGATCTGAAAAATTGGAGAAATGGTCTGAGCAAACAGGATGAAATTCAATAAGGACAAATGCAAACTACTCCACTTGGGAAGGAACAATCCCTTGCACACACAACATGGGAAATGAACACCTTGGAAGGAGTGCTCCAGAAAGGGACCTGGGGGTCACAATGGGCCATAAGAACATAAGCATGGCCACAGTGGGTTGGTGCAATGGCCTGAACAGAGTGCAGCACCTGGAAAGATAACGGAGCAAATAATTTGCAAAACTTTCTAGGTACTGCACTGGGTCAGAGCGATGGTCCATCTAACCCGGTATTCTAGCTTCTGACAGAGGCCAAGGCCAGGTTCTCCAGACAGGCAGTCATCGAGGGATCCTTGCAAACAGAGACTCCAGAAACCCAGAACATGCAATTACAGTCTAATCGTCTGTTAATAGCCGTTGATGGACCTACCCTCCAGGAACTGATCTAGTTCTTTTTTGAAACCTGTTGTGTTCTTGGCCTCCACAACATCCTGTGGCAAGGAGCTCAACAACTGGACGGTGTGCTGTGCAAAGAAATACTTCCTTTAAGCCTGCTCGCTATTGATTGGTGACCCCTAGTTCTGTGCTATGCGGGGTGAATAACACTTCCTCAGTTGTCTCTTTTCCAGATTTATTAATCTCACCACAGAGCGAAGCTGTCCTATATCCCTAATTATTTTAGTTAATCTTCTTCTGTACCTTTTCCAATTCCACTATATCTTTTTTGAGCTGGGGTAACCAGATCTGCATGCACTATTCAAGATGCATGTACCGTGGATTTATAAAGAGGCAATATAATATTTTCTGTCTCATCTACCCCTTTCCTAACGATTTCCAACAGTCTGGTAGCTTTTTTCACCACCTCTGCACATTGAGGGGATGTTTTCAGAGAACTATGCACCATGACTCCTGGATCTTATTCTTGAGTGTTAACAGCTAATTTAGACGTCATCGTTTTACATGTATCCTTAGGATTTGGTTTTCCAATGTACATCACTTTTCATTTATCAATCTTGAATGTTATCTGCCATTTTGTTGTCCTGTCTCCCAGTTTTGTGAGATCCCTTTGTAACACTTTGTAGTCTGCATTGGACTTAAATATCTTGAGTGATGTTGTATCATTCACAAATTTACCACCTCATGTTTACTCCTTTTCCACATCATTTATGAATCTGTGGAACAGCACTGGTCCCAGTACAGATCTCTGGGAGGACACCACTATTTACCTCTCTCCATTCTGAAGCTTGACCATTTATTCCTATCCTTGGTATACTATCTTTTAACCAGTTCCAGAAGGGGAGCCGTGTTAGTCTAGTTTAGCAAAATAAACAAGGAGTCCTGTGGCGCTTTTTGTTAATCTTTAAAAGTGCCCCAGGACTCCTTGTTCATTTTATCTTGTAACCAGTTATTAATCTAGTAGAGGTCTTTCCCTCTTATCCCATGACTGCTACTTCAAGAGCCTTTGGTGAAGGACCTTGCCAAAGACTCTCTGAAAAGCTAAGTTCACTATATCCTCTGGATCACTCTTGTCCACATGCTTGTTGACCCACTCAAAGAATTCTAGTAGATTGGTGAGGCTTGACTTCCCTGTACAAAAAACATGTTGACTCTTCCCCAAAAGTCATGTTCGTCCTGGTAATTCTGTTCTCTACTGTAGTTTCAACCAATTTCCCTGGTACTGATGTTAGCTTTACTGGCCTGTAACTGTCAGGATCGCCTCTGGAGCCTTTTTAAAAATTGGCATCACATTTGCTCTCCTTCAGTCATCTGGGACAGAGGCTGATTTATACAATAGGTTAGTAGTTTGGCAATTTCACATCTGAGTTTTTTCAGAACTCTTGGGTGGATTCCATCTGGTCCTGGTGATTAATTCGTGTTTAATTTATCAGTTTGTTCCAAAACCTCCTCTAATGCCACTTCAGTTTGGGATTGTTCTTCAGATTTATCTCCTAAAAAGAATGGCTCAGGCAGGGCCCTGGGCTACTGCCCCCTCCACAGTGCCCCGCCACCTGGGGCCCCCAGCTCCCTATGGGACCCCTACCCCCAAAATGGCAGCCTGTGGGTGGGCCATTTCTGTGGGGGGGGGCCTGGGACCAGAGGTCACTCCCGCCCTGATCCTGCTCTGGCCAATCTGCCTCCAGGAGCAGGGCCAGCTGGTGTGTGGCACAGTATCCGGTGCAGCCCCCCAGGGCCACAGACTCTGTAAGGCTGCACTGAAGCAGACGCTGTGCCACGCGTCAGCCCAACCCTTGGGTGAAGCAAACAGTTGGTGGCTGCCCCACCCCCAGAGATAGACCAGCTGGCCCAGGGGTACGGTGGGGTGGGAGTGTGGAGTCTGGCCTCTGGCCCCGGGGTGCCCCCCCCCAGTGCCAGCAGGGCAGGAGCCCTCCCAGCACCCCTCCCTTCCCAAGCCCAGCTGTTGCTGAGCAGGGCAGGGGGTGATCAGGTAGGGATTTTGGGGGGCTACAGTCCGGGGCCCCACCGTTAGGCCAGGGCACAGGGCGTCAGCCCCTATAGCCCCTGCTCTAATCCAGCACTGTGCTCAGGTATGCGAATCTCCCTCACATCCTCAGTCCTGACAATCGATGCAAAGAATTCATTTAGTTTCTGAGCAATAGCTGTATCTTCCTTGAGTGCTCCTTCAGCACCTCGATCGTTCAGATGGTTTCACAGGATTCCTGCTTCTGATGTATTTTAAAAAACGTTTGTTACTTTTTGAGTCTTTGGCTAGCTGTCCTTCAAATTCCCTTTCGGCCTTCCTGATTCTATTGTTACACTTCACTTCCCAGAGTTTATGCTCCTTTCTATTTTCCTCAACAGCATTTCACTGCCACTTTGTAAAGGGTGCCCTTTGCCTCTGAATGCTTCTCTCACTGCTCTTTGGGCGCTTTTCGGTCCCCTCACTGTGTGTTCATTTGGGGGCTACATTGAAACTGAGCCTCTCTTATGGTGTTAAAAAGTTTCCATGCAGCAATTTCACTTTTGGCGCTGTAACTTTCCTTTTCTGTTGAACTGACTGCCTCATTTTTAAAACAAACAAGGAGTCCTGGGGCACTTTTAAAGACTAACAAATTTATTTATCGCGTGTGCTTTTGTGGGAGAAAATCCCGCCTCGTCAGTCATTCTCCTTTGCAAAATTAAATGCTACCCTGCTGGGCTGCGTTGGTGTCCCCTTCCCCCACAGGGATGCTATATTTTGTAATGTTACAAGCGGTCCAGCTGCATTTCCCGCTTGGACCAGATCCTGTGCTCCACTTAGGACGACACCAAGCCTTGCCTCTTCTCTTGTGGGTTTTCAGTGAAATATGAATCAACAGTGTCACATTGTTGCCAAAAAGCAAACATGCTTCGGGGCTGTATCAGCAGGAGTGTTTAAGCAGGATCCAGGAAATAATTCTTCTGCCCTACTCCATGCTGGCCAGTCTCAGCTGGCTCGTGTGTCCAGCTCCGGGCACCACGCTTTGGGAAAACCCCGTGGAGAAACTAGCGTGAGTGCAGAGAATGCCCCAGGAAATGACTAACGATGTGTTTGGAGAGACTGGGAAGAGGAGAGTGAGGGGCATGAGAACAGGTGTCGAGCGTGTGGAAGATGCTGACAGAGGAGGGTGGAAACTTGTTCCCCTTCACCTCTGAGGGGAGGACAAGAAGCAGCAGGTTCACACTGCAGCCAGGGAGGTTTGGAGAAAACTTCCTCAGCTTTGTCTCCACGGACACCTATGCTGGCGAAACTCAGGGGTGTGAAAAAACACCCAGCACCTCCATCCACACAGCTACCACGGCTCACTCGTGGTTTCCTTCTTCCCGTGACGGAACGTAGCCACAGACGCCGCGCCGCACTGCCCTCTGAGCGCGCGGGTCACCGGTTCTAAGAGCGGGCTGGACAGATCCTGCCAGGGTGCTCTGGGTGATGCTGGGTCCTGCCCTGAGAGCGGGGATTGGGCAAGATGACTCATGAGGACCCTGCCGGCCCCACGTCTATGATCCTGTCCCCAGCCAGGCCTGAGTGCAGGGAACTTCCCCATTGCCCTGGGGGCTGCTGTCAGCACAAGCCAGCTTCTGTCTCTGCCTGGCCACGCCTGCCCCGCTCTTGTGAACACTGCCCGAGGCAGAGGTGGGTAAATGCACAGAGCTGCCTGCCCAGGGGGATCCTGCCAGGCCCCTGGACCCCCTCGTCACACAACACAAAGCCCTGCAGCGCCAGCCACTCTCCGACCCCAGATGCCAGGACCACCTGCCTAAGGACCCTGGGCCTGCCCCGTCTGGGCTCCAACCCCTGGCAATCGCAGCTCCCCCAGCACCAATCCCACCCCTTCCCTCCTGCCAAGGGCCTTGGCATGATGTACCCCAGTCCCATGGGCACCCCGCTGTCTGCTCTCTGCACCTCACGTTGCCCCAGGTACCCACCCCTCACTGCAGATACCCCACCTCGCCCCAGGTACCCACCCCTCTCACTGCAGATACCCCACTGCACCCGACCTCACCCCAGATACCCAC
>ML686075.1:83658-100237 GCA_007922175.1 Pelusios castaneus
AGCCACAGGGACCCTCAGCCACATGGACCCCCCAACCCTCAGCCACAGGACCCCCCAACCCCTCAGCCACATGGACCCCCAACTCCCCAGCCACAGGGACCCCCAAATACCAGCCACAGGGACCCCCAGCCACATGGACCCCCACAACCCCCCAGCCACAGGGACCCCCAGCCACAGGGACCCCCAACTCCCCAGCCACAGGGACCCCCACAATCCCCCAGCCACAGGAACCCCCAGCCACAGAGACCTCCCCCAAACTTCCAGCCACAGGGACCCTCTGGCAACAGGATTCACCCCTGCCAGGCACAGAGATCCCCTGGTCACAGGGACCCCCCAACTCCCCAGCCACAGGGACCCTAACCCCCCCATCCATGGGGACCCCCAGTCACAGCGGACATTGCTGTGCCAAGGATAGGTCTCGTGCATGAGACTGGCCCCCTGGCATCCCCAGGCAGGGTGGGGGTCTGACATCTGGGGGGGCAGCAAACCCCCAATAGTGCCTCCCCTTGTGTCTCCCTGCAGCTCTTGGCACAGGCCTGGCCCGCAGCTCCCAGGGCATGGAGGCCGGGCACCTGTTCTGGGCACTGAAAGGGGCCATGGGGCCAGGCTCTGCCTCATTCCCTGGCCATGTGGGCTCTGCCATTCCCAGCCTGCTGTGCCTGTGCCAAGTGCCTCGCAGGCAGCTGCCCCAATGTGGCAGGCCCCCGACCCCTCCTATTTTTCCAGTGCCCCCAAGCCAGGCTGTGCCCAGGAAGGGCCATGGGCTGTCCCCAAACGTGTTTCCCTTCACAGAGCCAGGCTGTGCCCGTCCCAGCAGGGCCTATGCTTGGAGGAGCTGGTACGCAGGGGATCCAAGCAGCTGCGGTCAGCTCTGGCTGGGAATCGGCCCCGTTAGGGAGTCTCAGGCGGGGCCACTGGGCAATCAGCCCACAGCTCCACGTGGCTTCTGCTCCCGCTGGGAGTGGCTACCTGTGGCCTTTGCTGAGCTGCCTGGGCACGGCCCGGGGTTCAGAAATGGGCAGTGCCACGGTCCCTCCATTTGCCCAGAGCCAGCTCTTCCCCATGGGAGTGGGCTTGGGGCCTGGCTGGGCTCCCGCTTACCTGGGGCATCCCAGGGCTCCAGGGAGAGGATGCTGCTGCCAGCCCGTTGCCCAGGACACGTGCCATCACGCCAGGCCCCCACCTCACTCCTTCACTGGTTGCCCCAGTCTACCCCATGGCCTGGTGCAGGCTCCTGCCAGCGGCTCTGCTCCCCTGCACCACCTGGCAGAGTCACTACGGTGCTAGGCAGCTGCCCAGCATCGCCAGCCTGGCTGGGAAATGGGGAGCTTCACACCTCGTTTGAATGCAGCCAGAGTCAGCATCCCCATCATGGCCCATGGGGCACAGGCTTCAGCTGCCTGACAGCTGTGCCGGGGGCCCCGGCTGCAGGAGGGATTTAGAGGAGCAGAAAAGAGCCCCAAAAAGGCTGGGAGAGCTGGAAAAACGCCAGACTCTGGGCTCTGCCCGCACCACAGTGAGACACCTGAGGCTGACCAGCTGGTTAATTGCTGGGTAGATGTTAGAGCTCAGCCCACCTCCGCTGAAGGTCTGTGGCACTCAGGGACACATCTCAGCCAGTCCCAGACCTGCAGGAAAAGCCCCATGGCTGGGATGGGGATGAGCTGCCCTGGGTCTCGCATGGGGCTCCAGCATTCAGGGGTCGTGGCCCTTCCCGAATGCCCCCTGTCTCGGCCGGATGGGGAATAGACCCTGCATGTTCCAGCGTGGGGATGAACCGGGGCCAAAGCACTTCAGCCACGGGGGATTCTCTGTCCCCCCCACGCATGTGGGCTGCCATGGCGCTGCGCTCGGAGGGGGAGCAGGGCATTGGGCCGGGACCAGGCCAGGCTCAGCCTAGTTGATGGAGGGTCCCTGCTGGCCTGAAGCTCTGGGGCTGCCTCCCGTCTTTTCTTGCAGGCCCTACAGAGCAGCAATGGGGCACTGTCCCATCAGAAATGCCCCAGCCCAGGCTCCCGAGGGTGCCCAGAACAGAGACCAGCCCACGCCCAGCTCTTGCCCTGACTCCCATGGCCGTTCAGGGTCGCCCTGCATGTCCGGGTCCGAGGGTCCCTCTCCCTCCTCGGCCAAGTGGGCTCTGAACTGTGCCGTGGGGCTGGAGGGGACGGGGGGCGCGACCCTTCCCGCTGCCCATCCCAGCACTGTGCCCCTTCGCAGGCGACGGTGTCTCTAGGCTGTTACCCAGACGGCAGCTCCCATGGCCCCTGCTCTTGAACCAACCTCTGCCCGCGCTGCCCACTGGAGGGCGAGGAGCTCTGGGGGGCAGGAGCTTGGTTTGGGGCTGGAAGTCACCACTCAGCGGCCTGGCTCCTCGTTTGCGGGGGCACCAATGGGGGCTGGGTGAGATCATCTCACATGCAGGCAAACATAGCAGAGCAAACAGCCGGGGGGAGCCCGGGCCGCCCTGGGGGACGGGCTGGACTGACAGCACCGGCTTTCTGCGTCAGAGCCTCTCTGCCCCACCGCGAACGAGAGCCGCTCAGCCTCTCCCTGGTAGGCCATGTGGCAGGGGCCGGGGGACTGGCTGGGAGTCACGCTAAGGGGAAGGGCCACAGTACCAGGATGGCAGGGAGCTAGAGGGCTCTGCCCACCCCCCAGCCTCGGCCAGCATCCACTCAGGAGGAGCCATGGGCTCTGGGAGCGGATAGGCAGGGAGGGGGCAGAGGGGTACCCGTGGAGCTGTGGGGGACAGGACAGCGCGCTCCTTCTCTCACCCAGGTTAATTGGTAACCCTCCGGAGCCAAGCAGTGACGTGGACACTGTGCTGCAATCAGCACATCCTGCCCCCCACAAGCTCTGGCCCCACGGCCATTGCCCCCACTCCATAAGGACAGCGATAAGCTGCTTCCAGCCAGCGCCCCCCTCCCCCCGCAACTAGCTCAGCAGAACAAAGGGGGAGTCCTGGGGCACTTGAACACATTTATTTTTCTCATCAGCTTCTGTGGGCAAAGTCCCACTTCATCAGATGCCAGCGTGGAGAAAACTTACATTGAAAAAAAACCTGACAGTGCAGGGATGGAAAGGAAACTCCTGCGACTGCATTTCTCTGCAGCAGGGCAGATGACGTCAGCAAATCAGACAAGCATATCAGAGAGTGGAGAGGTTGAGAGAAGTGTTAGGAATAGTTTGTTAGTAATGGAAACAAAGAGGAGAGCTGGGGTCTGTTTAAAGTTTGCTGTTGGCAATGGGGGAGACAATTCATATGTTCATTGAGACCCAGGTTCACAGCGTTGAACGTGTATATCAATTCTGATTCCGAAGTCTCGCTTTAAAACCTTTATCTAGGGCAGGGGTCTCAAACTCAAATCCTCACGAGGGCCACATGAGGACTAGGATATTGGCCCGTGGGCCGCGTCACTGAAACCTTTGAATTATAAAATAATTAATCTTATAATTATTTTACAAATTCTGAGTGTTGTTGCAGGCTGCAGGAATTAACTTTGCGGGCCATGGGCTGCGTGTTTGAGACCCCTGATCTAGAGTAAATGTGCCTGGGAATACATACAGATAAGTCCATCACTGAGTGGCCTGGGAGATTAAAGTGATTTCCTACTTGTTTTTGAATGCTCTTGTTTCTGATGTCAGATTTGTGTCCATTTATTCTTTTGTGCAGGGACAGTCCAGTATGGCCGATGTATAAGGCAGAGGGGCATTGCTGGCACAGGATGGCATAGATCACATTGGTGGATGAGCAGGGGAATGAGCCCCTGATGGAGTAGCTGGCTTGGTTAGGTCCTAGGATGGTGTTATTAGTGTTGATATGTGGGCAGAGTTGGCAGCGGGGTTGGTTGCGGGAATATGTGTCTGCCTCACTATTTCTGTTGTAAGGTCTGTAGTTGCTGGTATCTGTTTAAGGTTGGGGGGCTGTCTGTAAGTGAGGAGAGCTCTGCCTTCCAGGGCTTGGGAGAGTGAGGGATCACCTTGTAGGATAGGCTGTAGATCCTTGCTGATGTGCTGTAGAGGTAAATTTATCAAGCTCAGATTTGAAAGCAGTTATGGTTTTTGCCCCCACAACTCCCATTGGAAGGTTATTCCAGAACTTTACTCCTCTAATGGTTAGAAACCTACGTCTAATTTCAAGCCTAAATTTCTTGATGGACAGTTTATAACCATTTGTTCTGGTGTCCACATTGGTGCTGTACTCAAATAATTCCTCTCCCCCCCTGCTATTAATCCCTCTGATGTATTTATAGAGGGCAATCATATCCCCCCTCAGCCTTCTTTTGGTTAAGCTAAACAAGCCAAGCTTCTTGAGTCTCCACTCATAAGGCAGGTTTTCCACTCCACAGACCATCCTTGTAGCCCTTCTCTGTACCTGTTCCAATTTGAATTCATCCTTTTTAAACAAGGGGGACCAGAACTGCACACAGTATTCCAGATGGGGTCTCACCAGTGCCTTGTACAGCGGCACTAACACCTCCCTGTCTCTACTTGAAACACCTCTCCTGATACATCCTAGAACCGCATTAGCTTTTTTCACAGCCACATCACATTGGCGGCTCATAGTCATCCTATGATCAACCAGTACTCCCAGATCCTTCTCCTCAGTCCGTTCCAACTGATGTGTCCTCAACTTATAGGAAAAATGCTTGTGGTTTGTCCCTAAATGCATGACCTTGCACTTCCCATTATTAAATTTCATCCTGTTCCTGATACTCCAGTTTACAAGGTCATCTAGATCTTCCTGTATGGTATCCCGATCCTTCTCTGTATTGGCAATACCTCCCAACTTGGTGTCATCTGCAAACTTTATTAGCACATTCCCGCTTTTTGTGCCAAGGTCAGTAACAAAAAGGTTGAACAAGATCGGTCCCAAGACAGATCCCTGAAGGACTCCACTGGTAACCTCCTTCCAGCTTCACAGTTCACCCTTCAGTATGACCCGCTGTAGTCTCCCTTTTAACCAGTTCCTTATCCACCTTACTATATTCATATTAATCCCCATCTTCTGTAACTTAACTAATAACTCCCTGTGTGGAACTGTATCAAATGCCTTGCTGAAATCTAAGTAAATTAGGTCCACCACATTCCCTTTATCTAAAAAATCTGTTATCCTTTCAAAAAAGGAGATCAAGTTGGTCTGGCATGATCTCCCTTTTGTAAAGCCATGTTGTATTTTATCACAGTTACCATTATCCTCTATAGCCTTAAGTACTTTCTCCTTCAAAATTTTCTCCAAGACCTTGCACACTACCGAGGTCAAACTAACAGGCCGGTAGTTACCCGGATCATTTTTATTCCCTTTCTTGAACATAGGAACTACATTAGCGATTCTGCAGTCATACGGTACAACCCCCGAGTTTACAGATTCATTAAAAATCCTCGTTAAAGGGCTGGCAATTTCATGAGCCAGTTCCTTTAGTATCCTCGGATGGAGATTGTCCAGGCCCCCCGATTTAGTCACATCCAGCAGCTCAAGTTTGGCTTCTACCTCAGGTATGGTAATTTCCACATTCATGACCTCGTTCCCATTAGCTTCCCTACCTCTATCCCCAGCTCAACTTCACTCTCATTGAGAACAGATGCAAAGTACCTATTTAGACATTGAGCCATGCCTAGATTATCCTTGACCTCCACCCCATCCTCAGTTTTTAGCGGTCCCACTTCTTCTTTCTTTGTTTTTTTCCTATTTATATGGTTAAAGAACCTTTTACTATTGGTTTTAATTCCCTTCGCAAGGTCCAGCTCAGCTTGACTTTTTGCCTTTCTCACTCTCTCTCTACATGTTTTGACCTCCAAAAGGTAGCTTTCCTTGCTGATCTCTCCCCTTTTCCACTCCTTGTAGGCTCTGTGCTTCCTCCTAATCACCTGTCTGAGATGCTTACCTATCCAGCTTGGTCCACAGCTCTTGCCTATGAATTTTTTCCCCTTCCTCGGAATGTAGGCTTCAGATAGTTCATGCAACTTTGATTTGAAGCGATTCCAAGCCTCTTCTACATTTACATTCCTGAGTTCTTCTATCCAGTTCACTTCTCCAACTAATTCCCTTAATTTTCTAAAGTTAGCCTTTTTAAAGTCAAAGATCCTGCTCGCTGATTTATTTTTGTTTATCCTTCCAATTAGTTTGAACTCAATTAGCTCATGGTCACTTGAACCTAGGTTGTCCCCTACAACCAGTTCATCTATGAGGTCCTCACTACTCACCAGTACTAAATCTAAGATGGCATACCCTCTCGTTGGTTTGGTAACCATTTGGAGAAGGAATTCATCAGCTATCAGGAAAAACTGGGCCCTCTTATTACTACTAGCACACATCCTCCAGTCTATATCTGGGAAGTTAAAGTCTCCCATAGTCACACAGTTCCCAGTAGTATTAACTTCCTTAAAGGCCTTAAAGAGGTCCCTATCCACGTCTAGATCAGATCCCGGCGGTCTGTAACACACTCCAAGCACCATTCCAGGAGAAACTTTAGTAGCTTTTTTCCCTATCAAGATTTTTACCCAGATTGATTCTGTCTTGTTAATTCCATCACTTTGAATTTCCCTGCAGTCTATCTCCTCATTGACATACAATGCCACTCCCCCACCTTTGCCTTTATATCTATCTTTCCTAAAGAGCACATAGCCTTCAATACAGGTACACCAGTCATGACTACTATTCCACCACGTTTCAGTTATCGCTATAATATCTGGTCTCACTTCCTCTACCAGTAGCTCCAGCTCCTCCATTTTGTTACCCAGGCTTCTCACGTTAGTATATAAACATCTTAGTTTGTGCTGCTTGGCCTCACTCACGTTCTTTGCCTGATTCGGCACAGTCATTCCACAGACAATATCACTCACTAGACTGACATTTACACTACTCCTCCTTCTCGTAACCCTCATGCCGCTCCCTAATTCTGTGTCCTTTTTTAATTCATTTTCCTCTTTCTCAACACTAATATCAGGCGCGGAGATTATTCGGGCATCTCCCAACCATCTCCCCCAGCTCTCTAGTTTAAAGCTCTCTTGATCAGTTGTGCTAATCTCCCTCTCAGCAGTCTGTTTCCCTCCCTACTCAGGTGCAGTCCATGCCAGGAGAACAGTCTTCTGTCCACGAATGCCTCCCAGTGACCATACATGCCAAAGCCCTCCTTATAGCACCACTGCCTGAGCCACCTGTTTATCATCAGGGTCTTCTCACACCTTTGTTGTCCTCCTCTAGGGACAGGCAGAATCTCACTAAAGATCACCTGAGCTTCTATTCCCTTGAGAGTCCTCCCCAGCCTGGCATAGTCACCTTTGATACGTTCCAGTGAGAATCTATCTTCATCATTTGTACCCACATGAAGGACAATCAAAGGATTCTTTCCAGCTCCCGTTAAGATCCTCTTCAGCCTCAGATCGACATCCCGTATCTTTGCACCAGGCAAGCAGCACACCCTTCTGTTCTCGGGATCAGCTCTGGTTATAGGCCTGTCTGTCCTTCTCCACAGGGAGTCCCCAATCACATACACTTGCCTTTTCCTGGCACCAATGCTATTCACTAGCCTATCCCCACTTTGTTCCGGTTGCAAGTCCTCAGTCCTCCTGATTTTCTCTGCAATTCTTTGCATCCGCTCCCGAGTCCTTCTAGGGCTCTTACTGGGAGGAATCTCCATTGGCTCATCTCCTTTTTGGATAGGACTAGCTGCTCTTCTCTTTTTCCTTGCACTCCCAACATCAGTCACTACATGCTCTGCTCCTTCATTTGCTAACCCAGCAAACCTGTTTCTGAGCTCTATTTCTCCTTCGCTAGCCCGTCTTTTCCTCTGCCGACTTCTCACAGTCACATGCTTCCACCGGCCACTTTCATCTCCTGGTGTTCTGGCCTCACAGTTTGATGGTCCTGATTCCATCTGCAGGTCTGGTGTTTCTCTTAAAACGTCCTCACCTGTCTGCTCCATCAGTTGTTTGAAACCCTTTCTAAACTCAATGAGAGTTTTCACCTGCATCTCTAATCCCCGAACCTTCTCCTCCATCAACCCAATGAGGCGGCACTTCATGCACACATAGGTCCTTGGAGGGGATCCCTCCAAAATCAAGTACATTCCACAGCTTCCACATCCTGTCATTCTTGCTGTTGCTTCCCCAGCCTGAGTGTCCACCATGGTTGCCTCTGTATCTGCCATAGCTCCTGGCTTAATCTCAGTCAGAACAAAATAAACCCCACCACAGCAAGACAAGCAATACAAGAAACACACCGTCCCACAAAACTCCCCCTCCAAACTCCCACTTAAACTCCCCTGTTCACAGCCCTGTTGACTGCCCCTGTGTGCCGCTGCCTGCTGGAGTGGCTGCCTTTATAGCTCCCTCAGCAGGGAAGCCCCACCCCTAAGTGGGGTCAGATGATCTCTCTCCACCAATCAGCCCCTACAAACTGAACAAGAGAAAGAAAAGAAAAAAAAAACCCACGTACAAAAATACAAATAACAAACACTATACCTTCCCCAGGACTCCTCCACAATCCTAAAGGCTCACTCAAACCCTAAAGGCTCACTCCAACTCCTCTGTTCACAGCCCCTATGTCTTACCCAAAATACCACACTGCCAGCCAATCCTTTAGTAACTACAACTAAAGGTGTATTATGAAAAAGGAAAGAAACATGAGAGATGCTAAAGGGTCAAAACAAATCACAGCCATACAACGATTGAGAGTCCATGTAAAGCAAGTCCTTGGTAGAATTTGGAGTTTGCAGGCTTGTTCAGTTCCTCCGGTAGACACCCAGCACCTGGGTGGGCCTCAGGCCTTTGTCTGGTGCAGAGTGTACCAGTATGCGCTCTGGTACGGATTGAGTCAATGACGACGTGACCACAGCTGACAGATAGAAAACAAGTTGATTTATTATAGGGTTATAGGGCTTTCATTCCTTCAGCAGCTGGGGATCCCACTACAGCAGCGGACAGACTCCTGGATGTTGTTTCCGAGGCACCGGCTGCAGCTTCCATGGTTCATCAGAAAAGTCCAGCGTGCATTGGGCATTCCCCTGAATATATGCTAGCTGAATGGGGTGAGGAGAGAGATGGAGCTAAAGAGTAACTAGGGATACACAAACAAACAGAGCCCTGGAGCACTTTTAAAGACTAACAAATGTATTTATCGCATGAGCTTTCGTGGGAGAAAATCCCACTTCATCAAATGCTTTGAAGATGGAGAACTTACAGAATGGGAGGAAATTAAATGCAGGAAAATGTATGACACAGGAACAGGTCAGACTGTAACAGCAAATTGGAATAGGTTTTGGGATTCAAACACTGGGGAACAGCATAGAGAGGAAGGTGAGGTCAAATCACCTGTTGTAATGAGAATAAAATCCGTAGTCCCTGTTTAACCCTGAGGAAACAAGATGAATTTACATATAAATTCCAATTCTGCAGTTTCTCTTTGAAGCTATGATTTGTTATTCCTTTGTTTGAGCACCTCTATTAACAAGTCGTCAATGGAGTGAGCAGGGAGATTGAAGTGTTCCCCTACAGGTTTTTAAGTGTTGCAATTTCTGATGTCAGATTTGTGTCCATTTATTCTTTGGCGCAGAGACTGTCCTGTCTGTCCAATATATAAGGCAGAGGGGCATTTCCGGCACATGATGGCATAAATCACATTGGTGGATGAGCAGGTGAACGAACCCTTGATGGAGTAGGTGGCATGATTAGGCCCTGTGATGGTGTCATCAGTGTAGATATGAGGGCAAAGTTGGCAGCATGGTTTGTTGCAGGGATATGTTCCTGCTTTAGTGTTTCTGTTGTTTGGTCTGCAGTTGCTGGGTTGTGGGGCTGTCTGTCTGTATAAACGTTGCCCTAGGTTGTTACAACATACCTACATAAAGATCACAAGATGAACATTCGCTGTAAACAAGTGAACGCACATGCTATCAGGTATTCGCGCGTGGAGAAGGCACGTGAACAAGTAGCTACACATGTCCTCAGGCGCTTAGCTCATGGCCAGGCAGGGCCGGTCCAACCATATAGGAGACCCAGGCGGTGGCCTAGGGAGCCAGGTTTTGAAGGGCGGAGGGGAATCACTGCCCCAAATCTTTTCCTCTGCAGAAGCAGGTGCAGTCAGCGCCTGCCTGCCCTGGAGTAGCTCAGCTGTTGTCCCGCAGCCCCAGGCCAGCCTCCACTCTGGAGCGTGCAGCCGAGCCAGAAGTTGGGGTGGAGAGAGAGGGAAATTCAAATCCCTCCTCTCTGCGGCAGCTGCAGGCACCAGTTTCACTCCAGGAGCCCCCAGAACACACAGAACGGGGGGGGGGGAGCTTGTCGGGTGATCAGCGGGGCCCTGTGTTGGGCTGGTGGGGAGTGGGCGGGCTGGGGGACTGCCCCTCAGTCTCTGGGCTGGGGGTTGGGCCAGTGAGGAGTGGGTGGGCTGGGGAATCGCCCCTCGGTCTCCAGGGCTGGGTCAGGCCAGTGGGAGGGGCAGGCGGGCGTCACTTGCCCCCAAAAAGGTTTGGGGCCTGGGCTCAGGACCCACCCCCTTCCACACCGTAGCCGTCCCTGGGCCTGGACTGTACTCCTGCTGCCGCCGGCTGGCAGCCCAGGCCAGTTCCCTGGCCAGGCTTGGGGTTAGGGCCAAATTCTGCCACCGCCAGCAGCCCAGCCCAGAGTCCCTGGTGGGTCAGGGCTGGCCTCAGATCCTGCTGCTGTTGGCAGCAGCTAGGCCCTGAGTCCCCAGCCGGGGTTGGGGCCAGATCCTGACATCGCTGACGGTGGGGCCCTAGGACCGTGGCGGGGTTGAGGCCAGATTCTCCTGCTGGCAGTGACCTGGCTTTGGATCCTGCCACCAGTGGCGGCAGCCGGGCCCCAGGCCTGTGGCCAGGGGCGGGGGTGGGTCCAGCATCGAATCCTCAGTGCTGGCAGACTTGGGGCACTGGGATGCGGGGACATAAGGAATATAACCATTGTGTTCTTAATGGCTCATCAGGTTTCTCGCTGGGCCCATTGTACCTGGGACCTTCCTTAACATTAAGGACACAATGGTTGTAGACAGCCTGTCTCGGGTATTTCCACAGAATCACACAAGTTAGAGTATAGATATAACACCAAATTCCTAACTTCTAATCGAAATAGAATTCCTAGACATAAACTATATAATCATTCCCAGCAACTTACTACCTTTCTATTGATACCAAACATGACATAGTTCCTATAGATTATAGCATTTATGAGATATCCATTGAAAATAATATCATAAATGCTTCCCTAAATCCAGATAGCATCACACCCTGCCCACATGTCCTGCCAGGGTCCCTGTCCCCCTTTGCCCCGTTACACACAAAGGGTGCCCCCCCGCCACCGTGGACCTGCCCAAGGTCCTCCTAGCCCCTAGAAGTTGACCTAGGCATCCAGTGTGGACGCTCTAGGTCGACTTTGTAAGTTTCCCTTTAAGTTGTTTTTAATTTTAAGTGTAGACACACTAAGTTGACTTAAAGTCGACTTAGTTAGGTCGACTTAGTTAAAATCGACTTAAAATTACAAGTGTAGACATAGCCTCATATTCTTAACCTTGCTTACAGTTGCAATAATCCACAGGAGGTGTGTCATGTTTGGTATCAATAGGAAGGTTGTAACTTGCTAGAAATGATTATTTTGTCTGTGTGTCGGTGTCATATCTATATTAGAAGATATGAATGTGTGAGCTGTGTCTGTATCCAAATTGTGTGATTCTGAGAAACTCTCCAGACTGGATGTCTGCAGCCATTGTCTCCTTGATGGTCCATTAAGGAAGCTCCCAGGTACAATGGGCCGAGGGAGAAACCTGTTGAGTCACTAGGACTTGACCATGTGACTCAACTCCAGTTTGATTGGAGAGAACTGCACACAGCATGGGGAAGGCCAGAGGGGATAAAAGGCAGCAGCCCCAACGCCATCTTGTCTCCAGTCCCCAGTCAACAGCCAACACCCATCTCTGGAACTATTCCTCTGCGACTGGATACAGGACTGAGGCCCACCCCGGTGCTGGGTGTTTACCAGAGGAACAAACCTGCAAACTGCTTCCCATGGACTCTACATCATTTGTATGTGTGTGATTCACTTTGACCCTTTAACATCTCTCATATTTTGTTTCTTTTCATTTTATATTAAACCTTTAGTTGTAGTTACTAAAGGATTGGCTATCAGTGTGGTATTTTGGGTAAGATCCAAACCTATATTGTTCTGAGTGCTGTGGCTGGCCCTTTGGGGTCAGGAGAACCTATATCTTTAAGGGACCGTGGGGCTAGGTGGGAGCCAGAGGAGCTGGAGTGCAGTAAAGGACCTGTTTCTATTTTGGGCAGATTTCTTGGTACCAGCTGTGGGGAGCCAGAAGCCTGGTTGTGGCTGATAGGGAGACTGGTTTAAGTCCCACCCATCAGTGTTTGGGGAGTTTGGCTCCCGGTTTTGCAGCTTGCCCTGATTTTTGTACGGCCAGGGGGTTATCCCAGGAGGCCCTGGTTACAGACGGCATAGAGAGTACGCTTATAAAGTTTGCCAATGATACCAAGCTGGGAGGGGTTGCAAGTGCTTCAGAAGTTAGAATCAAGATTCAAAATGATTTGGACAAACTGGTGAAATGGTCTGAGGTAATTAGAATGAAATTCAATTCAAATTCAAATTTAAAGTACTCCCCTTAGGAAAGAACAATACATTGCACACATAGAAAATGGGCAATGACTGCCTAGGAAGGAATACTGCGGAAAGGGATCTGGGTGTCATAGTGGACCACAAGCAAAATATGAGTCAACAGTGTAACACTGCTGCAAGAAAAGCAAACACCGTTCTGGGATGTATTAACAGGAGTGTTGTGAGTAAGACATGAGAAGTAATTCTTCCGCTCTACTCCGCTCTGATTAAGCCTCTGCTGGAACATAGTGTCCAGTTCTGGGTGTCCCATTTCAGGAAAGATGTGGAGAAATTAGAGAAAGTCCAGAGAAGAACAATAGGAATGATTAAAGGTCTGGAACATTTGACTTATGAGGGAAGATTGTAAGAGCTGGGTCTGTTTAGTTTGGAAAAGAGGCGATTGAGAGGAGACAAGATAACAATTTTCAAGTACCTGTTGTCAGAGGCTCCCGGTGTGGTGCTCTGCTCTCTCCAATGTTGGTATCACTCGGCTGCGTGCGTGTGTTCCCTCTGAGTGCTGCCCCAGCTCCTGCAGATAGCTGACACAGCAGACCCGAAGAGAACCCCAATAACCACAGAGTCCAGTAAGGTACAAAGACACGTTGCCCAGGTTTATTGCCGCGGTGGATACAGCAGCAGTTCCCCTGGAGAACTCTAAGACTCATCCAAGGGCACACTGCGGATACTGACCCTAGGACAATGGACTCGGCTCAGTCAGTGGCGGGACTTTCCCCTGCCCCCTAGACTGGACCCCGGACACACCCCAGAAATACATTTTATACACCTAGACAGACAACTTTCACAATGTTTCTGATGTATTAAGGTTCAACCCCTTAACGTAGTTAGGTGCCGCCTATTACCTTGTACATGTTGGTTCTCACTATCCATCATGTTCCTGTTACTGGGATGGGTCAGCCTGTTCTTCCTTATCTATGGAATGTGCCTGGGTGTCTTGGTACCTTTATATAATATGCTTAGTTATGTTTATGCAACATTTATCCTCTTCTTGCCAACTTTTCATGACGTATCTCGATTTAGCAATGTCTTGACATTACTTTGGTTCAGGCTAAAGGCCTTATGCTGGGCCGGCACCTACTACAGTACCTAAAAGGTTGTTACAAGGAGGAGGGAGAAGAATTGTTCTCCTTAATCATAGGTGACAGGACAAGAAGCAATGGGCTTAAATAACGGGAAGGCAGGTTTAGGGTGGACAGTAGGAAAATATTCCTAGCCGTCAGGGTGATTAACCACGGGAATAAGTGGGATCTCCATCACTGGAGGTTTTTAAGAGCTGGTCAGACAAACACCTGTCAGGGATGGGTTAATGGGGTACTTGGTCCTGCCATGAGTGCAGGGGACGGGACTGGATGACCTGTCCTGGCCCCTTCCAGTTTCTATGCAGAGGCGGCTTTTGGGGCAGGTGAAGCAGGTGGCTGCCGTGGGCCCCAAGCACTAAGGGCCCCATCAGTGGTGTCGCTGGTGCTGGGCATGCAGGGCACGTGCCCGAGTCCCAGCACCAGTGCCCCGGGTCTGGCAGGGACCTGGGGCCTAGCCACCACTGGTGGCCCAAAGCACCACCACCGGGGCTGTGTATCCAGGCCCCCATTGGGGCCGCAGTGGCTGGATCTGGCCCCCAGCGTGACCATGGATTCGGGGCCCATTCGGCTGCTGCGAGCCTAATCTGGTCCCGGGAAGATGAATCGGGTTCCCCCTCCCAGGACGGATTGGATCAGGGCCGGGCTGCGAACCTATTTTGAAAGACTGTGGTCTTTCACATCTCCCACCCTGAGCTTGCTCAGATGCGTGGCTCAGGGAGGGAGCAGCCTGGCCAAGGAGCGACTCTGGCTGCCCCTGCAGCTCTGGTCAGGTGGGGGGAGGGGGGAGGAGATTCGGGGAACTGGGGGATGGAGAATGGGGGGGAGGTCGGGTAGCCAGCGAGTGGAGCCGGGGGGGAGGACGAGAGGATCAAAGAGAAGGTCTGTGAGGTTGGGAACTACAGAGCAGGAGGGTCGGGGAGCTGGTGGGCAGGACCTGATGAGGCTGTGGGGACCCAATGGGGGGCAGCAGTGGGGGCCTGCAGGGGGGCCCAGTGAGGCTGCAGGGTTGGGGTGGCAGAAAGCCCTGGGGTGGTGGCTGTCCCATAGGGGTCTGGGGGAATCAATTGGGCAGCAAGGCTCACGAGGCAGCGGGTCAGAGAAGGGGGTCATGGGCTGTTGTGGGAGGGGAGTTGTGGGGCCACAGGGATTCACCACCAGGTGCCCCACTACCAGGTGCCAGCGCACTCCTGCCCTCCCTACTACCCCACATGGGCATCCCTGTTCTCCTTTGCCCTTTCCTGCCCTGCTCCCCACACTTCCCTTACCACCCCACGCACCCATCCCTGACCTGCCACGGTCCCCACGCACCCATCCCTGCCCTACCATGGTCCCCACACTTCCCTTACCACCCCACACATCCATCCCTGCCCTGCCACGGTCCCCACACACCCATCCCTGCCCTGCCACGGTCCCCACGCACCCATTCCTGCCCTGCCACTGTCCCCACGCACCCATCCCTGCCCTGCCATGGTTAAGCAGGCTTAAGTCGACTTAATTTACTCTGTGTCTACACTACAATTTCCTTAAGTCGACTTAAGGAAATTTTAAGTCAACTTATGAAGACCTGGTTTTACTTCAACTTACTGGTTAAGTCGACTTTATTAAGTTGACTTAAGCCAGCGTAGACGCAGAGTAGACCTAAGTTGACTTAAAGGGTCCCCAGGACTCCCCCACTGACCTCCCTCCCAGGGTGCCTGGCACAGCCAGAGCCTGGTGTGACCACCCACAGGGCAGGACACAGCCCTGCCCACCCCGCTCCTGCACCCTGCCCCTGTCCTGCTCAGCCCCCATGTAGCCTAGTACAATGTGGAAGATGCTGAGTTCCTTGGCACTTTTGGAGGGGTACCTGGGGAAGGGGGGCCCCCCTTCCCACCATCCACCACTCCCAGGTCCACCTAGCCCCTACCAGTTGACTTATGCGTCCAGTGTGGATGCTCTAAGTTGATTTGGCAAGGTCGACTTTAAGTCAACCTAAATTTACAGTGTAGACATGCAAAGTCAACTTAACAAAGTCGACTTATCTGATCAAGTGTAGACGTAGCTTAAGAGCCTCTGGAAGTGTGAAGCCCGGCCTCATCCTGAACTGAATGAAGGTGCAGAGCCCCAGGCCTTCTGGAGCAGAAGTTTGACTGGCCACCAGGATTCACCTGGCAATGGTAACACTGCCTGGTGAGCTGTAGCAATACAATTGCATTCATTTATCATTGATCTAATTCAGGCTTCGCGATTGAACAAGGAAAGGTTGATAAATGATGGTCTCTAAATCGGCGGGACATGCTGTACTCTCTCTCGAAACCCATTAACTCCTCTCTGAACCCTGTACACCTCAGTCAGTGACCTCTCTGCGGGGAGGGCATGAGAGTTGTCCTCAGGGAGCCCTCAGAGACTGGGAAACTGATGAAGGTTTTCCCTCAGGGAGCCGTCGGGATTGGGGAAGGGGGGAAAACCACCTGAGCCTCTAATCCAGACTTGTCCAACCTGTGGCCAAGGGCTTTCAACCAGCCAGCCCATGGAGTGCTGCCAGGAGCCTGGGAGCTAGGGCCAGCCGGGGCCCTTTTAAATCTCCCGTCTTGTGCTCAGCTGCAGGGGGCAGTGGCCTGGCTGGAGAGCTGTTCAGGGGCTGTATTCAGCCCCTTTAAGGTAGGTTGGGGGGCCAGGGAAGGGGTTGGGGAGCACCTGCAGTGCCCAGAGGTGAAAGGGGGGCCCACGCGAGTTAAAGGAAGGAGAGGACCAGCGTGTGGGAAAAGACAGGGGAAGGAGGGCAGAAGGAGAGGAGCCTGCACCAGGAAAGGAAAGATGAGGGAGTGGAGCAGAGCCCACACATGGAGAGGGAAGGGGAGGAGAGGAGCAGAGCCCACACGTGGAGAGGG
>ML686075.1:103310-138221 GCA_007922175.1 Pelusios castaneus
GTGCTGATACACACACAGAATGGAGCGGCGGCTCCGTTTTTGTGCTGGTACACACACGGGTATGGAGCGGCGGCTCCGTTTTTGTGCTGGTACACACAGGTGTGGAGTAGTGGCTCCATTTTTGTGTTGGTACACACACGGATATGGAGCGGCGGCTCTGTTTTTGTGCTGGTACACACACGGGTGTGGAGTGGCGGCTCCGTTTTTGTGCTGGTACACACGGGTATGGAGTAGCGGCACCTTTTTTTCACAGCGATGTTGCCCAGGGGCGTCACAGGACCCAAAAGGCTCTCAGGTCTCAGGCCCAGGGACCCTGCCTCCTGGCCCTGATCGGCCCCTAGGCCCAATCTGGCCCCAGTTTCCTGGCGGGGGCTGGGGCTGAGGCAAGATCTGGCTGAGAACCAGCGTCTTTTTTTTTCCACAAAGCACTGATGAGTATGATAGGTTTTATGTACCTGGCAATAGAGTAACTTTTATAATCAAGCCACTTGCCAGACTCTCACCTAACTTCATTTACACCTTTGTGTTCTCAGCTTCCCAGTATTGCTCTGCAGCAATGTTTCTTCTACCCGCCAAAGACACCTGGCATGCCCAGCGCTCCCGTGGGGTTTGCTCATGAAGGGGGTTCCCACGAGAACAATTGTGAAGGGACAGTGAGGATCGCGACGTGCTGAACCTGTGGCGTACGAGGGGGGGGCGCTGCAAAGTGCTGTTTTGGCCCAGCCTGTTCAGACGTGTGCTCTACTCTGGTGCGGTGCCAGGGGCGTAGAAGGGCGGCAGCAGAGAAGTGCTGTGTAACGGCCTGCTGAGCTCAGGGACGTATAAGGGGTCAGCTGAGAGTGCTGGTAGACGCGGTCCATTCAGACAGACTTTGTAATCAGTGACTGTCTATACAGGGGTGGTTATTTGAATTTGGGGCAGGAGGCACCCTGTCCTGTAAGGGTATTTCCCAGGAAAGTAACCCTAATAAATGAACATACCCCAAGGTTACAAGAAAATCTGGTAACAGTGGACCTGCTTATTTATCCAGATTATATGTTCACCCTGCAAGCAACCCAGTCTGTGGAACAGGTCCTGTTATTCCTGAAAGAGTCCTCATGCAGTTCAGTCTTGTAGTGAGAGAGAGCTCCCGTTTTAGCAGACTCAGTTTCTCACATGCAGCCAGG
Organism: Pelusios castaneus; assembly: GCA_007922175.1. Taxonomy (NCBI): domain Eukaryota; kingdom Metazoa; phylum Chordata; order Testudines; family Pelomedusidae; genus Pelusios; species Pelusios castaneus. The sequence continues at coordinate 104,477 of ML686075.1, forward strand.
CCCCAGATTGGTGTCACCTCCTGCATGTAACGTAAGTTCCTATATTTAGGCCTTTGTATTTGCCTGAGAGAGGCTTCTGGGCCTGCCTGAGTGGCAAAGGCTTTGAGCTACACGTGTTAGCAAAGAACACACAGAGTCCTCTGGCCTGTCTGCAATGAGGTGGGTTTTATTTTTTATTCCTGTGAAAAGCTAAGGGCTGAGTTAAAATGTTTCAAGGTGCAGCAAAGGTGTGAGATATGAACGCACGAGTGAGGGAAAGCTGATTCCTCTTCAAGACAGATGCCAGACAAGGCAAAGGAAAGCAAAGAAGGTGAGGGAAGGTGTTAAAAACCCCCATAAAAATAGGGAGCCAAGATGTGACCCTGCTCCTCCCATATGGGGTACAAAAGGGGTTGTTCCAAAGCCCCCAGAACCAGCCCCCCCAAGTGGAATATGCCCATATATTGAAAGAGGTGCTATTGGGGGGCCTACAGCTATAACTAAGGCTATCGAGAAGGAGAGGGGTCATGGTCAGGGAAAGAGGGAGTTCTGTGCGTGTATAGAGCCAGGACTGGGGGTAAGGGGATATGGACAAGCCCAGCTGGTGTGAAGGGCTTGGATACACTTCTGGTTTGAAGCTTGTCCGTGTAACCACCAGTAACCCCTTCGTGGCATGCCCACAGACCGGTCGTGGGGCTGATGCTGTCCCGTGAACAGTGTCTGGGAACTGAGAGGGGACAGGGCGGGTCAGTCCTCAGCTCCCGTGGCCCCGCAATGGCAGGGAGCCTGTTTGGTTAACACTAGCGAAGCAGCGTCCCTGCACTGGTGGATGGGTTCCAGAACTCTCAGTTTGCTGGTCCCAGTTTGTCTTATTCTCAGTCTCGTAATCGCGTGCAGACAGACTATTGAGCTGAGCTCCTGGGCCGGTTTCCAGGGAATGACTGTTCCCTTCACTGACAGAGGCAGTGTCCAGACCACCTTCATCCCAGTGCCGCCTCAGGCTCATTGTCAGTAACTACATGCCCGAGACTTTCCTGCCTTTGGGATCGGCAGCACCGTGCAAAACGACTGCGTTCCCCCGTTTATGGCAGTTTCCCATAGGCCAGTCACTGGTTGGGGCCAAGCCGGGAGCCATGTGACCCGTTCAGTATTCACTGTAGCAGGGGCTGATTCCACATCGGGACTGGACCCACCCTGGCTGGTTTCCTCGGGGCATGGACGACCCCTTCTGGTGAATTCAATTGTTTTCCTTCCAGAGGGGCCGTGTCAGACTAGTTCAGAAAAACCAACAAGGAGTCTGGTGGCACTTTTAAAGACTAACAAATGTATTTATCGCAGGAACTTTCGTGGGAGAAAATCCCACTTCATCAGAGGGAAGGGCTGAAACTTCCCCAGGCGGCCAGCTGAGGTGACCCTGCTCAGTTCAGCTGTGGGGGGGGGGGGGGGGAAGACTTGATGAAGATGAGAAACTCTTGGGTCTTCTCTAAGTGCTGTGTGTGCCTCAGTTTCCCTATGCGTATGGCAGAGCAGAACCCCTGTGTGGAGCAGGATCAAGCCATTCCATTGCCCAGCCGGGCCCGGTTCTGGGAGAGCAGGGGCCGTGGCCTGTCTGCTCCAGCCGCACTTGCTCCCCAGCCCCCCACTGAGTCTCCAGGAGACACAGCACGGTCCAACCTGGACCCGTGGAGGGAGGCCTTGAGGATTTTTCTGACCTGTGGGGCAAGGCTGACGGGGGAGGAGACCCGCCTACAGGAAGGGGGCAGCCCCGGCCCCAGCCCCAGCCCAGCCAGGCCCAGAACCGTGGGACACCAGGAATTCTCCCCTTCGGCTAAGCCCCAGCTGCCTGCCCCAGCAGACCAGCACTCAGTCTGCCCCCTGCCCGCCCCATCCCACCCAGCTGACCAGCCCCCACATGGCCACTGCAGGTGCCCCCACCCCATCAAAGGGAGCAGGTCCCACCCCCCCCCCACAGCTGCTTCCAATGTATTTATTAAGGGTGCTTTAAAAATTTTAAAAAACCCAAACCCAGCCCCAGCCTTGCCCCATATCCCAGCAGCATAGAGGGACTCAGTCGACAGCCCCCACCCCCGCCAACCACCCACCAGAGTGCCCCATGCTGAGCGAGGGGACGGGGCCCAACCCACACACCATCCCTGCCAGACTCCCCAGCTCCAGCCCTGCGGGGAGGGGCTAGGCTGAATAGGTGGGGCAGCCTGTTGGGGGAGGGATTGACAGAGGCCATGGGGCTCAGCCCACCCTGGCACACACACGGCCCACCAGCTGGGACCCTCCCCCATTACATCACTGTGCCACCCAGCTCAGCAACCATCTCCCCCTGCAGACAGTGTGGGGCCTGGGCAGGGCTGGGGTCTGGGTTCAAGTGGCGCCCTCTCCTCTTGGTCTGGGTGCGAGCTGGCCCCTGCCCGCCACTCAGAGGTAGTTCTGTGGGCCCCATTCCTCCGCGCTGACCAGCACCATGTGGCTCTGGCCTCCTGCAGGCTGGGGAGCTGAGCTGGACGAGCCCTGAGAGCCCAGGAACGTATTCAGGTGGGACCCAGCACCTGGCGGCCACCCAGCACCCTGCAGCCACAACAGGAGACAGCCACGGCGTGCCTCTGTCCTTGTCCACCACAGACAGGGCTTCGTGGGCCCTGGTCTTCACACCCCTTAGCCTCCTATCATGGGGAGAAGAGCCGTCTCCTCCCCTGCACCCTACACGCAGGAGTGCGGCTGCCCCACAGCCCAGCTGGGGCCAGCCGGGATGGAGAGATGCCATGGGACACCATCTGGGGGCCCTGGAATGGGGGAGCCCCAGCCTTGAGGTGCTCACGCTGGCCCCCAGGTGCCTGTACCCCAGAGGAATGCCAGCAACCCCCACCACACACACAGGGGCCTGACCGCCATTGTCCTCCCACCCCACAGCCCCATGCAGTGCCCCCCACAGCCCAATGCAGTGCCCCCCAAGCCCCATGCACTGACCCCCCCCACATGCTGTAGATTCCCCTCCCCAGACTCCAAGCAGGACTGGTGGGGGGGATCCTGGCCCCAGACCGGCGTCCAGCTACGCCTTGGCTGGGCAGCAATGTTCCCTCTAAGGTGATGATGCAGCTGAGCAAGTTCTGGTTCCACTGAGCAGCAATTTTTGTGAGGCTTCGCGCCACATGGGCAGCAATTTTCCCTCCTGCCCCAGGCCTGCTCATTGAGTGGAAGGATTTTTTGTTTTGTTTTTATATTACTGTCATTACTGTAACTTTGAGAAAAATTGGGCGGTGCTGGATGAAGATGAAATTGTTAGACTGTGCTACTTTGCTACCCTGTATTACCCGTAGAACTATAAATAGGTGTTCACATCATTACATTATTTTTAGATAAATCAATTCATAAGATAAATATATCAAAACAACCACAAGAAAATAATTTGGAAAACAGCAATTAGTGTCTGAAGATATTTCTTAATAACCCTTGAAAATATTTTCTGGAATATACACACTTTTAGAGATGACAATTATAAATATTTGTGTCAAACTGAGTCATCACTTATAGCTTTTACAGCCCTGGGGATCATCGGGCCGGGGAGGAGAAGGGACGTGGGGATCGGGCTGGGGAGGAGAAGGGATGCGGGGAGAGGGCTGGGGAGGAGAGGGAACATGGGGATCGGGCCGGGGAGGAGAAGGGACGCGGGGATAGGGCCGGGGAGGAGAAGGAACGTGGGGATCGGGCTAGGGAGGAGAAGGGACGCGGGGTTTGGGCCGGGAAGGAGAAGGGACGCGGGGATCGGGCCGGGGAGGAGAAGAGATGCGGGGGTTGGGTCTCTGTGTTTGGTGCGTGGTTATGTGACGGCTCCCGCGCAGCTTAGAGGGGCAATTGCTTGTCCCCCTGTCCCCAGCTGGCAGCCACAGAGGGACAGAGCTCGCCCAGCAGGAACAGGGCACCAAGCAGGGGTGCCCCTCATTCCCAACTCGCAGCCCTGGGCTCCCCCGCAGCCTGCCGAGGTGGGATAGACACCGCACCCTTACCCCAGGAGCAGGGGTGCAATGAGCAGCAGCAGCAGGTGACCCCCGGCGCAGGAGGCCCCGACCAGTGCCAGGAGGAAGGCTGTGGGGGAGAAAGCCATCAGCACCAGACCCCCTGCCATAGGGCTGCCTCCCAGCACCAGGCTCTAATGGAGCCGCCCCCCAGCTGCTATCCCGGGGACCCTGCCAGACTGGGGATCAGAGCCACCTCCGACACAGCTACTCCCCTGGGGCCCTGCCCCCTGGGCCCTTGTGGAGTGGATCCAGGACCCCCCAGCTGCTGGGGCAGACACTCACGCTCCTCGCACTGGCAGCTGCTGAAGCCAAATGGACAGCTGCAGAGGCAGAGAGAGGGGCTCAGCATGTGTGCCCGGGCATCAAACTGGCCCACTTCGCCCACCTCCAGCCCCATGGACCTGCCAGATCCCCTCCATGAGCCCCTCACAAGCCCAAGGCTGCCCCCTGCAAGCATCTGGGCTCTGGCCCCTGAGCCACCTGCCCCTCTGCACAGGCAGCCACTGGCAGAGCCTGGGGAGACTGAGGCCCTGGGGTGGAGATCTGGGGGGTCACAACGGCACGCCAGACCAGAACCAGGGAACAGCCTTCACACCGCATCCCCCTGGGGCTCCCCTGGCACAGACACATTGTGCAGCCAGAACCCACTGCCACAGACTGCAGGGGAGGGAGACAAGGAGACATCACAGGCTGGAGGGCGGGTGGGGGGCGCTCACTGCTCCCCAGATGCTGCCTGGCCTCAGCGCCTGGCCTGGCAGGGAGCGGACAAGGCTCCCTGGCACCGCTGGCTGGACTGCAGCACAGTGGGCACCACCCTCTGTACCCAGCCCCATGACCCCCGCCTGGCAGTGGGGCAAAGTGCTGCCCTACCCAACCCCTGCCCCGCACAGCCTGCCCCCAGCCTGGCACCCCAGTGGCCCCGAAGGACGCCAAGGACAGCACTGTGGCCCAGGCCAGCGGGCTCTGCTCTGAGCAGCTGAGCCATGTGGACCCCCAGCAGGGTGACCTGGCCTGCGTCTGGGAACTGTTCCTGGCTGGGCCCCTGGGGGGGCAAGTGCCACCTCCCCTCCGCCCAGCCCACGGAGGCTGCCACAGAGCCCTCACACTGATCAGATTCTCCCCCCCAGCCCTGAAGCTGTGGGGGGGCCCCGCCTACCTGTGCAGGTGTGGCCCATGGGGGGATCGGGCGGTACCCTGGCCCGCAGGGACACCAGACCACCCCGTCCTGGAAGGAGCAGGTGGCTGAGTCGGGGTCACGGGGCTGCAGATCACAGAGACTCAGGCCTGGGGGGATAAATGGTCCAGCTGGAGCTCCCCACCCTGCAGAACTTTTCCCAGCACCCCCGCCCCATCACAGCCCTCCAGCCTGCCCGCCCCACTCCACTCAGTGAGTCGACTTGTAGGGGCTAGGTGGACCTGGGAAAGGTCCACGGTGGCAGGGGGGCACCCCTTGCCAAGTGCCAGGGGGCTCAGCCTTTGCCCCATTGTACCTTAGGGACCCTGGCAGGGCATAGGGGCAGGGTGGGCAGGGCTCTGCCCTGTGGGGGGGTCACGCCTGGCTCTGCCTGTGCCAGCCACCCTGGCAAGGAGGGCAGTGGGGGAGCCCTGAAGTTCTTAAAGTCGACTTAGGGCTACTCTGCATCCACACTGGCTTAAGTCGACTTAATAAACTCGATTTAGCCAGCAAAGTCGACTTAAAACCAGGTTTAGTAAAGTCGACTTTATTTTTCCTTAAATTGACTTAAGCTGCTGCTTAAATCGACTTAAGGAAAATGTAGTGTGGACGCAGATTAAATTAACTCAATTTAAGCAAGCTTAAATCGACTTAATTTGTAAGTGTAGACGAACCCCTTGAGCCCTGCGGATCGGGGTGAAGGTGGTATTCCCTAGTATGCAGTAACATTGGATCATCCGGTCTGAGCTGTATAGCACATAGAATTTCACCCAGTTACCCCTCTGCTGAACCCAATCGTTTCTGTGTTTGGTTAATTTGTCCCCAGAAAGGACTCCTGTTGGGATTGAAGACATCACTTCCGTTGGCAGTTTGTTCCAGGGGCTCGTCGCCCTCTCTCTGTTCAAATTGTGCTTTATTTCTCATTTCAACTGAGCAGGTTACAACTGTGTCACTGGCTCTTGTTCTGCCTTTCGGGGCTAGATTAAAGAGCCCGTCAGCAGGCAGCATCGTCTCTGATGGCACTTAGACACAAATCCATGGCTTGTTAAACGGCACAGACTGAGCCCCTTAATGGTCCCATGGCGAGGCGAGTACTGCTCAGAGTACGTAACTGATTAGAAGGACAACCCAAACCATCCGTCTTAAACCGAAGTATTGTTTAATTTTAACAGGAAGAAATGCAACATAAAAGAAAAAGAACTTGAAGCGAAAAGGAGCTTATACGGCTTTCACCTAAGGTCTGTCTGCACCGGGATGGAAAGCCGACTTCAGACTGACGCGTTGAGACACCTGGTTACTGGTCTGTTCTATGAACAGTTCCCAAACAACCGCCTGCCCTCTGTGCAGAAAGAGACTTTTAAAAATCCTGTTGATCTGTGGGTTCCTAATGTGGGCAAACCCCTTTGAAACTTGGTTTGAGCAAAGGAAGCAGGAGTTTCCCACTTAGCAGCTCCGGTGCTGTCTTTTCACTCCTGAAGTAGTTTTTGTGAGGTATCTTATCTCCAGTCTTCGGTCCTCCTGTTTGTTTCCCCAACAACACTTCACTGGATTTGGGCTAGCTATAAAGTAGATATTTCAGAGCTACGTCACATACCGTATTCATCAGTTACAGAGTGGCACTAAATCCTTCCTTCCCAGTTATTGCAGGTGATACGTTAAAGGGGAACTAGAAGGGCCAGAAAAGATTTTGAAAGGAAAACTAACCGTGTAAAAACAAATGAGACTCTTTACATTTAGCAGAAGCACGAAGCCTGCAAAAGAACTGGTCAGGCCACTCACTCATAGGGGCCAAAAGGGAGCAATTAAGGAAGAGGAGATTTCCTGGCAGCTAGGTGGTTCCTCCTATTACTCTTCACAGAGGATGTTGGGGAGACTCCCATCCTGGCCACAAGGTCTGCGGGGCTAACAAAGACCTGCTCTTTTACACCAGCCATTGTTCCAGAGGGTTGGAGGACAGCAAGAACACCTAGCTGTGATGAAGTAGGACTGATGTTTTCTCTGAATAGTGTGTGTGCCTCAGTTTCCCCTATGCATTACTGAGGGACCTCAGTGGAGGGCAGCGTAGATGCCTCTAGCTGCCTATGCACAAAGAATGGCTGCAGTCAGTATCCCAGCAACTGCAAGGAGCCAGCCAGAAGGAGTTGGAGAACAAAAGAGCTGTTTTGGGAAAGAGACGGAGGAGGGGCTGAGGGGTATCAAAGGCAAGCTAGCTGGAAGCAGGCAGTGCCTGGTGGGGGGGAGGGGGTTCAGAGGAAGGAGCCCAGGGGAGGGTCTCTGCTCTGGTTCCTGATAGATGGAATTGGCTGTTGTGTCCTGGTTTCTGTGCTAACAACTTTCTGTTCTATGCTGTGTTCCTGGGGACTGTTTCCAAACTGGCTGAGAACCACTTCTGATCGCCAGGCAGGCTGCATGGCCCTTTGGGGGAATGTAAGGCTTCCCCAGGCAGAGTCACGGCAGGGAAGGGTGCTGACCGCTCCAGGGTCAGATTTAGGAGGGTGGAAATCCTGGTGTGAGCGAGGGAGACCCACTTCATTAGTGTCCTGACTGAATTCCAAAGTGCAGAACCTGTCTCTTGTGACATTATCATTTTTTAAAGGCTATAGCCGTGATCCTGGGAATTACAAACCAGTCAGTCTTACATCTGCACCTGGAAATTTATCAAATGCTTATTAACAATAGAACACCTGGAAGACCCGGCTACGACAGGAAAATCATACCTCACCAATCTACTTGATATCTTTAACATACAGTAAATTAGTGGATAAAGGACAACCAGTTCATGTCATTTAGACTTCCAAAGGCTATTAAAGAAACTAAGTCATAGTATTGTCAGGGATCAAAAAATGAGTAGGGAGACAAAAAAAGAAGAGGATTAAAGTCACTTTTCATCATGGCAGAAGGGAAGAGCCAGGCGTCACGGCTCTGTACACGGGCTAGAGTTTATGAACGATCTGGGAAGTGTGGCAAGCTGGGAGATAAGAAGATTGGCAGATGACACAAAGCTATTTGCGTTAGTCACATCTAGAGAAGACACTGAAGAACTTACGAGAGGCCTGAACAAGTTAAACAACTGGCAACACAATGGCAAATGGAGTTTAATGCTGGTCACCGCACATTGTAGAGGAAGAATTGAACTAGTCGTACACCTGACAGGCCTCTGCAGTAATTGGAATCAACCCAAGAAGGGACCGGCACATCTGTAGACAGCTCAGGGAAGACCTCAGCTGAATGCCCAGCTGCAATCCGTAAGGAATGGAGAAAAATACAGAAAATATTCCAATGCCTTTATATAAATCAATGGTACAGCCTCATCTGGATCCTGTGTGCATCACTGGGCACCCTAGTCCAGAACTAGAGAATGATTAAGGGGCTGGAAATTTTCCTGTGAAGAGAAATGGAAAAGACTGGCCTGTAAATTTTGAAAGTGAGTTGATTGCAAATGAGTGAGGCTCAACTGCACTAAGTAAAAGGATGGCAGGAAAATGGTGCCAAGTGCGTTTGTTTTAGCAAAGTTTTCAGGCCAGTTTCACCTGCAATTGCAGAGGGACTGTGCAGGACCTGAAAGTCAGGCCATTCAGAACCAATCGGTGGGGAGGATGCTTTTTTTATTCGTCACACAGTTGGCACGGTGATCTTGCTGACACAGGACGTAGCTGAGGCTAAGAACTGAGCAAGATTCAGAAAGGGATCGGACGTGTCTACGGGTAACAAGAATAGCCAGTGTGATGAATGGTGAACAGTTTGGCAGGGTTACTAGCCTCCTGTGCGGGAGCTCAATCCCATCTCCTACTGTCAGAGGGAGGGTCAGAGCCACATGCCCACACCTGCTACGGTGGGGTTTCAACACCTTCCCCTGAGGAACCTAGTTCTGGCCGCTGTCAAAGGTGGGACGCTGGATTAGATCAGGGCTCTCACCCTTTCCAGACTTCTGCACCCCTTTCAGGAGGCTGGTTTGTCTGGCATACCCCCAAATTTCACCTCACTTAAAAACTATTTGCTTACAAAATCAGATGCAAAAATCCAGGCGTGTCCCAGCACACCACTACTGAAACGTGGCTTCCTTTCGCATTTCTGCCGTATCATTCTAACATAAATCATTGGAAGGTAAATAGAGAACTTACCTGTCAGTGTCAGGACAGAACAGTGTAACAGGCCACGGACTGTGTGGAATTTCATTCTGCATTGACTGCATTAGAGCTTTTTATGTAGCTGTTGTAAAACTAGGCATGTCCCTAAGTGAGGTGATGGATCCCCTGCAAGATGGACACGTATCCCTCGTGAGGCCCACTGGCCTAGGTGAACCGAGCGGCTGATCCCCTCTGGCAAGTCCTATGTAGCAATGAGCCTGCGGGCAGAACCAGCCCCCTGGGTGGCGGTGGATCACTGTAGAGTCTCAGACACATTAACGGGGGGCCTGAAAGTGGATGGGGCCTGAGTTTACCAGCAGGGTGGGCTTGAAAACCCCTTCCTCGGATCCTCTTTCCTGACAGGCGGTGGCCAGGTAGACATGGGTGCCTCTTAGCCAGAGGGCTGCAGCAGCTGGACTGCAGAGGGAAAAGGAGAAATGGGCGTTTCTGGAGCACCAGGGTCTGACCGGGGGTGTCTGCGAGGCAGGGAAGTGTAAAGCCTCTGTCACAGGTACACCAGCAATGCCTGGGCCATCAGGCCAGATTGGGGGCCTTCATGACTCTTTTTTCCTGCTTGCAGCGTGGGAAGGCCAGTGTGCTCGGGCCCTCAGGGTCAGAAGGCCTGGACTGGATCCTTTCTGGTTTGTTATCAAGGAAAGTTTTTGCCTACAGTAGTAAACCAAGCACTCCAGTAAATACAGAGGGGTTGCAGGTACCATGGGACTGCAAAATTCAGCAAGGCATTTGGGCAGGTCCGGAAGTTCCCCACATCCACCAGCTGACCCCAAATTAGCACGTGATGAGCTGCCACTCTGGGCTGGGGAGGGGGGCAGTGAATCATTGAATGGTTGTTCATCGAAATCCGAAGGGAGACGACTTCCCCCTCGCCCCGGACATAAGAGGTGACCAGTTTAATCTTGACACAAGGAAGTATTTATTGTTGCACAAAGGGGCGCTACCAGGGGAGCTTGCTGTCCCAGGGTTTGAGGCACAATCGGATTAGCAACATTTGGCCCCTATTTCACACAGGCGCCAGTGATGGTACCACGTACTAGGCCCAAAGACCAAGGAGGATGAGGCCCAGGTGTAGAAATCCACTAGTTACTTGGAAGCCTACACTGGGGACGGATCCTGGCCTGGCACCTGCATCCCTCTGCTGGCCCGGCCTGGCCCAGCGACCCCATGAGGCACCGCATGAACACGTCTCACATTAGGTCTGGCTGCGTTTTTGGTTCAAATCTTTTTTTCAATGACAAACCAGCGCGAGCCTACGCCAATGTGACCGGGGCCTCCTGGGATACCCCCCTGGACGTGCAAAAATCAGGGCAAGCTGCAAAACCGGGAGCCAAATTCCCCACACACTGATGGGTGGGACTTAAACCAGTCTCCCTATCAGTCACAGCCAGGCTTCTGGTTCCCCTCACTGGGTACCAAGAAATCTGCCCAAAATAGAAACAGCCCCTTTACTGCACTCCAGCTCCTCTGGCTCCCACCTAGCCCCATGGTCCCTTAAAGATATAGGTTCTCCTGACCCCAAAGGGCCAGCCACATCAATAACAATATGGGTTTGGACCTTACCCAAAATACCACACCGATAGTCAATCCTTTAGCAACTACAACTAAAGGTTTAATATAAGAAGAAAAGAAGCAAAATATGAGATGTTAAAGGGTCAAAGCAAATCACACACATACAAATGATTTAAAGTTCATGAAAAGCAGTTTGCAGGTTTGTTTCTCTGGTAAACACCCAGCACACAGGTGGGCCTCAGTCCTGTGTCCAGTCACAGAGGAATAGTTCCAGAGACTGGTGTTGGCTGTAGACTGGGGACTGGAGACAAGATGGAGTCGGGGCTGCTGCCTTTTATCCCCTCTGGCCTTCTCCATGCTGTGTGCAGTTCTTCCCAACCAAACTGGAGTTGAGTCACATGGTCAAGTCCTAGTGACTCAATAGGTTTCTCCCTGGGCCCATTGTACCTGGGAGCTCCCTTCATGGGCCATCAAGGAGACCAATTCCCAGCCCCATGAATCTTTCTGGTCCTGGCTCAGATCGTTTTTTAAATGAGAAACAGGAAAAGGCCCATTGGGGGCAGATATCTCCTGCTGTCCGAGCCATCTGCAGGGAGAGCTTTGGGTTTGGAGACCGAGTTTTTGTTTGTTTATTACCCAAACTCCCTAAACCCCTTGAATGCAATAACGGGGGACCGGGGAGGGGGGGGGGCTTTCTCCGCCACTGCGGAGACCCCAGCACCTTCCAAAGGGAATGGGTTTGGCACGTTCCCAGGCCGGACTACAGCTCCCGACGTGCACTCAGGGGCCAGCCCAGCGGGGCGGGACTGCACCGCCCAGTCGGGTCTCTGCTTCCCGGCCCGGCTCTCGCTGCGCGCAGGGCCCCTCAGGAGCCCAGTCCCCCGGGGAGCCGCGTCCCGCCGCCCGCGGAAATGGCCATGGGGCTCCGCGCCCGGGTAGGACAGGCTCGGGCCGCGCTGCGCGGAATGCGGCCCCGGGCGCAGCCTGGATCCCGGCCCCGGCCAGGCAGACTGAGCGAGGCCCGGCCCCTGGAGACCTTTGTCCCTCCACCTGCCCGCGCAGCGCAGCCGGAGGGGGCGGGCGACCCGGCCCTGGCCCTGGCGCTGCGAGTGCCGGTGGCTGCGGGGAGCGGGGCCCGCCCCCAGCGCTCCGTGCCCCGTCGTGTCAGGCCGGCCCACGGGTGGGGTGCCAGGGCTGGGCAGTGCCAGGGCTGGGCGGGCAGGTGGCCACCCTCGGGGGCGGGGGACTAACAGGGTCAGCATTCGGCTCCCCACATCTCTCCCCATGTGCCAAACAGCGCTGGGACCTGCCTCCCGGCTCTCCGGGCCCCCAGCTTCTCCTGTCTTCCCCAAGACAAGCAGCCACCCCCGCCCGGGGCACCTTCCCCATCCCCATGCTTCTCTCTGGCCAGTCGCCCTGGAGATCCAGGCCCAGGGTGGGGGAGGCTGGGAGAATGGGCCGAGAGTCCTTTCCCTGGGGAGCTGGCCCAGGGGTGGGGGGACAGGTACAGTGCGCAGGACCTTTCCCTCTAGCGGGGCCGGCCCCTGTGGCAAGGGACTGCTGCTGGACGAGTGGAGCCAGTATTCTCCGTCCCGGGGAGCTGGTGGCGCTGATCTGGGCTGCGTGTTGTTGCAGGGGCCGGTGGCGTTTGAGGAGGTGTCGGTCGGTTTCTCCCCGGAGGAGTGGATGGCGCTAGCGGATTGGCAGCGGGAGCTGTTCTGGGACGTGCTGAAGGAGAACTATGCGCTGGTGGCCTCGCTGGGTGGGCATCCCGCTGTTTGCAGTGGGGGAGACTGGCCCAGCCAGGCGGGTCCCGGGCACCCAATAGGAAGCTCTCTCTGTCAGGCCAGGCCCCCGGCTCTGTGTGGGGCACTCTGCCTGAGAGCCGTGACCACAGTGGGGCAGGACTAACCTGTGGCTCTGGGGGTGAGGGTGAAATCCCTGCACCCGGGGCTCCCCCGACCTGGTCCTGCCCAGGGCCACGCTGCTGCAGTGGCTGCAGGCTGAGTCACCGTGGCTCAGGTGTGTCGTGGCAGCCGAGAGAGCACCCCCATGGCTGTGGGTTTGCCCTCCAACCCCTACCCCCAGTCAGCTGTGCCTGCCTGTTTGTCTGGCCAGGCCTTTGTGGGACCTGTGAATGGACAGACTAGCCAGTCCTGGATCAGCACCTGGCTCCGCTGGTGCCTCTCACTCTCTCCTGACCCACACAGCCCCCTGCTATCCCAGTGGCCCCGAAGGACGCCAAGGACAGCACTTGGCCCAGGTCAGGGGCTCTGCTCTGAGCAGCTGAGCCATGTGGACCCCCAGCAGGTCGACCTGGCCTGCATCTGGGAACTGTTCCTGGCCCCGGTCCAGCACCTGGAACCTGGCCCTTGTCAGGGGCTGGGCCCCTGGGGGTCAAGTGCCACCTCCCCTCCGCCCAGTCCACAGAGGCTGGCACAGAGCCCTCACACTGATCAGATTCTCCCCCCAGCCCTGAAGCTGTGGGGGGCCCCGCCTACCTGTGCAGGTGTGGCCCATGGGGGGATCGGGCGGTACCCTGGCCGGCAGGGATACCAGACCAGCCCATCCTGGAAGGAGCAGGTGGCTGAGATGGGGTCACGGGGCTGCAGCCCTGGGCTCCCCCCTTCTATGGCTCTGCCAGCATCCTGCCCACTGTTCTCGGCTTGGTGTCCCCCAGCAGGCAGCTGCCCTGGTGTCCCTCGGTGCCGGCCTGTGGCACCTCTTCTGTTGCTGGCTGTGTGGGGGCTTTTCAGGCTGGGCCTGGGGGGGGGGGGTCCTTGACTCGCATTGCACGAGGCAGGCTGGGTGCACGAGGCCTTTCCATGGCCCCCAAGCAGGGAGCCGGGGCTTTCACTCTGTCCACATTGTCCCCGCTGCGCCCTCAGTGACCTTACGAATCACGGTGTCTTCCTCTTCCCCCTCGCCCCCAGGCTCTGATGACTGCCAGTCTGAAAGGCAGGTTGCAGCAACTCGCCAAGCTGGGCCCTCCTTCTGGGCTGGTGGGTTTCTCTGCAGCATCCAGCTGCACCAGGGACGGGCGTGCGAGACACAGAGCTGCCTGCAAGTGGCACAGGTACGGTGCGGGGGCCGAGGGCAGGTGCCCGGGGCAGATATGCACGGTGCCCTGGGCTGATGGCTCCAAGGGGCTTCCCCTGACGCCCCCGAGCATCGCTTTGCAAACCCAAGCAGAGCTGAGCTCCAGGCCAGTGTCCGGCTGCCTTGGTTCTCTGTCCTGACCATGGTCTTGGCTGAGCACGGGCAGCCTGTCGTGTTGGTGGGACTCCAGGGGATGAACTCCTGGGTGATCTGAGTGATGGGGGCAGGGAGTGGAGCTGGCCTGCTGCGTGGCTGGAGGCGGCTGGGCTGAGGGTGCAGGCTCAGGGCGGCGAGGTGCCGGGGTGTTTGTGTTGCAGGGGCTGGTGGCGTTTGAGGACGTGGCGGTTGGTTTCTCCCCAGAGGAGTGGGCGGTGTTGGCACAGTGGCAGCGGGACCTGTACTGGGCTGTGATGAAGGACAATTACGAGCTGGTGGCCTCGCTGGGTGAGGAGCCCTTTAGCTCTAGCGCAAATAGCAGGTCCCTCAGCCCACCCCATGTTCCTGGCTGGGGGCCTGTGGGGTAGTGAAAGGCCCTACTGGGACATCCGGCGCCTCTCCGCCCACACAGCAGGGCTCAGCACCCGCCCTCAGCCCCTGTCCTAGCTCCCCGGCTATGGCTGTACCTGGCCACCTCCAGCCTTCCCTCCCCGCACTGCCAGGGAAGCCCGTGGAGTCCTGCCTGCCATGCGGTTCCTGCCTGGCCTCTGCCTGTTGGAGTCTGTCGCTGTCTGTAGACCTTGGGGTCTGGCAGCGTTTGCGGTGACCTTGTCCGGGGCTCCTGCACTTGCTGGGCGTTCTCCATGGGCCGGGCGTTTCTTGTCACGGTTCCCCAAGGGACTCAGGGTCCCAGGAAACGCTTGCACTGAGGTAGCGCCCTTCCACCTCCCGGCTTTGCCTGCGTGTGGGGCCGGGGCTGGGTCCTTGGCTCCCCCAGCTGCATTGTGGATGTTCCATGTGCAGGGCTGGGTCTCCGTGCAGTCCTCAGGAGGTCGATGCCTGGGTCCACGCTGCCCCTCCCAGCCCCCAGCTGTTCCTGGACTGGTGGGCCCTCTGGTCTCAGACGCCAGAAACTCGGATCCCAGGGAGACCCGGGCGCCCCCTCCTGTAGTGAGGCCTGGAAGTCACGGTGACGCTTGGCTCAGCTTCACCACGACCCAGGGGCTGAGGAGCTGGTCCTGTTCCGCGTGTCTGAGGCACGTTGAGTCTGTGGTGCCCATGATCGCAACTGACAGACCGTGGTTCCCCTCCAGGCACAGGGTCTGCAGTCTCCGGGCCGGCGTTCCTCTGTGAAACGGGGCGCGGGGACGAGCCGCAGGCAGGGAGGAGGGAGAGTCCCTGTGCCCGCAGCACGGGTGAGTGATGCCGATGGTGTCCCTGGAATGGCTGGGGGAGGGGGTGGAGCTGAGCGTGTGACTGGCAGAGCAGACACACCATGGATGTGGGGGTACAAGAAACGCCCCATTTCTCGGTGGTGTAGGCTCGGACCATGCAAGCCATTTCCCCTGCCTGCCCCTCTCCTGGGTGTCACGTTGTTGTTCCTCCACTGCCCTTATTTCCCTTCCCTGCTACCTTCCCTCCGTCTTCTTGTGCTGCAACTCTGTCCTGGGCACGTGGGTTGCACCCGGGACGGATTCTGTCACTTCTTCTCCCACGAGGTCTCTGAAATTCACCCTGGCCTTGAGGAACGTCCCAGCACCGGCCACCTCCTCCGCCCATGCTGCCTTCCATGCAAAATGCTGCTGTCAACGTCCTCCTTCCTGATGGCCCTGGCCACGTGTCCCTGGAGACCCTCGCGGTTCCCTGTGGAAAGTTTGTCCTCAGTGCCGTCACCGGCCTTCCCCTCCTGCCATCCTGCCTTGCCCTTCCAGTGCTCTCTTGCGCCCCGGACAGTCTCTGGGGCTGGGCTCATGGGTTGATGGCACAGAGCACGGCCTCCTCGCGGCTGGCTAGTTAATAGGCCTGGAAAACTGCTGGCTGCGCCCCACCGCATTGGCTATTCTTTCTGTGACACCCTAAAGCAACCGGGCCAGCGGATTTCTGGCTGAGATCTTCTCAGATGGAAAATCTCTCCGTGGCTCCTGCCCACTCTCCCATCCCTGGCAGGAATCCAGTTATACTCCTCTGGACACTTCGCCGCGAACAAACCCAGGTTTCCTGCATTGTGACACTTCTTTCCCTGTCCCGGAAATAACGGCTGGTCTCTCGCTTTGCCCGGCAGGTGATGGAAATGGGGGTGACCATCTGGAGAAGCCTGGGGAAGTTCAGAAGGCCCTCCGAGGAGCAGCTGCTGTTCCGGGGCCCCAGGAGAAGGTGCTAAATACCTGCAAGGACTGTGGGCAAAGCTTCTCGGAGCGAAGCATCCTGATCGGGCACGTGCTGCGGGCCCACCTCACAGAGCAAGCTGCCCCGTGTGCCGAGTGCGGGAAGATCTTGTCCAGCCGGAGCCGGCTGGTGGCTCACCAGCAGGCCCATGTGCAGGAGCGGACATTCACCTGCGTGGAGTGCAAGTGCAATGTGGTCTACGAGCAGGGCTGGGTGGAGAGGGTGCGCATGGAGCTGGCTGGGGGGAAGCCCTTCAAATGCGACAAATGCAGCTACCAAGTTGTGCTGATGATGGATCAGCTGGTGGGGCGCGAGAGGGGGACCTTCCCCTGCCCCCACTGCCAGAAGGTCTTCCCCTTCGCCTACCTCCTGGAGCTCCACCGGCTGCTGCATACTGGAGAGACCGCCATGACCTGCGCCGAGTGCGGCCAGCACTTCCGCCGAAGGACCGCACTGCAGAAGCACCGTAAAAGCGAGGCCCCCGTCGCCTGCCCCGAGTGCGGCAAGACTTTCCCCTTCAGGTGCAGCCTGAAGAAGCACCTGGAGAGCCACGCGTTGCAGTGGCCTTTCCCGTGCACGCACTGTGGGCGGCGCTTCCGCCAGACGAGCTCCCTGGCCGTCCACCTGCGCGCCCACACACATCGGCAGCTGCACCAGTGCAGCCAGTGCAGCCAGTGGTTCGGCAGCCAGCGGGCGCTGCGGGCGCATCAGCAGGCCCACGTGCTGGAGAGGCCCTGCCAGGAGTGCGACGAGCGTTTTGGCTCCTGGGAGGCCTGGGACGCCCACCGGCTGCTGCATGGGCGCCAGAAGCCGTTCCCGTGCGACCAGTGTGGGAAGGCCTTCGTGCTCAAGACGAACTATATGAAGCACCAACGGTGGCACGCAGGAGCTTCGCCTGAAGGTGCAGCTGGGACGGCGCCGAGGGGCTGCCCCGCTGGAGAGCTGGGCCCCACCGCTGGCCCTGCCACCCCAGCTGCATGTCAGCCCAGGCCAGGCGGGTCACCAGCCCAGGCCGTGGTGTCCCTGGGACAGAGGGAGGGAATTGTTTTACATTCGTAATGGCTGGCAGGAAGCGGGTGAGTGACTCAGTTTCCCTGAGTGCCACTCGGTTAACGGGGGGGAGAGAGCGTTTGTTGTTGCTGAGGGCTGGCCACTCCCCACCCCCCCGCCATCAGGCTAGGTGCAGGACAGCGGCTTGGGTGGACAGCGTGGAACTTAGCAGCCAGTGAGCCGGAGGTCGCCCCGTGGTGGGATCTGGCCAGTGGGGCAGAGAGGATGGAAGAGAGGGGGCCCATGGGATCAGTGTAGCCAGGACAGAGGAGGGCCTTTAGGGGGAGGTGGCACCTGAGCTGGGGACGAAGGGCAGGGCTGGGACAAGCCCCGCTGGACGGTTCTGAGACTTTCCACGCGTGCGGTGCCCTGAGAGCCTCCTGTGCCATGTTCAGATGTTCAATAAACCCTGCTGTTCACCCCTGGCTGAGCGTCCACGCTCTGGGGGTGTGGGCCCCGGGGTCCGGCATGACTGGGGCCCCGGTGAGGGACAGGCGCGCTGCAGACATGCCCCAGAGTTAACCCCAAGGGAGCGTGCTGGACACATTGAGTGGTCCCGGGAGCGGGTGTCTGTGACTATCCCGGTCTGAGAAATAGGGTGTAGGGTGCTGCTGCCCTGCGGAAAGGGCATGAGACCTGGGCAGTGTCTGTGGTGTTGTGTGTGGCCATGTGCGGGAGAGTGGGGTGCTCTCTCTGGGGGGGCCCGGGGGGGGGTGGCTTGGGATTGCTCCTGTCATCCCATGGATGTGAGGGAGCCAGTCAGGGATGGGGGGCGGTTCTGCCAGCTCGCGCTGTGGGTGCCTGAAGATATACCAGCTGCCTTTGTGGGGGGCAGGTCTGGAGCTCTGCCCAGCTGTGGAGAGGTTCTGGGCATCAGGCAGGTTCCCTGGCCAGCCTCGGAGGGTGATTGATCTACTGCGGTCACACTTACCTTCTAGGACGAGTCCCTGGGAACTGCCTGGTGTGAGCGGGGCCTGAGGCATCCAGGCCTGGCACTACGGTGAGGGTCACTAACCAGGATCGCAGGGACTGTCTGAGGGGCCCAGACTGCTCCCCCAGGGGCTGCATGTATGTGACTCCTCCGTCTTGTAATCTTCCCAGCAGACAGACACACATGATGGACGCTGAGCTTTAAGAAGGCGCCTGCTGCAGTCTGGGCTGTAATAACACACATCCACTGCGCTCCCAGAGCAGGGCCTCTCAGCCGGGCGCTCTTTGCCTGTGGCTCTGGCTCCCTTTGACACAGGACTGCAGCCTCTCGCTGGGGATCAAAAACTGCTGGGCGTCCGGGGCCGTGCGTGGGCCACTCGGCGTCCAGCATCTCTGAGCGTCCTAGGGCGCACGTTCTGACCCTGCGCAATAGTGTCCTGCTTGCTAGAGTATGGGGATCAGAAGTGGCCGTGGCAGGGCTCCCAGAGCGCTTGGTGTGGGGAGAAGGGCCCTCAGCTGGGACACGTTAAGAAGCCTGACTGGTGGAGGGACAGTGCCTAAACCAGGATGGGGCCGGGACCTGGATTCTCCCCCTACACCCAGCCCAGCAATACCTCACCCTTAGACTAGGTTCTCCCCAGCGTGTCGCCCCCCAATCTCAGGTTGCAACTTTGCCCTTAAGTAGGATACAATATATCTGTACACCCTTATTGAAGCACCTCTACAGGTTAATTTGCATTTAATAGAGTCACAGATTTTAAGGTCAGAAGGGACCAATATGATCCTCTAGTCTGAGCTGCAGAACACAGGCCACAGAACCTCACCCGCCCTCTCCTCCATTTATTCAGGTTCTTACATTTTGAAATTTTATTTGAAACCGGTGAGTAATGCATTTCTTACTTCCCAAATGAGTCATTTATTTGCAATTTGTGTCGAGCTCTCTTTGGATGAAAATTCAAATTCAATTGAACATGCACAAAAAGAGTGTTTTATTCGTTTTTATTAAATAAAATGACCTTAAATATAGTGGATACATTAATAAAAAATTCATTAAAATACTTGGCTTGTAAACATCCCTGCCGTGCTACGCACCAGAAGCAGTCGCTGTAGGTAGTGACCTGACCTCATTGTTTCTGGCTGCCATGGCCTCCAAGAGGCAGTGCGCGTCCTCTCACAGCTCCTTTTTATTTGTAAGCAGGAGCTGAAGGAGCTCTCCCCGCTGGGCGAACAGGACCAGGCTGTCTTCCACGCACACGCCCGCTGCACAGGGACCCGGCAGAGAGCTGTGGTGTCACTGGGATAGACTGGCTCGTTTCGCTTGGACGCAGGGTTCTGCAATGGCACCTTCTTGCAGGGGCAAATGGCAGCAGATCTATGCCTGGCCTGTTCTGTGTCCACGGGAGGATCAGCTGCCAGGATTGTTCCCTGTGAGAGGGAAGGAGCGGGACCAGGTGTCCCGGGAGGTGGGGGAGAGCTGGGAGGAGCAGCAGAGCAAGCAAGGCCGGTGGGAGGCGAGCTCTGGGTCTGCGAGCGGGCCGGTGCCAGGGTGGGAGGCGAGCTCTGGGCCTGCGAGCGGGCCGGTGCCAGGGTGGGAGGCGAGCTCTGGGTCTGCGAGCGGGCCGGTGCCAGGGTGGGAGGCGAGCTCTGGGCCTGCGAGCAGGCCGGTGCCAAGCCAGCATGGCGCAGTAAAGGCCCTGCTGGCTGCTGGACTCAAGAACCTGGGACAAAGGCTACTGCCCGGTGTGCTCCGGGTGGGCGACATGGACCCTGCGTGGGACGCTGGGTTAGTTTGCCCTGGGTGGCCCTGTCAGTATAGCTCAGCGAAGTCCTGGGGCACTGGGAAAGACTCTCCAAGTTACTTATTAAGTTTTACTTTGTTTTATTTTGTTTCTTTGCTACACACAGTCTCTGTGCTTGTGAGCAGGGAAGTGCTCGAGGTGCCCAAAAGATGGTGTGTGATTGTCCCAGGTTACAGGGCTGGGGGGGCCGTGAGCTGCTTTTGTGTTGTGTTGGTGAAAGGCTCCCCCAGATATCAAACCTGCTCCTAACTTTTCAGCTCCCCACCGGGCCTGGGCTGGAGCTACCTACAGGAACATGAGGACCAGTGGGGAGGTCTGGGCGGATAGAGGGGAAGTGTTTTCTCTGGGAGGGGGGGAAGCAGGGGACTGGGTTCCCGAAGGAAACTCTTATCGGGGCTCTCCATAATTCCTGGCTGGGACGGTGAGTCTGGGCTGGTCCTGTTGTGAGCAGGGGTTGCACTAGACACCTCCTGGGGTCCCTTCCATCCTGCATCTGCCCGGACTCTCCCGGGGGAGGAAAATATTCTCCGCACTTGCGGGGCTAGCCCCGGCCAGTGCAGGGCCCCACACCCTGGCGAGGCAGATTTTGTTCCCATCTCTGTTTCTGTGCTGAGCTGGGACCCTGGGGGGGTGGGGGGAGGGCGGCCACAGCGTCTGTGCTACAAGGCAGGAGTCCTGGGGCTTGTACGGACGAAACCAGCCTAGACAACAGAGTCCTGGGGCACTTTTACAGACTCACAGATTTATTTATCGCATGAGCTTTCGTGGGAGAAAATCCCATTTCATCAGAGCTTTGAAGATGGGAAAGTTACAGAATCTTCAAAGCCTCAGACGAAGTGGGATTTTCTCCCACGAAAGCTGATGCGATAAATAAATCTGTTAGTCTGTAAAAGTGCCCCAGGACTCTGTTGTCTTTCTACAATAGACCAACCCGGCTCCTCTTTGGCATTAAACCAGCCTGGTTCTGGCAGGAGGGGAAAAGCCGGAGCTGGCGGGAGGTACCCAGGCCTCCCCTGAGTCTCTCCTGGCTCCTTCGGCCCAGGGATCCCCGCCAGGGCCTGGGCCGGCTCTCGGGGGCCCCTTCCCACCCCGGCCGTGCCGCCGACTTTCCCCAGCCCCGAGTTTTACGCAGCGGCAGCTCCGGCCCGGCCCCGCGGGTCTCTCCCAGCCGGGCGCGGGGCGGGCCGAGGCTGCGGGGAACAAAGGCGGGGACGGAGCCGCAGCGCGGCGGGGCTGGGCCGGGCCGCCTCCGCTCCCCCGGGCCGGGCTGCGGGTAATGGCTGCGGCGCCTTCTGCGCAGGTAGGAGCGGGTCGGGGCAGCTCCACCGGGGACAGTGGGGCCGGCAGCGGGCCGGGGGGCTGGGGCCAGGCCGGGAGGAGAGGGGGCTGGCGGGCGGGGAGTTCGGGCTCCCCCAGGCCGCTCTGGTCCCCCTCGGAAGCCGGGGGCTCCTGGCTGACTCCCCGGCCGGGTGGGCGCTGGCTGCCGGCTCTCCGCTCCCCATGACTGAAGCAGCGCCCGGAGCTGGGCTCCCCAGCGCTCCCCGGGGAGCAGCCGAGGCCTCTCCCTGGCTCGTTCCCCGAGGGGTGCGGAGCCACGGGTCCCCCCCGGCCGGCACTGACACCTGGCTGCCGCCCCAAGGGTTGGTGGGGCCCGTGGGAATCTACTTGGCTAGAGAGTCTAGGAGCCTGGGGGTGCAGCGGGCCCTCCTTGCGCTCGGCGCTGCACAGACTCGGAAGGAAAAGGAAGAGTGGGCCCCGGGAAGTGGCAGGTGGGACAGACAGACAGATGGGGCAGCAGTGTGGGGCAGGCCGGGGGCTCTCGGCACTGGCAGCTGCCCTGTGCTGTTGTTGGGTGTCTGTTGGGGCTCCTCCGTGGGCTTGGCTGCCAGTGTCCCCAGGGGGAGGCTGTGGGGAGGTGAGCGCTCAGAATGACGGCCCGTCTGAGGGGCTGCGGTGGGGCTGAGCAGGCTGCGCTTTGTTCTCTAGGGGCTGGTGGCCTTTGAGGACGTCGCTGTCTATTTCTCCAGGGAGGAGTGGAAGACGTTGGCAGGATGGCAGCGGAAGCTGTACCGCAATGTGATGCTGGAGAACTATGGGCTGGTGGCCTCGCTGGGTGAGCTCCTTGTCCGCCCTTGGCTAGAGCAGCCCCCGGCTCAGACAGCGACCCCCCCATTCCTGATGTGGGGAAATGTGATTGAATGGAGGCCCCCTCCTGGTCCCCCCCAGCTCTGATGTTGGGAATCACTCAGCCCCCAGCTCCATTTCGCCCCAGGGGACCAGTGTGTGCAGGCCTGTCCCTGTGCTCTGGGCGCTGGCGGGGTGATGGGGTGGTGGAGATCCCATCTGGGGCCCAGGGATGCTCCGTCTCACATAGTCGGGCCCCGTCAGTGCCAGATCTGGTGACCATTCACACCTGACCCCAGGGGTGTACCCCCTTCTCCTAGCAGCCCAGAGCAGTCTGGCCTGGGGTCCTGGGGAAACCAACTATGCTTCCCTCCCCACTCAGGTTCTTCAAGCCCCAAACCTGAGCTGGTCTCCAGGCTGGAGCGAGGGGAGGAGCCGCCTGTTGGGGACAGCCAGGACCTGCGAGTCAGGGAGAGTCCCAAAGGCTGCATCACAGGTGAGTGATGCAGACACCTGCACAGGTGCAAACTCCTCCTGGCTTCTCGCAGTGGACGGCCTGGCACGGCTTGTCTGCATGTTTCCCAGCTCCCTGCCTGCTCAGAGAGCCTACCTCCTCGCTTTGCCTGGGCAGTGTGGGTGCACGGTGCCCCACGTGAATAGCCCAGGTGAGAACAGTGATGCAGATGGGAGAATCAGGCCCTGAGACTTGCAGGCCCATACGCAGCTGTAGTGACTGCACGTGCAAACGGCCAGGTCCCCGTCGAGCTGGCTTAACGTGCATATCTGTTCATTGCACGGGTGCTTGCAACTGCCTCGGCTGCTCGTGCTGCTGTCTGTACGCCTGGTCCCGGCTCTTCTCCGCCCCGGCCTTCACCTGGTCACGTGTCCTGTCTGCCCCCCTCTCGTTTCCCAGCCTCACCCTGTCGTGTCCCCAGCCTGTTCTCTCTACTCCACACTCTCACTCCCAGGGTCCCCTCCTGTGATCTCGCCCCACTGCTGGGCTGGCTGGGGCCCTGGCCTGTGCAGGCAGCTCTCCCAGCTCTTGGCTCCTTGGGCTGATTCGCCATCCAGGGTTTAGCACCCCATCCCAGCAGGAGGTGCTCAAACTGTGTCCCCACGCACCCCGCATTGGTGACTTGCCAGGGCTATGGACATTGGCTCTTCAATGGGAACTCTCAGCTGCTCGCCTTATGCAACATGGGCTGGGCCGTGGCCATTGCTAGAGGATTGGGGAATGGTGGGTGCCTTCCTCCTGGAGCCCTACAGATTGGGGAAAGGTGGGGCACCCTAGTGTATGTGGGTAACAGGCAGGGCCGTGGCCATTGCTAGAGGAATGTGCAACTCGTGTGCCCTTAATTCTGTGATTTAAAAGGATCGTGGTCTGGGCCCGTGTCATGAATTCTCACTGCTCAAAGCCACCCAGTGGAAAGGGGGGCCAGCTGCTAGAGCAGGGGCTGAGGAGAGGGAGGGTGGGACCTGGGGGCTCCCCCCTCCTGGATCACAGCCGCTCTGTGCAGGGGCATTGTTCAGGGCTGCATGTGGAGCTGATGAAGAGGGAGGGTTTCCAGTGGGACTGGGGGCTGGGACTGCTGGGTTCTTATTCCTGGCTCGGGGAGGGGAATGGGATCTGCCGGCTGAAGCAGGGAGGCTGGGAGCCAGGACTCCTGGACTCTGTTCTTGGCTCTGCCAGTGATGTACTTTAAGACCATTGGCACATCACTGCCCCACTCTGTGCCTCAGTTTCCCCAGTGGTAGCTGGAGAGCTGTGAGGCTCAGTGCCTTAGTCTGAAAAGAGCCTGCAGCTTGTGGCTGGACAGGGACAGGGATGGGGCGGGTGGGTGGCGCAACCGTTAAAGGAGGACTCGTGCGGTCCAGTCATCGGGAGCTGCCCCGGAGACGTTGGGCGTGTTGTTGAGAGCTGACAGGCTCTTTCTTTTCCAGCCGGGTCTTCCAAGTACCAGATCTCCTGCTGCACGGCTAGCATGGCTCCCAAGAGGAAGGAGCTCTCGCTGGCCGACCGGGTCAAGCTGTTGCAGGCCCTGGAGTTGCCATCGGCCTCCCTCTCCAGTGTGGCCAAGCTATTTGGGATCTCCAAGAGCCAGGCGGGCCGGATCGGCCGGAGCCGGGAGCAGATTCTGGCCGACTGGCGCACCAACGCCAACCCTCTGCGCAAACGCAAGCGTGAGGGCAAGGGCGGGGAGGTGGAGGATGCGCTGTTCCTGTGGTTCCAGCAGGCCCTGGCCCGGGGCGAGCGCCTCTCGGGGCCCATCCTGAAAGCCAAGGCCCAGGAGTTGGCCCTGAACTCGGGCCGGGACTTCGAAGCCACAGATGGCTGGCTCTGCCGGTGGAAAACCCGCCACAACATCGTCTTCAAGCGGCACCACGGCGAGAAGCAGGATGCGGACGTCGGCCGCACTCAGAGCTGGGTGAGCGAGGCGCTACCCTCCCTGCTGGCCAGCTACAGCACCGAGAACATCTTCAACGCCGACGAGACGGGGCTGCTGTACCGCGCCACCCCCGACCGGGCCCACATGTCCCAGGACCCCCCGCACGTGGGTGGCAAGAAGGCCACGGACCGCATCTCTGTACTGTGCTGTGCCAACCACGCTGGCACGGAGAAGAGGCGGCTGCTGGTGGTGGGCAAGAGCCAGCAGCCACGGTGCCTGCCCAGGGACCTGCGTGCCTTGCCTGTCACCTACGCCCACTCGGCCAACGCCTGGGTGACTGCGGACATCTTCCAGGAGTGGGCACAGCAGTGGGACCAGGAGCTGCAACGCGACTGCCGCAGGATCCTTCTCTTCCTGGGCCACAGCAGCGCCCACCCTCCTGAGCTGCAGGCCAAGCTGCGCAACATCAAGCTGGCCTTCTTCCCCTCCAGCGCCACCAGCATCGTGCAGCCCATGGACATGGGCGTGATCCGCAACCTGAAGGGGCACTACCGGGCGCTGCTGGCGGCCAAGGCCCTCCGGAGCCCAGAGCCGGGGCGGGCGGCTGAGATCGCCGGCCGGGTCACGCTGCTGGATGCCGTTTACATGCTGCACCGGGCGTGGAGCCTGGTCCGGCCGGCCACGGTGCAGAGCTGCTTCCGCAAGGCCGGCTTCTGCCTGGCGCCCTTTGAGCAGGAGGAGATGGATCTGCTGCCGCTGGCTGACGTGCCCAGGCCGCCCTTCATGAGCGAGCAGGACTTCAGGGCGTTCGTCGGCATGGACGCGGAGGAGCCGGCCGTGGGCGAGGAGTGCGAGCTGGTCCGGAGGAGCCAATGCACCGAGGCTGCTGAGTGCTCAGAGGAGGACGGGGACCCGGACCCGGGGAGCTGCGTCACCGCCGCTGAGGCCCTGGCGGGACTGTCTGCTGCCATGAAGTGGTGCCAGCTCCACGGCCTGGTCTACCACTGGGCGAGACTGCTGGAGACTGAGAGCGCCATGCAGATGGCCATTGTGGCCGAGGCCCGCCAGGGCCGGGCCCCCGACTGCTCTCGCTACGTGTCTGGTGGGGGGCTACCGGTTCCCCCTGGCCTGTGCTCGGCCCAGCTTTGACTGATCCTGTAGGGTGGGGGGACAGCAGACCCCACTCCTGCAGCCCTGCCTCTGATCTGCACCCTCCAACCCAGGCAGCATAGCTGGCCCCGGGGACAGGCCGGGGGTCTCTGGGGCTCGGGGTCTGTACCTTGTCAGGCAGAGAAGGTTGGAGCTGGAGGGATCCAGCGCCAGGGCATGGGGACGCCAGAGCTGGAGGCATGGATCAAAGGCGAGAGGAGCAGAGATGGAAGGGGTGAGGACAAGCAGACAGGGAGAGGGTTTCCAGGAGTCTGGTATCTTCCCCCTGGTGCCATGGGGCCCAGTCTGTCCTAAGAATATGTTTCCCCCTGGGCAGGTGAATCGTTGGAGGAGATTTCTTCGTGCCCATGACTGACTGGCTTGGCCCTTTGCGACCCCTCTCTGCAGTGAGCCCTCGAGCTGGCCAGAAACCCCGGCTCACATACGGCGGTGGAGGCAGACCTGTGAATGGTCTCGGCGATGGAAGCTGTGGTTTTGTGAAATGTCATTAGAGTAGTGAAACACAGTAACCGTAGAGCAGATGTGGACAGGCTTCCCTCTGTCACCAGTCAGGCCAACCGAAGTGGGTGGCTAGTGGCAAACCGGGAGGGCGGGGGGTCGGCTTGCCATGGCTCCCTCAGACACAGCACCAGGGGTTTCATTACAAGGGAGAAAGGGTTTCTGGCCTCTCTGGCTGCGAGGGGAATGTCAGCCAGGGAGCCAGAGCTCTGAGTGCTGCACTTTCCTCCCGTGTCACCAGGAGATTTGCTGGTCGTCAGCATGAGTGCTGTCTCTCCTGTGCTGGCCTCTGCCTGTGCCATGTCTCCCAGGAGCAGCGGCTCTTGGAAGACTTCAGAAGGCCACAGGTGCACAGGGCAATGGGGTGGGCTGGCTCACATTGCTTTTGGGGGGCACAGACTGGGGGAAGAAGGTGCAGACTGTCTGAAATTCCCAAAGGAGACCGCACCACCCTTTGAAATGTTGTAGGCATCTGCAAAGGAGAAAGGTTGGACGAAGCTGACCTGGTTCCTAGATCGGCCCATAGCAAGCCGGGGACCTGAGTGGGGCGTGGGGCATGTGAGGAGACTTCTAGAGAGCTGACCTGGTTCTTAGAGCAGCCAATACCTCTCACACAGAGCAAACTTGGCTCCAATGGTTAACCATTTATCTGCTCCTCCAATTAGACATCCAGCTAGAGCCCCGTCCATTGTAGTGAGGGGGCCTGCTCTGACCCTCTGTCCAGGGGCAGCCTGTTCCCGAGGACCAAGGCTGCGAGTGCTGATGGCATAAAGGAAAATATTGCCCAGTGATTTGGACTGCAGAGCTGACACGCTGGCTCTCCCAGCATGGAAGGAAGAGGGACACCGGCCTTGGGGACTGGTAGAAAGTCTGGTCCGTCAGCATGGGAAGATTGTTCATTAATTTATCCATTAACCCGTCTTCTCTCATACGACATCTTGTGTTAAAATATTGACCTTGTGTAGCCTGGAACGTCACCGTCCCCGTCGCCTTTCCCCAAATCCCTGCCAGTTTGGACCGTTCCTGGTTGTGCGGCACAAGTCCATGGGAACAGGGGGATTTGCCTCCTAAGCTGACCCTAGTCTAGGGTGAAAAATCAGGACAGGGCGGTGGGTAACAGGTGCCTGTAGAAGACACACCCCTGAATATCAGGACTGTCCCTATCCAGTCGGGACCACTGGTCACCCAACTCGTGTGCGTGGCTGCAGAACAGAAACCCGGCCTGTAACGGACTGAAATAAAGCAGATCTGTCCGGAGCAGCCAGAGCAGTGTGCTGCATTGCTCTTATTGAGAGGATGTCCCACACTGGCAACTTGTCCCAGGCCTGTGTCCTCATGTGGCTCCGATCCCACCATGGGACTGAATCCCTGCATGGCCTGTGTGCGGGTGCTGGGACACTCGAGGAGGGCTCTGAGTTACTACAGACATGGGCCAAACTGATCGCCTTGTATGGCTTTGGGAAGGAATTCTCCCCCGGGCAGATTGGCAGAGGCCCTGAGCATTTTTCACCTTCCTCTGCAGCACAGGGCAGGGGTCCGTTGCAGAGTTACACTGGTATAAATGGAGGATTCTCTGTACACGGGCGTCTTTAAGCCGTGGTTTGAGGCTGTCAGTTGCAGCCAGAGGTCCGGTCTGCTGCAGGAGTGGGTGGCGAGGTGCAGGTCAGGTGAGATGATGGCGCTGATCCCTCTGGTCTAGGGGATCCGAGAGCGGGTCGTGGGCTGGCTGCTGTGGGGCACATTCCGGCTTTGCTTTAATCCCCTTTTGTTTCCTGATCTGTCTGCTACTCTCCGTGGGTTTCATGTCTGCTGAACCTCTTCTGTTCCCTCCGACATCCCAGCTTCTCTTACCTCACGACAGCCTCCGTCTGCGCAGTGTTTGAACCGGAGGTCTCCGGCGCTGACAGGCTTGAGTGCGAGAGCCAGGAGAGTCCACCAGCTCCTGTCCACACAGGTGCTGGAACTAGGGGGTGGGGGCACTGCCCCTGGCCCCCCCTTACACACATCGGTCCAGCCCCCTGCCTATTCTAGCCTCACAGGTTGGGCCCCGGGGTGGGGAATACACTCTGACTGGTGCTTTACATCTGTTGGTTCAGGTGTTTCGGGGGTTCATTTAAGCTCCAAGGCCAGGATGCTCCAGGTGTCTTGGGTCCCTGATTTCTGGGGGTGCTCAGCAGCTGGTTCTTATCTGCCCGTCACTTGGGGTCTGAGCACCCTGGCTGCCCACCAGCAGCAAGCCGTCTCTGCGGGGTGGAGAAGAGAAGCCCTTTTCCTTGCAGGTCCTGGCTGGCCAACGAGGGAAAACCCTATTGGACTTACACCACTGCACGGTCACGGCAGAAGACGGGGCCTGGAGTGCGAAGGGAACAGCTAGCTCTGAGACCAAAGCCCAAACCCAGCTCGGTGGCGATGCCAGGAGCCCCAGTCAAGAACCAGGGCCTCTTGCGTCTTCTGCTGGCCGGACCAGGGACAAAGGTGATCCCTGCCCATGGTCAGTCCAGGTGTTGCAAAGCTGGCCAGACAGATGGACATATGGGAGGAGGATGAGGCAGCCGTCCAAGGGACAGACTTAGCAGAAGTCTCGGCTCCCCATGGTACCAGAGCAGGGGCAGCTCATCTGCACAGACACGGACGGGGGCCGGAGGGCTCCCAGCGCCCACCCCATTTACATGACTGATCAGCATGGAGGAACCTCGCGATCCAGGCTGTGCTCTGGAATATCTGCAGCAGCCACTCAGAGCCAGTGTTGGCCGGCGGGGACTCTCGGACCACTCTTAGAAATAGCTGTGGGGGCGAGGTGGGGCTGACGCGCTGGTGCAGAACGCTGGGGGAGAGGGTGGCCTGTGACAGCCGAACTCCAAACCCAACCACCCCATCGAACCAGATGTTCCCATGCTGTAGCACCAGCACTGTGGGCCTGAGCCAGGATCCAAGCATTGCTGGTGTGGGCTGTGTGGAAGAGTCCCCAGAGCCCTGCCTAGCCCATGGGCTTTGGGCTGAGAAATCCACTGGGCTGTAGGGGGAGGATGGGTGCCACGCTGGACGTTGCAAGCACCACAGATGATCGGGCTCTGCCCAGCACCCATCCCATGCTCACAGGACACCTGCTTCCTGCAGCCAGCTCCAGTGTGCTGACCTGCAGCACAGGCCAGGTTGAGGGAAGAGTGAGGCACGGCTGTCCCCAAAGAGAGGCAGGAGGGGAGGAAGGGAAGAAAAGGCAGGTGGGCATTGCCCATGGTGAACAGGGTGGGGGACTTTGCTATCGTATTACGGTGCGACATGTGGCAGCGACACACCAGAACGGAGGGCAGAGGGCCAAAGTCGAGCAGGGAGGAATTACAGGAGCTGAAAGGGGCTGTGCGAGGGGACAGGAGAAGGGCTCCCGTGGGCACTGGGGCATATATAGAACCGGGCCGGCTGTGCTGCACTCCAGAGCCTGCCGCATGTGAGCTAGCTGGGCCCAGCAGCCTGGCAGACTCCAGCTGAGCTGAGCCCCTGGATAGGCAATGTCACGGCTGGCCAGTCAGGTCCACTGCGTGGTTCCTCTGCGCTGCGGCTCGCCCCAGGCCACTAGGCGTCACCCAGTCCCTCCTGCATTGAGTTCAGTCCCTTGGCTGGCTAAACATCTTCCCAAAGGGCCTGTCCTCGGGAGGGGAGACAGCAGGAGCCCGAGAATCCAGAGGCCCCTGGCGGTTTGTTCTGCTGGTTCCCCACCCGCCCGCTGTAGAGCTGGGCCTGTTTCCAGCGTGTGTCTGGTTCAGGTTTCGCCACTGGCCTTCATGCTGCCTTTCTCCACGAGATCAGAGGCGATGTCTACACTGGGGAATTTAGGTCGACTTTAATAAGTCAACTTTAAGTCGACCTTATTAAGTCGACTTAGAGAGTCCACACAGGACTCCTAAGTCGACTTCAAGGGGCCTTACTAACTTCACTTAGAGAGTCTGTACTAGACTCTCTAAGTCGACTAGTTCGGTCCAGGGAGAGCCAGGCCCACACGGGGCCGGATCTCCCCTGAGCGGTCTGGGGGAGAAGGGAGCATGAGTGGTCCTGGCGAGAAGGAAGCACAGGGCTTCCTTCCTGCCGGGACCTGAGTGGTCCCAGGGAGAAGGAAGCTCCCTAAATGTGACCTCCCCCTCCTCTATGTGCTGTTCCCCAGTGTTTGAATCCTAACACCTATTTTGATTTGCTGTTACAGCCTGACCTGATCCTATGTCACACACTCCCCTGCATTTAATTTCCTCCCATTCTGTAAGTTTCCCATCTTCAAAGCGTCTGAGGAAATGGGATTTTCTCCCATGAAAGCCGTTGCGATAAATAAATCTGTTAGTCTTTAAAAGTGCCCCAGGACTCTGTTGTATTTCTGAGGCTGTTTCTCTCCTTCCCTTCTCCCCAAACCCCGCCAGCTCCTGTGGGCACTCGCTCCTTGTATTGCTGCATGCACTGGCTCTCCACTGACAGCTTTCTATGCGGACCTGGGGCCGGGGGACCTGCCTGTCTTGCTCTGGTCTCTCACACCACTCAGAGCCCTGCCCTCTATCCTGCGGGAGGCTCTGCCATGCACAGACGGCGCAGCAGTGAAATTGGGCTTTGCATTGATTTGTCTTCACTGGCAGCTGCTTGTCCCCAGCTGCCGCTTCCTGCTTTAAATGACACCGCAAGCGGCTGCTGCAGGCTAAGGTTGTTCCCAGAGTTCTTGCTGCTGTTGCTGGATTACAAATTTGTTTGCACTGATGATGCACGCTCAGTTGATCAGGAAGCCGATCTATTCAGACCACCCTGGCAACTGGGGTAGCGCTGAGTTGAAGCGAGGCCTCTCCCTTTGACTCGGCGCAGACAACGTGCCGGGCGTAGGACAGTGAAACTGAGATACACAAGTTCCAAAGAGGAGCCATGTTACTCTATTGCAGAAAAACAACAGAGTCCTGGGGCACTTTTAACAACTAACAGATTTATTTATCGCATGAGCTTTTGTGGGAGAAAATCCCACTTCGTCAGATGCTTTGAAGATGGGAAACTTACAGAATGGGAGGAAATTAAATGCAGGGGAAGAATTTGCCTTTTTGAACTAGCAAACTGCTGTCCTTCACAATCCCAAAGCTAGAGACATTGTCTTCCCAGTCCCAGCATTCCCAGTTAAACACAGGCAACTTAGAATCATGCACCCCCACTTCACATCTTTCCATGTTGATTGCAGGTAACACAGAAAATTTACATTCCTTTTCTTTTTGAGGCTTATCTAAGACATTCATTTGGTTACAAATATTCACCTTATCAGCACTAAACATACCAAAATTGCTAGAAAGTGGAAAGAGTTCCTCCCAAATATCGTCAAGGGGAGATCGTTCCTTTTCCACTCGAGCTCCATTGGCCATTCTTGCCGCCATTTCCAATGTCTTCTTTCTGCGTTCTTGGACTCTCTTTTCTGCAGCTTTTATCATCTGCAGCTCCGCTAACCGCCCTTGACGAGCTTTTTCCTCAGCTCTCTCCTCGGCAGCTTTTATTTCTAATTGCCTTTGCCGAACCCTTTCTTTCTCTGCCTCTTCCATCTCCTGCATTTTTTGTTCATAACAGAGAAGTCTTGCCAGCTCTTTCTCACACTGAGAATGCTGCCTTCCTCTTGGGTCTTTCAGCTTCATTGCTACACCTGAGCGTGGTTTCCTCATCCTGACTGACTTTAACCTCTAACACTCTCAGTACCAAATATAACATTTAGGTCCTGATCCAACACCCAAATGTTCTGGTTCTGTGCATCGTGCCACGACTACGCCAATGTGACCGGGGCCTCCTGGGATACCTTCCTGGACGTGCAAAAATCAGGGCAAGCTGCAAAACCGGGAGCCAAATTCCCCACACACTGATGGGTGGGACTGAAACCAGTCTCCCTATCAGTCACAACCAGGCTCTGGTTCCCCACACTGGGTACCAAGAAGTCTGTCCAAAATAGAAA
The DNA here is from genome assembly GCA_007922175.1 of Pelusios castaneus. Lineage (NCBI taxonomy): Eukaryota > Metazoa > Chordata > Testudines > Pelomedusidae > Pelusios > Pelusios castaneus. The sequence continues at coordinate 136,638 of ML686075.1, forward strand.
CAGCTCCCTTTATTGCACTCCAGCTCCTCCGGCTCCCACCTAGCCGCACGGTCCCTTGAAGATATAGGTTCTCCTGCCCCCAAAGGGCCAGCCACAGCACACAGAACAATATAGGTTTGGATCTTACCCAGAATACCACACTGATAGCCAATCCTTTAGCAACTACAACTAAAGGTTTAATATAAGAAGAAAAGAAGCAAAATATGAGAGATGTTAAAGGGTCAAAGTGAATCACATACATACAAATGATGTAGAGTCCATGGGAAGCAGTTTGCAGGTTTGTTCCTCTGGTAAACACCCAGCACCCGGGTGGGCCTCAATCCTATGTCCAGTCACAGAAGAATAGTTCCAGAGACGGGTGTTGGCTGGAGACTGGGGACTGGAGACAAGATGGAGTCGGGGCTGCTGCCTTTTATCCCCTCTGGCCGTCTCCATGCTGTATGCAGTTCTTTCCAACCAAAATGGAGTTGAGTCACATGGTCAAGTCCAAGTAGTTCAACATGTTTCTCCCTGGACCCATTGTACCTGGGAGCTTCCTTAATGGGCCATCAAGGAGACAATGGCTGCAGACATCCAGTCTGGGGAGTTTCCCAGAATCGCACAATTTGGATACAGACACAGCTCACACAGTCATATCTCCTAATACAGATATGATACCTACACGTAGACAAAATAATCATTTCTAGCAAGTTACAACCTTTCTATTGATACTGACCATGATATAGTTCCTATGGACTGTAGCAATTATGAGATATTAATACAAAATAATATCCTAAATGGTCCCCTAAATCCGGACAGCGTCACAGGCAGGAATCTGGAATGGGAGGAACGTGGTGGTGGTTGATACTCCTGGCCTTTTTCACACACGCGTATCAGTGGAAGAAATTGTCGAGAGATCATTCACTGTGTTGTAATCTCCTCCCCAGGCCCATGCTATCGTTCTAGTGGGGCCAGTGGGCCGTTACATTGAGGAGGAAAAGAACGCACTCAGGCAAGTCAAGGTATTTTTGGAGATGGGGCCATGAAAGACGATTTAGATGGTACCAAATCAGGAGATTTCTTAGAGGACACTGCTGACCAAGGCCTTGGTGAGCTGCTAGGAAAGTCTGGAAAATGAATCTGTGCTTTCAACAGCAGAGAAGAATGGAATACCCAGGCTGGTGAGCTGCTGGGAATGGTGGATAAGATGGGGCAGGAGAATGGAGGCATATGTTATGCTAATGCAGAGCAGCTGGAGGGGGGGGGGATATGAGGAGAAAATGAAAAAACTGGCACCAAAAAAGCAAGAAAAAAGTTTAATGGATGAACCAAAAAGGATCAAGATGAAATAACTCGGCCAACCTAGGGCCAAATTAATCCCTGGTGTAGCTCCACTGAAGCCAGGAGAGCAACACGAGGAATTAAGTGGGCCCTTAATTGCTAAGATGCCTTCCGACTTGTGCTAATGAATCCATCAATGCTGTCATAATCTATTCCAAAGGCAGCTGCCATCCTGGCAAATACGCATTAATGAAATGTCTGCACTCGAATTCCATGAAGTCAAATTCCAAAGGGGTAGCCGTGTTAGTCTATTGTAGAAAGACA
>ML686075.1:138231-155312 GCA_007922175.1 Pelusios castaneus
AAAGACAACAGAGTCTTGTGGCACTTTTAAAGACTAACAGATTTATTGGCATGCTTACAGCAGGATTATCTGGCTATGTGGACTCTCTCCTAAGACCCTATGCTATCAACACACCTAGCTATCTGAGAGACACTACAGATTTCCTGAGAAAAATCCAATCCATTGATGGTCTTCCAGAAAATACCATCCTAGCCACTATGGATGTAGAGGCTCTTTACACTAACATTCCCCACAAGGATGGATTACAAGCTATTAGAAGAACCATCCAGGATGATGACACAGCTAAACTTGTGGCTGACCTCTGTGACTTTGTACTCACCCACAACCATTTCAGATTTGAAGATGATCTATACCTTCAAGTCAGTGGCACTGCCATGGGTACCCGCATGGCTCCACAATATGCCAACATCTTTATGGCCGATTTAGAACAACGTTTCCTCACGTCTCATCCCAAAGCACCCCTACTTTACCTACGCTATATTGATGACATCTTCATCATCTGGACCCATGGTAAAGATGCCCTTGAAGACTTCCACAGAGATTTCAACAATTTCCACAACACAATCAAACTTAGCCTGGAACACTCCACACAAGAGATCCACTTTCTGGACACTACAGTGTAAATTAGCGATGGGCACATAAAGACCTCCCTATACCGCAAACCTACTGATCGGTACAGTTACCTACATCCCTCGAGCTTCCATCCTCGACACACCACACGATCCATTGTGTACAGTCAAGCCCTAAGATATAACCGCATTTGCTCTGACCCTTTAGACAGAGACAGACACCTTCAGGATCTCTACCAGGCATTCTTAAAACTACAGTACCCACCCGCAGAAGTGAAGAAACAAATTGACAGAGCCAGACGGGTACCCAGAAGTCAACTACTGCAGGAGAAGCCCATGAAAAACAACAACAGAACGCCACTGGTCGTCACCTACAACCCCCAAGCCAGACCTCTTCAACACATCATCAAAGATCTACAGCCTATTTTACAAGATGATCCCTCACTCTCTCAAGCCTTGGGAGACAGACCTCTCCTTGCTTTCAGACAGCCCCCTAATCTTAAAAGGATACTTACCAGCAACTACAGATCACAGAACAGAAACACTAAAGCAGGAACACAGCCCTGCAGCAGACCACGCTGCCAACTTTGCCCTCATATCTACACTGATGACACCATCACAAGGCCTAATCATGCCACCTACTCCATCAAGGGTTCGTTCACCTGCTCATCCACCAATGTGATTTATGCCATCATGTGCCGGAAATGCCCCTCTGCCTTATATATTGGACAGACAGGACAGTCTCTGCGCCAAAGAATCAATGGACACAAATCTGACATCAGAAATTGCAACACTGCAAAACCGGTAGGGGAACACTTCAATCTCCCTGCTCACTCCCTTGAGGACTTGTTAATAGCTGTGTTGAAACAGATGAATAACAAATCACAGCTTCAAAGAAAGACTGCAGAACTCGAACTTATATGCAAATTTGACTCAGTTGGCTTGGGGTTAAACAGGGAGTATGGATTTTTCTCGCATTACATCAAGTGAATTGACCTCCCCCTCCTCTATGTGCTGTTCCCCAGTGTTTTGAATCCTAACACCTACTTTGATTTGCTGTTACAGCCTGACCTGATGCTATGTCATACACTCCCCTGCATTTTATTTCCTCCCACTCTGTAACTTTCCTATCTTCAAAGCGTCTGACGAAGTGGGATTTTCTCCCACGAAAGCTCATGCGATTAATAAATCTGTTAGTCTTTAAAAGTGCCACAAGACTCTGTTGAATTCCATGAGTTAAAGAAACATAAAGAACAGACGTAAATGGTGCAGTCAAACATACATTTCCATACGCATACTGCAGTTCTCCCGTTCTGGGCTGGTTGGTACCTGGCCCGAAATTGTGGGAGAGAGGCCACTCGCCCAGCACCAGCCAGCCCAGGAGGGGTGGCTCTGTGTGGACAGCCTGCACCGGTTTACACTAACCAGAGCATGGAGAAGAGGAATCGAATACAGAACCACTTGACTTGTACATTCCCTGGCAGATAAACAGAACATTTGGGAACAGAAACATGTGACCCAGTCTGAGCAGCCTAGAGGTAAAGAACAGCACGGGACGGAAAATCACGAGTTTCTAGTCATGAAGGAGACTGAGGAAGAGGTATTTGAATTAGGTGAGACACCGGCAGAGCCTCCCTAGGGTCCAGTGAATTGGGGCAACTGTGCTGGGCACTGTGCTTTGATGTCCCGGTGTCCCGGGAGTGGGAGTCACCCAGCTGGGGTGAGGGGGGTGTGACAGTGTGATTTGCCCTGGGCCCTGCACCCCATGGACGGCCCCGGACGCCAGCCTAGAGAGCATGTGTCATGGTTACTGCCCCGTGACCACAAAGGGAGGCTGTGTGTACGGTTGGTGGGGTACACAGCTCATGCTGGCTGGACCATACATGCCAGTGGTGATAGCTCCGGTTTCTGACGCCTTCCTATCCTGCTGCTAACAATACATTTTTGGTGTTACTAAAGATCATGCCTGGGTTTGCTAACATTAAATCGTCTCCAGGACTAGGTGCCAGCCTTTGCAGATATATGAAGAGAGGGATGGTGCAAAGACCCTTTTACCCCTGTCTCTGCTGTTCCAGGCCCAGGCACAAGCGCAGTCCTTTCACTCGGGAAGTGCCCAGAAACGTCCTTCTAGACTGGAGCCAGCCCGTCACCCCAGAGCAGGCACATCCCCACAGCCTGCCTCACCACCCCAAATTTCGACCAGCGGGTGTGCAGGGGCTTCGGCGTGCGAAGAGGTGGGCACGGTGTGGACTGCCCAGGCCTGGTCAATGTCAGAATGATGCTGGGAGAAGAGATTGGTGGGCGATGGAGGGAAGAACCTGGGCGAAAGGGGAGAAGGCAACAGGTTGTGCTGAAAGGTGGACTCTTGGATGTCACTAGAGGAGATCCTCGGGTTGTCTGGGGACGAACCAATCAATGTTCTTGGTACGGCCATTGGCACAAAGGCAGGAATGGGCTGAGGAAGTTTGCTGATGACACCGCGTCAATGGAGAGAAGGGTGAGAACGTTGTACGGGATGGCTCAATGACCTCGAAGACGGGCGTGACAGAAACGGTGTCAGTACAAAGTGAAAAGCTGGGAGCCGGGGCCTCCATGGTGGGAAGTGACAGCGGAGGAGACACCTGGGTGCGTTACCCATCAGAGGTGGAGTAGGAGCCACCAAAGGGACGTGGCTGTGAATAAGCCGAGTGCAGCTCCCTGGTGTCTCAGCAGAGAGGGAAGTTTTAACGCCATTTACAGGCACCGAGGCGCTGTGTGCTCTGGTCAGCCATGGGCCACAAAGAAGCACTCGCTCTGCGGTGGGCAACCGGGAATAAGGGCTGGCTCCTGAGCGGAGACTGGAAGAGCTCGGCGGTAGCCTAGTGAAAGGCGGCGGCGGCGGGGGGGGAATGGCTGGGGGCTGGAATTCCCGCCGGGGGGGGGGGCGGGGAGAGCTGGTGAAGCGGAAGGACAGGGTTGGGGGAAAGTGGCCAGGAACAGTCAGGCTGGAAATGGGAAGATTTCGGGGGGGACGGCGGGCTCTGGAGCGGACTCCCGCGGGCGGGGGCAAATAAGGGCCCGAGTTAAGAGCGAGCCGGGCAGGTCCAGGGTCGCTGGGGGGGCAGCAGCGATCCCGGGGCCGGGCTCGGCAGGTGGAGCGGCTCCTGGCACCCCAGCGACCCCCTGTCCGTCCGGTGTGTTTCCCCAGGCGCTGGACAAGGGCCCTTCCCCGGGGCGGAGACCGGCCAGGCGCTGGAGCCGAGACGAGCCGAGCCGGGGTCCCGGGCAGCGCGTCCCCGAGTGCGGCAGGCGGGGAACGAGGGGCCGGAGCCGCCCCCGGCCGGGGATGCCGGGAAGTGTAGTCCGCGCCCGGCCGCTGCAGGAACAAAGCCCGGCCCCTCCGGAGCCGCCCCGGGCTCCCCCAGCCAGCCCCGGCTCCGGCCCTTCCCGTGCGCCCAGGGCGCGCCGCGCTGCCCCTGCCCCGGGCCGGTCGGCGGCGCTGGGAGAGCGGGAGGGAGCGGGCGGGCCATGCCGGCGCAGGTAGGCCGAGCCCGGCCCCGCTCGCTCGCTCGCAGGCCGAGCCGCAGGCTGGGGGACCCGGGTTCCCAGGGCCGGGCCCTGCTGCGGTCTCACCCCCATCCCCTGGGCGGCCTCTCGGCCCGAGTGCGCACGGGGCGGAATTCCCGGCCTGTGTCTTGGGACCTTCTGCCCGGGGCAGGGAAAGGGCGAGTCTCCCGGCGAGGGGCCTTCAGGGGAGCGGGAGGCAGAGCCCGAAGGGCAGGATGGATGTTGGGGTGGGCGGAGGGATCCTGCTGGGCCGCTCGGTGCAGCCCCGTGCGCAGCCGGCCACCCGGGTCGAGGGACCCAGGCCTGCTAACAGATGGGCAGGCCCCGGAGATACACACCAAGGCAGTAGCTCATCGGGGCTGTGCCTGGAGCAGGGGTCACAGGCTTGTTCTGCAAGCAGCCGTTCCCGTGGTGTGCTCCTCAGGCATCGGTGGGAATCTAGGGACCCACAGTCCCGTGCCCTGCCCGGTCGGCCCCAGCACCTGGCCGTTCCTTGCCCGTATCATCCTGACTGGCCTCGTGCGAGAGAGGCTGAAGCCCCCCTTGGGTCAGGTTGCTCCCCACAGTGCTGAGGTCACAGGGGCTTGGCCTGGCCCAACACCGCATGGGACACAGCTTGTGAGGCGTGAGAGGTCACACAAGTGCCTGGAGTCACCTGCCCGCATCTCAGCCCTGTCTCTGCCTGGCTGGGCAGGAGCCAGCAGTGCTGAGCGGGGAACGGTTGTGTTGCAGGTGCCGGTGGCCTTTGAGGACGTGGCCGTCTATTTCTCCCCGGAGGAGTGGGCGCAGTTAGCGGAATGGCAGCGGGAGCTGTACCGGGACGTGATGATGGAGAATTACGAGCTGGTGGCCTCGCTGGGTGAGGATCCCCTTATCAGCCGGAGCAGCAGCGTCTCTGGTACCCCTAGGCTGGTGTTACGAGAGCTCCAAGGCCCGTGCTGTTGGGGATGGGGACTGACGTGTGCCAGGGACTGTGGCACGTGGCCGAGTGCAGGAGACGGAGCTGCTCCGTGGTGGGGCGTTCTGGGTCTGGGTGGTAGATCCGTCATGCTCAGCTCCCCGTTCGTTGGTGCCATCCCAGCTGGGGTTTGCTGACAGGTGGGGGGTGCAGCAGGAGTAGTCGGGGAGAAGGCATGTCCACTCACCGTGTGCCTTTTCACCCCACTGGACCAGCTCCTGCAGGCTCAGCACTGGCTGGTGAGAACAGTTCCTCTCTGCCAGGCGTCTCTCCCGGGAGCCGCTGCCTCTGCGGAGTTCCCCTATGCTGGAGCTGGCGAAGGATGCAGAGGCAGCCGTGATGGGCGTGTGCCATGGATGGGCGTGTGCCATGTACCAGCTGCCTACTCACTCCCATGTGCCATCAAAGGGGCTGGGAGCTGCCTGGGACCCACTGTCTGAAAGGCAGCCTGCACCCTGGCCTGGGAGTTACTGGCTGGGGGCTGCTTGCATTAGTGTGGGCCAGAGAAACCCCTATCACTGGTCATGGCTGTCTCAGCCAGGCCCCAGGATGCTGTACGTGTTCTCTTGCCCAGGAACAGGCTCTGCGGGCCCCAAGCTCAAGGCGTCTGCTAAAAAAGTGAAGCGGGAGAAGGCGCCGTATGTCTGGGACCATCAATACTCGAGAGCCAAAGTCCTGATGCTTCCAGTGCAGGCAGACGATACCCCAAACCAGGTGAGACCCACTGTCGAAAGGAGAGCAAAGTGCTGGAAAGAGAGGTTCTGGGTGAGAGGGGACCATGGGAAAGGGCCCGGGGCTGGTGAAAGGGGCAGGCACCAGAGAGAAGCCAGAGTTCTAGGCCTGTGGGGAGCAGAAAACCATTTGAACAGCTACTGGCAGCCTTATGTCCAGGTCAGGGCCTGATTTCCCTGATTTCCTCCTCCTGGCTCAGCATGTGGGTTTGATTCTCTGGTGCAGCTCCTGATGTCTGGGCTGTTTCTGGCCTGCTGGCTGCTCACGTTCCTCTCTGCAGACTCCAGTGCAGGCTGGATCCGGCAGTGGGCATTCACTGCTCGCTGGGGGGAAAGACGGGCAAGGAGGGCCACGTGCCATGAATTCTCTGGCTGTGAAGAGTGCTCGTGCTGCTCCGACTCCCTGTCCCATTGCAGGAGATGTGGGCAGTGCTGGAGTGTTTTCTCTTTGCCAGATATGGGGGAGAAGGGATTCAGATTTCTTCATGCCCAAAACCCATCAGGCTCCAGCTCTTAAGGTGCCCTATGGGACTTTCCCTCCTTAGAAACGGGCTAAGATGGCTCCATGCCTTTCCCTTCTAGGCTGTCAGCAGGCTGAGGGACACGGCCCGTGGGGCTGGGAGGTGTTCAGTGAGGCTGTTCTGCATTGCAGGAGCTGGTGACCTTTGAGGACATCGCGGTCTATCTCACCACTGAGGAGTGGAAGGAGCTGAAGGACTGGCAGAGGGAACTCTACCAGGATGTGATGAAGGCCAATTACGCGCTGGTCAGCTCTGTGGGTAAAGGTCCCGTTATTGGCACAGCTCTGTCTCTGTTCCCCGCTCTCCTGCACCATGCACAGAGTGGGGACTGATTGGCCCCAGGTGTGCCGTGCGAAGTGGTGGCAGATCCGGTCAGTAGCCAGCCAGTGCGAGAACTGGGCCGAAAGCTGAAACCATGTGACAGGCAGTAACAAACCTCACTCTGCGTTGAACAGGAGACACCGTGGAGAAACCGGAGATCGTCTCTAGGCTGGAGCGAGGGGAAGAGCCGTACAACCCCAGAGGGACACGTATTCCGGGGCCCCACAGCACAGGTGAGCGAGGTTTGGGAGTCGCTCAGTGATGCTGCTGGAGTTGGGGTGCCCATGCCGCGCCGGCTCCTGGCACGCGACCGTTTGTTGTGCAGACGCAGTGGGCCCAGTTCGTGAACGTCTGGCCTGCGAGTGTGGCACCAGGTGCTGGAAGGGCACGGCCCTCAGCTCTGCGCAGCAGGCCACTGTGCTTCTCTCTGCCTGGGCAGACCCCAGGGGCCCCTCCACCCCCTCCTGCCTGTCCCTGCTTGGGGGATTGCTCCTTTGGGATGCACAGGCTTGGGGAGGAATCTCTGCTCCCAGGTGATTTCACAGCGTCAAGGCGTGTTGGTGTCTCTGCAGAGCCTGCGCCCGCCCTGCTGGCCCCGCTGAGATTCCAGCAGATGGGCCTGGTGGGGAAGTCTGGCTTGCAGTGACCTTTGCTGGGGACCTTTGCTGGGTAAATAGCGGCTGTGGGTGCCTGGCTCCCTGAGGGCAGGGACGTAGCAGCCAGGGTACGGCTGTAAATGGAGACTGCCTGAGTGCCCCAGAGAGTCTCCGGGCGCCATAGCTGTGCCTCTGGGCTGGATTTTACCCCCTGGACACTTCTCCCAGCAGGTGGTGGGAGCTGGGGTGCTGATGAAGAGGGGATGTGTCGCCAGGAAGAGCCTGCAGGGCCGGACGCCAGTGAGACACTAATGGGACCAGAGGCAGCGAGAGTTTCCCCAGGCTCGGCTGGGACAGGAGCCAGCGTGAGTCGGAGTCAGCAGAGAGGGCGCCAGAGCCAGGGGAGGCCTATGGGGACTGGACCCCATGGACCCCTGTGGGACGAGAGTGTCGGAGACGCCCCAAGCGGCACTGGGCCCCAGAGCGACAGAACCCCGGAGAAACCTGTCCCGGTGCCTGAGCGTCTCGTGCGCTGTGTGGGGCCGGGCACCCGGACTGTAAGGCTCGCTGCCCAGGGGCCATGGGAGGGGGAAAGGCCCGCAGAGGAGCAGGGGGCCTGCACGTGGGGGGGGTGCGGGAAGGGCTCTGGCAGCCAGGCCTCCCTTGCCAAGCGCCTGCGGCAGCACGCCAGGTCTGGCGCCTTCCCCTGCAGCCAGTGCAGCAAGCTCTTCAGCAACAAGGGCAACCTCCTGCGGCACCTGAAGCTGCACAGCGGGGAGAAGCCGCACGGCTGCGCCGACTGCGGGCGGAGCTTCCGCACCAAGCAGACCTTCCTGTCGCACCAGCGCGTGCACACCGGGGAGAAGCCCTTTGCCTGCCTCCAGTGTGGGCGGAGCTTCACGCGCAAAGAGAACCTCGTGCGTCACCAGGAGACCCACATGGACAAAGAGCCCCACACCTGCGCCGAGTGTGGCAAGAGCTTCCTCCACGAGGGCTCGCTGCTCCTGCACCGCCGCGCCCACGCTGGTGCCCGGCCCTTCTCCTGCACCCACTGCGGCAAGAGCTTCAACTGGAAGACGAACCTCACCGCCCACCTGCGCAGCCACGGGGAGCAGCGCTCTGTCTGCCGGGAGTGCGGCAGGACCTTCGGCGACCGTGGCGACCTGCAGCGCCATGAGCAGACCCATGCTGGCAGCGGGCTGCTGACGGGCTACGGCAATGGGGAGACCTTCAGCGAGTTCCTCCAGATCCATGAGATGCTGATCTCCCGCACGCACGCCCACAAGCCCCTGGGCGCCCTCACCAAGTACAAATGAAACCTGGCTGTGGGGCCAGGGCGCTGCGACTGGCGCGGGAGCAGGGGAGGCCGGCCGGCCCTGTCTCCCTTCCATGGCAATAAAGACGGCGCGCTGGGGGGTTACACAGTGAGGGGAGCATGGCCCTGAGTGGGAACGCTCTCTGCAGCTCCGGTTCCTTGGCACAAGCTCCACCCCTGAGATTTTTTTCTCTAGTTGCTCCTTGGTTCCCATCCTGGTATTTCCAGCTGTTGCTGCCAGATGTAGGGCGACCGGTGCCCCGTCCAGCAGGTTGTTGGCCATCTGATGTTATCCGTGGGGCAGGGGTTAGTTCAGGTGCTGTGTGTCCCCTTGTAGTTCATACTGAGGAGCGAAAACAACAGAAGTCCTAAAGACCAACAGATTTCTTGGGCCATAAGCTTTCGTGGGCTCCACCCACTTTCTCAGATGCATGGTGAAGCGGGTTGCAGCCCATGAGAGCTTATGCCTGAAGAAATGTCTTTAAGGTGCCCCAGGACTTCCATTGTTTTTGCTCTACACAGACTAACCCAGCTCCCCCTCTGGCACTCATCTCCTAAGAGAAAGTTGCTGGGGCTGGGGAGGAATCTCCCATGTCTGCCCCAGGCAGTGTGCCGTGCTGCGGCGATAAGAAGCCCCAAGGGGCAGACCTCACTGCTGCAAAGCCTGTGGCTGGGGGCAAAGGGCCTTGCGGGGGGTGGAGGAGACGCAGCGATCTGGGCCATGCTGGCTGACTCCAGGGGGGTCTGCAGGAGATGGGGTGGGGCCAACAGGCTGCGCACGCTGTTAGCTGGGAATCTTGAGAGCCATAGAGAATCTGTCTGTCTGTCCAGCAGCCTTTGTATATTCCTCACACCCAAACTCCATCTCCGCTGCGAGACCTTTGATCTGGGCAGCGCAGAGCAGCCTGGCTTGCTGGTAAAGGGCGTGGATCCGCACGGGCTAGGCTAGCGGCGTGTGGGGCTAGTCTCAGTTCTCATTAGCCAGCAGGGACAGGGGCAAGGATGCATGGGACCCCTAGCCGCCCCCCAGCACATCGTAGCCTGCCAGTCTAACCTAACGTCACACAGTGCAGACACTCTTCCAGAGCCATAGAAATGGTGGGGTGGAAGGGACCTCGCCAGGTCATCAAATCCAGGCTCTGCCCCATGAAACCTAGACCAGCTCTGGCAGGCGTTTGTCCAGTTTGTTCTTAAATTCTCCAGTGCTGGGGACTCCTGGCTGCCCTGGGCAGCTCGCTCTGGAGTGTAACGGCCCTGAGTGAGAAAGTTCTGCTAATGACGAGCCTACGCCTGCCTCTGTTCCTGCACTTCAGTGTAAGCTGCGCTGAGCCACGGCCACCTCCCCTCTGGACTATGGGAATGCCACGTTTCGCAGGGTCTGTCTGTCTCCCTCTAGTCTATTTTGGCTGCTGCCATAGAGCCGGAGTTCAAGGGGGCGCGAAGGGCTGGCGGCAGGTTCCTGGTGTGAACTGGGTGTGTGGAAAAAACATGGTCTGTAATGAGATTGTCAATCCCCAAATAAAGCTCTGGTGGGAAATGGGAGCCTTGGTGCAGGTATGGACTGTAGTGTATGGAGTGAAATTCTCCCGTGTCCAGTAACATTGTGGTTCTCGTCACGTGGGGCCCTGAGGTCCAGCATGTTTGCTGAATGTGTGGGTCCCCCAGAGAAGTACGAGACACATTGCTACACAGCCATTGATCCTGCAGCCATGGCCACTGGGTCTTTGCTGTGCACAAATCCTTTGGGTTTCTTCACGGTCCAGCGAGTGCCTAGGGCCAAGTGTCCCTCTGATTTTCTCCGTATTTGGCGCCTTATTGGTGGAGGGCCGTGCCCCATCCCTTCCTGCGCCCTACACCAGTGTCTCAGTGCATCCCAGGTGCAACCCACTGCTCCTGGGTGTCTCCAGAATAAAGGCTGGCAGTGGGGCTGGGGGCCAAGAGTCCCAGGAGGAATGGTTTCTGCTAGCGCTGGGCAGGCAATGGGGTGAGAGAAGGGCTCTCTAGTGCGCCTGGCTCCCTGCTACGGATCGAAAGCCGCCTTGGGCACAGAGCTGACGTGGGTGCAATGCCTGGTCGCGGAAGGAGACCGTGAAACCCTCGGGCAGCTGAACGGGGAGCAGATGTGCTCTGCCTGCCCAAGAACCCGGGCTTCTCTGCTGGCCATTGCCCCAGGAGTGCTCAGAGCTGGCCCGGCCCAGGAAGAGGGTCTGTGCTCAGGGTCCCTGTAGGAGAGGGAGCCAGGGTCTGTCTGTCTGTCCCCTTTAGGGTGAGCAAAGAGCAAGTGTGAAAAATCACGGGGGCGGGCGGGGGGCGGGCTAGATCGGCGCCTATCTTAGAAAAAGCCCCGGGTCCTGGGCCCGGCCCTATACACTCTGGCAGCCGTGGGCGCTGGGGGCTGCTGGCGGCTCCGCTGCAGCCTGGTCCGGGGAGGAGCGGCCGTGAGGACCGGCTCCGGCTGGGAACCGCCCCGTCCCTCCACCCCCGCCCGCCTCCTTCCGGCTCCGCCGCCCCGCCCGGCGCAGGAGGAAGCTGGGCCCTCGCCGGAGCTAGCGGGACATGGCTGCTGGCGCTGCCGGCCAGGTAGGGAGCGGGCGCGGCCGAGTGCGCTGTCCCTGCTCGATGGGGCGGCCCGGGGGGCGGTCAGGGACCGTTAGCTCGTCTCGTCCGAGCTGCCCCACGTCCTCCAGCCCCGCAGGCTCCTGCCCCGGGTGCTTGGCGGCCCGCAGAACGCACTGGGGGGAGCAGCCGCTGGGCCCGGGCACCCCTGCCAGCCGGGCACCCGCTGGGCTCTGGGAACCGCCCTGCCGCAGGCTGTGGCTGATGGAGCTCCAGGCCCACGCAGGGTGGGGGGAGCTGGTGGAGGGGCGGGAACCGGTGCTGCCCCTTTGGGGGTCCCCACAGCCGGGGGAGGGGCGCACAGCCCCATGGGCAGGCCCACCAGCTCAGCCCCCCTGGGGTTTGTTCACGCCACAGAAACTGCCCTGGCATCACACGGTCGCATCCCTCTGCTGGCATGATCCTGGGGTGGGCACAGCCTGTGCCCGCAGCAGGGGATGGTTCATGTGGGCGGGAGCCCGTAGCTCTGCCGACGGACGCCCCCTTCCAGGGACAGCATGGTCGCCGCACTGGAGGTAGGGGGGCACACGGGTGTGTGTGTCTGGCTTTTGCACTCCCCAACCGAGGGACCCACGTCAGCCTCCCTTCTCCGGGTAGACCAGGCCTTTCCGAGTCCAGCCACAGGAGCCTTTCCCCTGACAGCCAGCTATGGGGCTTCCCGGGCGATGGGCTGGCACCTCAGCCACGTTCCAGGGTGGGGAGATGGGGGGCAGCCATGTCTTAGTGAGGTGCACCCTGGGAAGTTGTGTGTTGTCTGTGTTAACCTAAGAGGCGTTCAGTGACACTGTGGGCATACGGAGCCTCTCCTGAGCACTGCTTTTTCCTGGGGCTGGGCAGGTGTTTTAAATAAAGATTTGTTGTGGACACTGGCTTGTTCTGTTGCACAACAGAGATTTGTACAAACTTTTGTTCTGCTTGGTTTTATATTCGACTGGTGACCCTGGGAGCCTTTGTGGCTGACTAGAAAGCACCCTGAATGAGTGCCAGTACACCAAGCCAAATGGGTGAGAAACCAGACAGGATGGCTAGGTTCTGGCAGGAGAGGTGCCCTGTCAGTGGGGTCTGATTAACAGAGGGGGCAGGGACTGTTTAAAACTCTTTGGAATTTGTCTTTTTGGGGCACCTGTGTAATTCAAATGCCCAAGGAACACTTGGGAGAAAAGCTCTCTGAGTTAAAGATTGGCTCCTCTCCACCTGCCAGTCAGTGAACAGCTGAGAAGGCGCACACACCACTTTTCTGAATCCTCCAAGAGAACAGGGAAGAGGAGACTTGATATTCCTGGTGTAGTTCTAAGATAAAACAAGCAGCTGCCCCTCCCCCCGCTTCCACTCCTGTTCTGTTAGAGAGTCTCTCCAGCCTTTATGCATCATGAGCAAGTGCACAATGTTTTCCACTTTGCAGACCAGGTTTAGCTTTAGCCGGAGGGAGCCTGCCGTGCAGGCGCTCCCCTGGGATCTCACCCACCTCTGCAGCTGTGTGGTCTCCGCTAGACAGCACACTGAACGCTTGCAGCATGGGCTGCCCTCAGCTTGGCACAGCCCAGGGCTGGATGCAGCAACCGGCTGTATTACAGTACCGCCCCGGATCGGGGTCTCACTGTGGTGGGTTCTGTGTGCAGCTGGAGTCAGGGACAGCCCCTGCCTAAGGGGTTTACAGGTCAGTCTAAACGACCCAGGCGAAGGGCGGCGGGAGGCAAGTCTTAGCATCTCCAGTGGGCAGACGGGAGGTTAAGAGACGTACCCAGTGTCACGCTGGGAGTCTGTGGCAGAACGAGCATAGGCGGTTCCTGAGTGCCAGCCCATTTTGTGCCTGCAAAGCCAGCCTTCCTGAGCAGTCGCCCTCACAGGACAGGCTCGAGATAGCTCCGTGCTGGAAGCCTCTCCCACGCGTTGCCACGTGGGGCTGGTGAGTCAAGGGAGGTGACCCAACCAGCCACGGGGGATGGGCTGGGGGTGGGTGGGGCAGCTTGGAGGCAGCGACTGGGAATGGTGCCCACGACCCCCCCCCCCCCGCCTGCCCAGCGAGGTGCCACTAAACCAGTAGTTCCCAAATGGGGACCCTCCTTGTGTTTCAGGCCTGGGTGGCGTTTGAGGACGTGGCCGTCTATTTCTCCCCGGAGGAGTGGGCGCAGTTAGCGGATTGGCAGCGGGAGCTGTACCGGGCCGTGATGAGGGAGAATTATGAGCTGGTGGCCTCGCTGGGTGAGGATAAACCCCCGTTAGCCTGTGTACGGCCCTGGCCAGTGCCCCAGTGGGAGGGGGATGAAATCCCCCCTGGGACAGACCCTTTAGCTGCAGCTCCAGAGCTGCATGTGACTCTGGCTGCCCCCTCGCGGCTCTGGGCTCCAGGGCTACCCCTGCCCTGGGGACCCTGCAGCAGGCGCCCTGGCTGAGATCCCCCCCGAGAGGCTACACCCATCGCGGGTCTCAAAACACTTGGTTACGGAAAGAATTTTTAAAAATGTCTCCTCTTCTCTTCTGGGTTGCCGACGCCTGCGTTAGCCCACAGGGGCCAGCCAGACCTCTCTCAAAGCAGATGTGAGCCTCGGGCAATGGGAGACAGCTGTGCATGGGGCTAGATCCCACCCACAGCCCTTTTCAAGGAGGTCCTGGAGGGCTCCCAAAATGTCCCTTCGGAAGGGCCTTGGAAAGGGCTGCTTGGCTCTGCCTGCACCCAACCCCGGGGTCCTGCTGGCCTGTGGGAGGCGGTCAGATCCTTGTCAGGCACACGCCGGCTCCAGCTCCCACACTGGGCTGATACAGCGAGTAATTGTGAACACAGCACCTGCGGCTGAGCTTCCCTCTCCCTTGCACATCCAGCGCACATGCAAATCGCCTCTGCCCAGCCTGCGGGGATCCAGGGAACCCAGACTGTCTTCTCTCCCCCCCCACAGGTTCCGCAGGCCCCAAACCCGAAATTATCTGTAAAATGGAGCGAGGGGAAGAGCCACATGCCGGGCGTCTGCAGGGGGAGCAGGACGGAGGAAGCCTGGATGCCCCCAGCGCAGGTGAGTGACGGATTCCCCCTCCCTGCAAACGAGTAGAAATGGATGCAAGTTCCAGTATCTGTCCCAGGTGGCAGAGGTCCAATGACTACCAAACGCTGGACTGTAGCGTCAGCCGGAGAGGGACTCTGGGCTCGCTGGCCCCAAGGGGCATCCATGCTGCCATGGCCTGGCGCCGGCCCCTATACTCCAGCTGGCCGCTGGCTCCGAGGTAGAAATGCCTGTGCCAGCTCCCTGCCGCTTACGGTGGCCGTCTGGCTGCACCGTGCAGTGAACGTGGGGCCCAGTGTCTGGCCGTTGATCTGGCTGAGAAATGGGTCTGTAACAAGGCCGTTCCTGCAGAGAGACAGTGCAAGGGGCTGGGGAGCTTACTGGTGCAGGAGGGGGCGTGCCGTGCTGTGATATGGCCTCACACCCTTGCAATGTCCCGTGCCCAGAGTCTGCGCTGCGTTCTTGCCCAGCGGGCTCCAGTGAGAAAGCTGCTGTGTCTCTAACCTCAGCCCCATTCAGCCTTGCCCAGCCACGGTGTGCTGCAGGGGCCAAGGGGTGGCTCTGGGACTGCAAGAACCGTCGCAGCTCTGTGAGAGCCGAGGCCTGACTGGTCCCAGCAAAACTTTATCAGAGCTACGCTCCTTTCCCTGCATGTCCGGCCCAGGGTGGCCATGCCCGCAGTCCCTTCCCCAGGGTAATTTCTTGACTTGGTCTGTCCAACAGCTGGCTGGGCCCTGAGTGTCAAGGAGGAGCTGTCCGAGGAGGATTGTAACGACCAGTGGGTGCCGCACACCTCTCTGGACGGGGCCGCGGCCGGGTTTGTGCTTCAGTACTCTGACCTCTGGTGTGACGTGAAGCCGAGGGACCTGGCAGGAGACACACCCCCGAAATCTGCTGAGTGGGAGGGAAAGGACGGGGCGTTCTTGGGCGGCACGTTGGCCATGATCCACCCGGTGAGCGAAGGCCCCCTGATCTGCTGCGAGTGTGGGAAGAGCTTTGATGACGAGGCCTCGCTGAGCGCCCACCAGCGCCTGCACCTGGGCCCGGGGCCCTACGACTGCAGGGCCTGCGGGAAGAGCTTCCACCACCGCCGCAATCTCCTGACCCACAAGAAGCGGCGTGGGAAGAGCCAGCACGCCTGCACCGAGTGCGGGATCAGCTTCTGCCTCAAGGGCGACCTGCTGAGGCACCGGGCCGGCCACGCGGGTGAGGGCGGGCACACCTGCAGCCTGTGTGGGGAGAGCTTCCGCCACAAGAGGAACCTGCTGGCTCACCGGAAGGAGCACGCCACGGACACGCCCCACCGGTGCCCCGAGTGCGGGCAGAGCTTTGGCGACGAGGCCAGCCTGGCCCAGCACGTGGCGGCGCACCGTGAGGAGCGGCCCTTCGTCTGCGCCCGCTGCGACCGCCGCTTCAGCTGGAAGGAGAGCCTGCTGATCCACCAGCGCAGCCACCCGCAGGAGCGCTCCCACAAGTGCCCCGACTGCGGCCGCAGCTTCAGCCGCAACGGGAACCTCCTCATGCACCAGAGGGTCCACACCGGGGAGCGGCCCTACGCCTGCCCCGAGTGCGACCGCGCCTTCTGCAACAAGGCCAACCTCATGGCCCACCGCAAGCTGCACCGGCGTTTCAAGCCCTACGCCTGCGCCCAGTGCGGGCGGAGCTTCAGCTTCAAGAGCAAGCTGCTGCTCCACGAGAGGGCCCATGGAGCCGAGGCGCCGTTCGGGCCAGCGGGCGTCCCCCCAGACCTCCAGCAGTAGCGCCCACCCGCTGGCTCCTGCAGGCTGCAGTCCGACTTGTCGTGGGCTGGGGGCTCTGCCGTGGCCAAGGACGGGGCTGGTGCGGTGCTGTCTGGCAGGGCCCTGGTGTGGGTCACTCGGGGGTCCTGTTGCTGGGGATAGGGGGTGCAAGCTGGGCAGGTTGGAATCACCAGTGTGGGCCACACTGCATGAAGTGAGAACCAAACAGCTGTCTCTGTGGCGCTGCTTCCTTGGCTTGGGACGCTCACTCCTGCTTAGCGCGATGGACGGACTGTCGGGCACCCAGTGTGATCCGGGCATTGGCAGGGCCTGCCGCAGAGAGACAGTCTGATGCGGGCTGTCCACGGACACTCTGTCTCCTCCGCAAACCCGTCCGTCTCACCGTGCCAGCGCGGTCAGCTGTGGGACTCCTTGCCGGGGATGTCGGGAGGTCAAAAGTGTAACGGGGTTCAGAAAAGAACTAGCTCTGTTCCTGAGGACAGGTCCGGCGACGGCAGGGACACAAGCCCATGGTCCGGGAGTCCTTAAACCTCTGACTGCCAGCAGCTGGGCCTGGATGACTCGATGAGTCCCTGTTCTGGCCATGCCCGTCGGCAGACGACCCTTGGTCTGACCCATGTGGCTGTAATTATGGCACCCTCAGCCCCTTCTGCCCCACGAGTGGTGCCAGGCGTGACTGCCCCCGTGTCCACTCACTATATTTATACCTCCTGGGCCCCTGTGTAAAGCCCACTCCAGCCAGGAAGCCGAGAAGGCCTTGGCCAGCCAGTCGTGGCGAGGGGCGGTTGGATTGAGCCGATGTGTATGGGTTTAATCCCCATCCCTTGTGTGGTTATTTGGCTTCCTGGGCCGGAAATGCTTTGGAGCTGGGTCTGTCTCCCCTGTATGTGTAGGGAATGCTCGCAGCCTTTGGGCCATGCGGTAACACATGCGCGTTGTAATGACTGCGGGCTCTCTGGGGCAGGTGCCGCCCACAGCTTGTGTCTTGTGTAGCGTTCAGGGGAACGGGCATCCCGTCTGGGCCACGATAATCCCCTTTCAAGCCCCATCCTGACTCTTGTCCCATTCGCTCTCACCAACTTGATCAGAAAGTGGGGTGTGTGGGGGAAGAGGGCGAGTGACTCGGGCCAGCCCCACGCAGGAAGGGGGACT
>ML686075.1:155322-167255 GCA_007922175.1 Pelusios castaneus
GACCTGTGCAGGAAGGGGGGGCTCAGGCGAGTAACTCGGGCCAGCCCACGTGGGTGATGGTGGAGGGGGCTTGGGTTAGTCCCTTTGTGAAATACAGCCACCCTGGCAGAGTTGAACACGCTGAGCTGGAGTCAATTAGTGCATCTCGCCCAGGCCAGCGTCTGCGGGCACGTCCCTCCTGTCACTGTAATCTCAGGTTAATGAATAAACGTGACCCGAGCTGGACTCTCACACTGTACGGGTGATATGTGGCCATTGCTGTCAAGCCCTAAATAAAACACTCAGTGCAGTGGAATCCCACATTCGTGACGCTAGGGCTCAGGTGAACCCACGAATGAGAAAGTTTCCCTCTGAAACTGGTTTGGCAGATGCCTTCCACCGGTCTCGTCTCTTGCTCCCGGGCTGTCAGCTGGCCCTTCTGAGGGGCCTGCCTTACTCCTGTCCCCTCTGCTGGGCCGCCTGGGGCTCCCTATGGGGCCTGGATTGCTGCTTCTCCGTTCCCACACGTTCAGAGTGCGGGGCTGACTCTGCATTCCTGCTGGTGTGCTCCTGCCGAGTCCATGGCAGAGCTAGCTTCTGCCAGCATGGTGGTGCGTGGGGCCTCTCAGACTCCCTATTTCTAGCACTGCCCGTCTGATCTATCCGCACACTGCAGGGCGCCGAGCGGAGACATGATAGTGAGTGCCCAGGACCTGTATGTCCAGCACTGAGCAGAACACCCAGTGTGACCCTCCGGCCGGGGAATCTCACGCATGCAGGCTGAGCACGCAGCCCTTGGCTGATGGACAGCGCGGGCATCAGCCTTTGTGTTTGCGATAAAAGCTTCGTCCCGTGGCTCCTGGAACGCAAGCTGCAATTGGGCAGGAGGCAGCAGGTCAGCAGGAAGAAGGTGGTGGAGTACCTGTAAGGCCGGGACAAGACGCTCACATCCGACTGAGGCCTTATGAATAAGCGTCGAGTCAGACCTACGTAGCTGGGCTACAGACCTACCCAGCAAAGCCTGCACGTTCCAGCCGCTCAGCAACCGTGGCTGGTTAGAAAGAGAGCCAGTGTCTGCTGAAAGGCCCCAAGTGGCGAAGACGCCATCCCAGCCCTGCGCCGATGGAAGCTGCCCTTGCTGGTACACGCTTGCGCCTTATTTCCAGTGTGATCCCAGTGAGGGAGAGAGACAGTCAGAGCTGCTGGCCCGGCAGGTGAGTCTAGCTGAGGTGGTGGTCTCTTGCCAGCCCAGAGCGATCAGTGCCAACCGCCAAGTGGAAAAAGTTCACAGCCCCAGGAGGTGAGAGGCTGATGTTCCACTTCCAACCGTCAGGGCTGCTCCCTCCACCGAGGGCTAGCAGCCGAGGAAACAGCCTGCTCTTATGGGTGGCTGGCTGAGCGAATCGGTTCCAGTTGGCATGCAACCCTCCGGGGACTGAGGCAAAGCTAGAAATTTCCTGTTCTCGAAAGCTGCCAGCTGGGGCCAGCTCGTGCTTGGCGCTTGCAGAGCTCAGGGAGGTCTCTGTAGCAGGACATTGGGAAATTGTTCCTCCTCTTTGAAATGGAAGGCTCCCAGTGAGCAGGGCCCACGAGGAAGGGGGCAGAGAGCAAAGACTTCAGACGGCCTCAGTGTCTCGCCCTGGGATATCCCAAAACACCAGCCAAAGGCAGGCTCTGGCTCTGCAGCTTGTTCCTGTAAGAAGCTGCTCTGGGAAGAAGGATGGAGATTTGTACTGTCGCCCTCACCCGGGATGCGAGTTGCTCCGCTACCCTGTGCTCACTACACAGCACTTTGCAGCCCGCGGAGCCCCGAACACGACAGCTAGTGGCAATCGGGCGAAAACCAGTGGGACGTGACGTGGGACAATTCCCTACTGAGCACCCACTCATGAGCAGCTGGCAGGCCAGGCTCTTTCACGGAGGTTGTGTGGATGCAGAACCAACACCACTCAGGCTGGGCGTAAAGGTCAGCCTGAGACTAGACAGGCATGTGGGACCTGCCGATGCCAATGGGGAGCAGATGGCTCCGGGGAGTGATGCAGCACACGCCAGCCGAGGCCTTCAGTTTGCTGTAACTTAAAGCTGCATTTATTTCATGCTTCGCTCTGGAGTCGCTCTGCATCCGCTGGGGGAGACCCAGGCAGCCTGGAGCTGTATCTCCTCTTGCACATGCCCAGCTGCGCAGTGGCTCCCTAGAGGGACACTTAACCTTCCCTGAAGCCAAATGAGGCACGCGTTGCTCCCCGGGAGGGCGATTAACCAACCGAGCAAACTGCCAAGGGACGTGGTGGATTCTGCAGCTCGTGAAGCTCCACCCCAGACTGGCTGCCCTTCTGGAAGGTGCGTTAGCTGACACTCCAGGGTGACCCTGACCGGTGCTAGACTGGCTGCCAGATGGATGGAAGTGGAACATCAGCCTCTCACCCTCCTGGGCTGTGAATTTTTTCCACTTGGCAGTTGGCGCTGATCGCTCTGGGCTGGCAGTCCCTTCTGGCTTTAATCTCAGGGCTGGTCCACCCTGGGAGCACAGTCGATGTGGCGTGACGTGCGTCAGCCTGCTACAGGACACGTCTCCACTCGCGCGAATATAAAGTCGTCGTAAGTGCTGCTGTGATCAACACTGTAACACCACCCCTGCAGGTGGCGTAGCTCTTTGTCGAACTTCATCGTTCAAATTCAGTCTCAGATGGAGAGCAGCATAGTTCGATGGTACTGGCCTCTGGGATCTACCCCAGAATTCCCTGTTCTTGCCGCTCCGGAGTTCCCGCTTTGCTGTACCTTGGCCACATCATCAGCAAATAGCTCCTCCCTGCCTGCAGCCCCGGGAAGGTTTGAATCCCATTTCATGCCTGGACAGCGTGGAGAGCTTTCCACCTGAACAAGTAATGGCGTCTGAACGCAGCAAACGTGCCCGTGCATGGGATCATCCGGAGATCTCAGATCTCACTGGGGTGAGAAGTCAGAGCTCTCTCAGCTCTGAGCCCGCAAAAGGAACTGCGACAGTTACAAAAAAACGTCCCGTGGTATAACTGAGAGGGACAGGCAGCAGTGCCGTGCTGAAATCAAAGAGCTCCGGCAGGCTTATCAGAGGACTAGGGAGGTGAACAGTCACTCAGGGTCCTCGCCAAAGACGAGGCGCTGCGTGTGATTCTTGGTCATGACCCAAGTCATGGCCAGTCATTGGGGGGTGGCCCTGGAATTCCGGGGCCGCCTCCTACCGCGGCGTGGAAGCACCACGCTCCCTCTCCCCTCTTTGCTGGACACCAGGGCCATTATTCAGAGAACCACCACGCTCCCTCTCCTCTTCTAATTCTTTGCTGGGGCTCCCAGCTTGCCATTGCAGGAAAGGCACCCTGAGCAGTGAGCTAGGTGGAGATTGGAATGTGTTTCTCCATTAAAGTTTTGAGAATTCGGGGCAGATCTGGTAACACTATTTCATGCTTTGCATTACATTGGCTCACCTGACAATGGGAACTGTGTGATTTGCTCATTACAGGGCACTCGGAGATCGTAGG
Source organism: Pelusios castaneus (assembly GCA_007922175.1). Taxonomy (NCBI): domain Eukaryota; kingdom Metazoa; phylum Chordata; order Testudines; family Pelomedusidae; genus Pelusios; species Pelusios castaneus. The sequence goes on from ML686075.1 coordinate 158,817, forward strand.
CCAGTCCACTCCTGCAGAGCATCTGAGCCAGATTAGGAAGAGGAAACACAAGTCCTGGGGCAAGATGTTCCTGGAGCTCACGTGTGCCTCCAAGGCAGCCGATACAGAGCTCAGAGCATGGCGGCTCTCCCTTCCAAGAAACTGAAGTTTGACATGGAGGACAGAAGAGCGGCATGGGAACAGGATCAGGAAATGCAGGATCAGTCCAACACACTGCGGTGCCTGGTAGAGCTCCAGGAAGAGCAGCGTTCGGCCAGGCTCCCCCTACAGCCCCTGCCTTTGAGGAGGCAGAAACAGGATGACCTGATAAGCATCCTGAAAGAGAAAACAGAACTGCTGAAGACCATGGTTGGTTTGCAGACACAGCTGCTTCAGGCTGGCCCTCCCCTTCAGACACAGCACAGTTTCTGCCTCCCCCACACCATACTCCCACGAAGCATTTCTTAGAGGCCCAGGGACCCTCCTGGTACCATGTAACATCCACTGTTTCACACAGCTATGGGATCGAGCCCCACACCTACACACACCTTTCATAGTCCCTCACAGTGACTGCAGACAGAACGTTAGCCCACTACCTTTTTTATTAATAAAAGTGAAGCTCAAATTGTGCACAGCATCTTTATTCATACAGAGCCAAGTTCTGTTACTTCATGTTCAGTCTTTATTCATTTGATCACAAGACAGTCCCGTGTCCGTCCATCCATCCTCCCCCTCCCGCACGGTGGTGCAGTGCCCTTCTGGGTTCCAGCTGCACTGTGAGCCAATGATGTAATGCTCCCTAGGGGTTCCCATTACTGAAATGCTCTCTAAGTGCTTCCCTTATGCGAATGACTCCCCCTTGTGCCCCCTAATATTCCTAGTGGCTGGCTGTTCGTACACACCCTCCAGGCGCTCAGCCTCCAGAGCCCACCCTGGGGAAAATTTCTCTCCCCTACTTTCACAAAGGTTATGAAGAACACAGCACGCTGCAATGACGCCTGGAATGTTGTCCTCATTCAAGTCCAGCCTCCCATCCAAACAGCGCCAGCGCCCCTTTTAAACGGCCGAAGGCGCACTCCACAGTCATTCTGCACCTACACAATTGATGATTGAACCGCTCCTTGCTGGGATCCAAGTTGCCAGTGTAGCGCTTCATGAGCCAGGGCATGAGTGGGTATGCTGGGTCTCCTAGGATCACTATGGGCATCTCCACATCCCCGATAGTAATTTTCTCATCTGGGAAGAAGGTCCCTGCTTGCAACTTCCGGTACAGCTTCATGTTCCTGCGCATCATGCACCTTTCCCGACCACACAGCACTGATAAGTGTGAAACGCCCCTGGTGATCCACAAGTGCCTGCAGCACCATGAAGAAGTAGTCCTTCCTATTTATGTACTTGGTTGCAAGATGGTCTGGAGCCATATAGGGGTATGTGTGCCATCTATTGCTCCTCCGCAGTTCGGGAATCCCATGGCTGCAAATCCGTCCACCATCTCAAGCACATTGCCCAACGTCACTGCCCTCCGTAGCAGAATGCGATTGATGGCTCGGCACACTTGTAACAGAGCTAACCCGAGGGTGGACCCGCCGACTCCAAACTGATTTGCAACCAGCTGGTAGCAGTCAGGAGTTGCCATCTTCCACACAGCAGGGCAGCTCTCATTTCGGTGTCCTTGCGTCGTAGGGCAGGGGCCAGCTCCACACACAGTTCCCTGAAGGTGGCTTTACGCATTCGAAAGTTCTGTAGCCATTGCTCGTCATCCCACACCTGCATAACAATGCGGTCCCACCACTCGCTGCTTGTCTTGCGACCAGAACCGGTGGTGCACTGTGTGCAGATGCTCTGTGAAGGTGCTCAGCAATGCAGTGCTGTTCTGCATTGCATTCAGCAGCCCCTGGCGCTCCGCTTCCTGGTCTGATTCAGCGTGCAATGCGTACTCTGCGACTAGCCAAGATGTATTCATAATGCTGAAAGCGACAGTGGAGATCAGAGCTGGATCTATGTTGTTGTAACTGGGAGTGCCGGGAAGGAATGTGGCAGTGTTGGGAACAGGCACAAGTTGCTATTAGCGATGAGGAAGACGGCAGGAGAACACAATGTACCATGGGAAACTGAGAATTTACCCACGGTGCGGAACGCTATTCTCCTTCTACCCAGGATTCCTAGTGCTGAATCAGGACGAGTGGAACTGTGGGATAGCTGCCCACAATTCAATGCGCTATCTTGCGAAATTGCCAAGAGTGTGGACATTCCGTTCCGTTCCAAGGAGCACCGTGCGTATCCGCTCCTGCGCAATAAAAACCACGTGACTTTTACAGCACAACGGGCTTCTTGCACGATGATTCTGTAGTGTGTACATGGCCCCAGTTTGGATTCCCCTTTCTTGAACATGGGAGACCAGAACTGCTCATGGGAGTCCAGAAGAGGTCTCTCCGGCCCCTGTAAAACGGCACTACTGCGTCTCCATATCTACTGGAAACACCACGCCTGACACAATCGAGGACTGCGTTTGCCTTTTCACGTTGGTGGCTTGTCGGCATCCTGTGACCAAGAGCCAGAGCTAGAGTCACAGATTCCAGGCTAGGAGGGAGCAGTGCAATAATCCGGGCTGGCGAACGTCCCACAGACTAATCCCTAGAGCAGAGTTTTGGGAAAAATACAACATCCCGTCTCGATTAAAAAAATCATAAGTAATGGAGAATCCATCATGCCCCACGGTAAATTGAACCAGTGGTTATTTACTCTGTTACCTCCTCTCCGGCTGGAATCAAGTCCCCCATTCACGTTCTCAGATTGAGTCCCATGAGTTTATCATTAGTTGGTCACTCAGCCTCCTAGGGACATTACGTACAATTCCCCAGTAAGACCTCGCAATTACCTGTTCCCTACCATGGATATCCAAGGTGTTACCCGTCATTCTGTAATGATTAGCTGAATCCCAGGTGTGTCCGGGCCATCGCCTTCTCTGACACAGCACCCGGTGAGGACGGCACCCTGTGCCAGAGGCTGGGCTAACACAAGAAGAGACGTAACCAAAGAGCTGTTGGTCTAAGGCAGGAGGAAATAGTGGGCTGGACCGACGAAGAAAATGGAGGGAGGGAGAGAAAGGCAAGTGGCTACACAGAGCAGCTGTGTGCTGAGCTGGATTTGTCATACACAACAGCCACGAGAGAGTAACGTGCCATAACAGCAATACTCCAAATCCCTGAGCGGCCCCCAGCACGCCCGATGGACAAGGGCCCCCCCAATGCATGAGTCATGTTGCAAACAACCACCAGCCAAACCTGTTCCCCCCCCCCCCATGCATTCACTCTCCATAGACGTGCGGTAGTGGGGGACGTTTGCACACTCATATGGTGCGTGGATTGCACCCTCCCTCAACCTGTGGCCCTGAAAAAGGTTCAAGTCAACAGACGATGCCCCTGGGTGGCCCAAGGCCTGTCTCAGCTGATCTTCAGGCCCAGTGTGAGAGCAGAGAGATGAAATTCTGGTGTAGCAGGTAGAATTCAGAACCCAGCAATGGCTTCCTCTCGGATCCCAGCCAGCCGCAGAACCAGTCTCTCCCTCCAGCTTCCACCAGCCAGGGCAGAGCCGGATCCAAATCCGGATCTCAGGTCTTAGCCCAGAGCACCTCTAGGAGCCTCAGTGCCAGTTGAGAAGACCTGGGTTTATGCCCCAGGCCCGTTCCACGGCAGCCTTTGTGTCTGTATGGGGCGACTGAGACAGTTACATCTTCCTTTCCTCTCTCCTACCCTGCCCGCCTACATCATCCACGCACGAGTGCAAGCTCCCTAGGGCCAGGCCCATCGCTTTGCTCCTGTCTGTACAGCACCGAGCACCAGTGCTGCGAGCGAGCCCGCAGGCTCGATTGAGGCCCTGTCAGGCACCAATGATGACGGCTGATGCCGGGAACGCGGACAGCTCCGTCCGGACCTGAGCCACGGAGCTGCAAAGTAGCATGAAAAACCCAGCTGCCCCCAGCAGTTGCCGGAGTGGGCCCCGCCACAGAGCCCACGTCTGTTCACACGGCGTTATTTGTGCACCAGCTAAACCGGTTTGGAGAGTCTGGGGCAACAGGGCGGGGCTGGCGGGGACGGAAAGGTCCCTCCGGGACGGTGGGGCGCAAAGCCGGTGGGAGGCTCGGCCCGGCCGCCGGGAGCTGCAGTGTCCGCCCGGCCCGGCCCATGCGCCCTGGCGCGTTGCGCGCGTTCTGCGCCCCGCTTGCGCGCCGGCCCGGCTGGTCCACGCCCGGACTACGGCTCCCAGGATGCAGCGGGCGCGCAGCGCTGCCTGAGCCTTTGTCTCGCCCCGCCGCCGCTGGCTCGGCCCTGACCCTTCCCGAGGCGGCGGCTCTAGCGCGGAGCCGGGCGCAGCGCAGCGCGGGGAGCGCAGCCGGTGAGTGTAGCCGGGCCCGGCTGCCCTGCGCGGGGCTCCCCGCTCTGCCCCCGCGCCGCGCCGCGCTCCCCGCCCGGCCCCCGCCTGCAAGTGCCGCCCGGGGCTGTGCTGGCTCGGGGCCGGGCTGCTCTGCCGGGCTCGGGGGCCAGGAGCCCCCTTTGCAAGCCGGGGGTGGGTCTCGGCCCCCCGAGCACCCCGCATTTGGCCCTGGTGCAAGCAGATGAGGCGGGGGCCCTGAGCACAATGGCCGGGCCGGAGCTGTGCACACGGTTCCCCCAGGGCCCCCCTCCATCTGCTCAAGCTCCCCTGCCACCCTCCAGCCCCCTCCATTTGCTCCAGCTCCCCTGCCACCCTCCAGCCCCACTCACGGGGAGCCTCCTCCCCCTTTGCTCCCCGGGGATTGGCAGCCAGACGGGGTGTGGGTCCCCCAGAAAGGAGGTTGGGGGGGAGGAGAATAAATGGCCGGTTGTTTTTAATGCACCGGGGACAGGGACACGAAGGGGATTGGCTGGAAGTGGGCGCAATGCCAGGGATTTCACTGGGCTCCATTGTCCTGACACCTGCTGGGGAGCTGGTCCTCGCCAGCCTGGCCCTGGCCCTGCACATGGATCTGCCAGCCTGGATCTCGTTGCAGGATGGGGGCCTTATCTTCCCTCACTGGCCGCCTTTGCCCGCTGCCCGGGCACCGTACCCGCCACATGGAGGCGGTAAAGATGGGCAGTGCCCTTCCTCTCGATACCCTCCCAGAGCGGCTCCCTGTGCTCCGGGATTGTGTCCTGGCTCAGTCTGGGTCCGGTCCGGCTCTGTTCTGAAGGCAGTGATCAGTGTGAGTGCGATGAAGAGGGTTTGGTCCAGATGTACACAGCGCTGCAAGGGGGTGACAGACTCAGGTGCTGGGAGCAGGTCATGCTGCAAATCATGAGTCAGGCTGCAAAGCATCATGGGACTGGCTTAAACGCCATGAGAATCTTTACCATGGGGTCGGTGTGATTTGCTTTCTAGCCTTCACGGTGCCTGTGCTTCACCGCGTCAGACTTTGCTCCTCAGTCTGTAGGGCCGCGACACTGTGCCGCCATCTCTTGACTCCAGCAGCTGGGGCTTTAAATGGACGTAGCGAAGATCAGGAAGCTGGTGACCGCGAGAAGTGGGGTGGGGAGGGCCTCACACGTAGATCATGCGGTGGCTGGCAGGTGCCAAGGAGAAGGTGTGTTTGCAGTGGGGATTCCAGCTGTCTGCCGGCGCAAGCCCCTGGGGGCAGCAGGGGAAACTGTTCTCCGCCTGTAGGACACGTGCTGTTTACCAGGCGTGTAGGCTGTGACTCCTCCAGCTTTGCCCATCCCAGGTTTAGACACGGCCGGAGACAAATGCCCAGCATCCAAAACGCTGTGCTCCCCTGCCCCATTTCTCTCTTACAGCCACTTGTTGCCTCTTGTCCTAAACTTAGGCCCTGGTCCCACAACTTGTGGGGAAGCAACCGATTGAGCAGGGCTCGGTATGGGCCTGGAAGTTGCAGGATTGGGCCCTAGGGTGTGAGCTGTCTGGGGTAGGGACCGTGTCCCCGTTTAACCGGCATGGTGCCCTGCCCCAGACACGACGGGTAGAATAAAAGTACAATAATGAGCAGTGCCAGCTGGTACCTGGGGGCTCGACACGTCCCTTTGGGGCTGTGTCCAGAGGTGGAGAGCAGCTGCGGAGCGTTTGGAGTCACAGAATCTTAGAATTAAGGCCAGAAGGGAAATTCAGCTCTTCTGATCTGATCCACGGGCCACCAATTCCCCTGGCACCCGCACACTCACCCACCAGCCAAGGTGAGAGCAGAGTAGGAGGTTAGACAGTGAGGTGCCCAGGAGGGGCCAGGGAAAGTGAGACATGCACAGATAATCCGGGCAAGTGAACGTAAAGCCCCTACTTGTGCCAATCTGACCTGGAGGAAATCCTTGCCCACTCAGATATGGCAAGGAGCAGGAACCAGCCAGCTGAAGGGCTGAGAGAGAAACTGCTCAGGGCCACCCCCAAAGCCCTGGCCCACCCCCAGTGTCCCTTCTCCGGCTGTGGCTGCCCTGATACTTTACAGGAAGGAGAATAAAGAAAAGGGAAGGAGGGGTGACAGCCAACCGACCCAGAACACGCAGGTGCAGATGTTCCCCATGCACACAACACAGGAGTGAGTGCGGTGGGACTCATCACGGGAGTAAGGCAAACAGAATTCAGCCCTTAGGCTGCAGGCCACTAGGGGCAGGGACTGGATCGTTTTTACAGAGTGTCTGAAAGGCTCCATGCACACGCCTCTGCGCTGTGTAAACACTCTCCGGGTTGGGATTTTGGCCTGCAGATTTTTATTCAAATCCATGGGCAGGAGGTGGGCAATAAACAGAAAATCATGGAAGCTGAAGGCCCCCTCGGGGAGGGCTGATGGCAGAGCCCTGCCGGCTGGAGCTGAAGCAGAGTCATGGAGATCTGTTCGGGTCCTGGAATCCGAATTAGAAATAAGCCAATAATGGTGTTCCTTTGCGCTGCGCTAGCTCTGTGTCAGGGCCGTGACTGTTCCAGGTGCTGAGCAGGGAGCGGTCTCTGTGCTGGGGCAGTGTATGCCTGAAATTCTGCATTTACGAGTCTGCGGCCGGCTCCTGCCTTTGCGGATTTGACTGGGAGCATTGGGTGCCCGGAACTGAGGAGAAGGCCTGGCACGTGCTGGAGGCTGGCCACCAACACCGAACAGCTGCTGTGAGGAAACAAACCTGCATACGGCAGAAGCCGGGGTGTGCTGTTCCCCTCCAGCCACAGGGCAAAATTCTGCCTTGGTGCACAGCCTGTTCCAGCCCGCGAGTGCAGCAGGCTTGCCGGCATGCGACGGTCAGCACACATGGAGTTTGGCCCATTGTCCCCACTCCAGATTTCTCCTAGGCAGCTGTTCCGGTGCGTCCGTTTAGTAAGAGCAGGAAAGCTGGTGCTGGGTCGTGCGCGTCTCTGGGAAGCGGCTGTAGAGCGCTAGGTTGAAGGCAGAAAGCTGCCTTCCTGCAGGGATGGCTGGCCATGTTCTGGGAAGACGCTCCAGGAAGAGACTTTACTGGGATAGAAATAGTCCAAGGAAAATAAACATTAAAACCCTATTCTCATGTCGCTTCTTCCCTGGTTAAAATCCCAAACATTGAAAGTCCCGAGGCTGTTCTAGGGGGACCAGCAGACCCAGGAGAGTGGGACCAAAGCAAACGTGCTTTGGAGACTGTAGCGTCGTTGCGGTAGACGATGGCTTTCTGACGTGTCCGTCGCTAGTTGAGCTCTAGGGCAAGTCCTACTTCTTCCTGGTGCCCACCATCCCGGTCCGACTGGCTCTCGCAATGAAAGATGTTGGGGGGTATCGGGGAGCCTGGATCTTACAGCTCCCACTGCAGCCCTGTGGGTCTGTAGGTCTCGGAGCCCTGGGCCCTGCTGTCCTGCAGCTCTCCCAGCACCCACGTTCTGCCCACGGCCCTTCTGTGGTGCATCGCTGGAGGGAGGCAGAGTTCACTGGTGGGTGTGGCTCTGGGGCTGCGGTAGATCCAGTGGGCTGCGATGCAGCCATCTGTGGGCGCTAGGTCTGAATTGTTTTCAAACCCCCAACCCCCAGCCTGTCATTCTAGCATAATTAATACATGTACTACAAATGAACATTGGCTAAGCAACTCAGTCTTGTTCTCCAAATTAGTTTGGATTGTTTTGTGGCCAAGGGCTGGACTGGAAATGGGTGGCAGGACTGGTGCGGAAGGATGAGGCTAGACAGTAACATATCCAGCTGGAATTCTCTGCTGGGAGTGCCTCTGAGACTGTCCTCAGGCCTGGATTTATTGATCTTCATTGGGGAGGTGGGAGGAGGGTAAACACGCCGTGGACTAAATTAGCTGTGCTGAGCTGGCAGGTGTTGGAACAGGCCTTCCGAGGGGAGCTGTGGGGGCAAAAAACATGAGTGCCTTCCGACCTGCCCTGGATGATGGGACGGCCTGGTTTGGAAATTGGGGCTATGTACACACGAGAACACATGTCCCGCAATAAGTTATTGCGGGACAAGGAAAGCGCTATAAATATAGC
>ML686075.1:167655-199346 GCA_007922175.1 Pelusios castaneus
AAAATACTCAATTTCACTGCTCAGCTAGAGCAGTGAAATTGACATATTTGACAGCTCCAATGTCCCAGGGTGGCCTCGATTGGCACTCTGGGACATTTCCGGAGACTGTCTATTCGCAAAATGAGTACACACGAGCATTACCGCGGAACAGCTGTTCAGCGATAATGCTACCACTCTCGTTTTGAGTGGTTTAACTGTTGCGCGGCAAGAGGGTGTTCCCGCGCAACAGAGAAATTGATCGTGTGTACGCTACTGGCTTTATTGCGTGGTAAGGAGCCTTACCGCACAATAAAGTGATCGTGTGTACATAGCCTGGCTGATCTCTGACTACGGGTGGGGGATATACAAGTGGCCTAAGATGGGAGGGTAGATGGGGGGTTCTGAGTTATTACAGAGAATTGGTTCTTGGGTGACTGGCTGGTGAGACTTGCCCACATGCTCTGGATTTAACTGATCGCCATATTTGGGGTCGGAAGTAATTTTCCCCCAGAGCAGATTGGCAAAGGCTGTGGGGTGTTTTGTGCCTTCCTCTGTAGCATGGAGAATGGCTCACTTTCTGGTGGATTCTCTGTAACTGAAAGTCCTTAAACCGTGATGTGAGGACTTAATCACTCAGTCCTAGGTTAGAGGTTCATTGCAGGAGTGGGTGGGTGAGGTTTTGTGGCCTGCGTTGTGCAGGAGGTCAGACTAGATGATCGTACTGGTCCCTTCTGACCGTGGAGTCTCGGAGTCTAAGTAACATGAAATAACACAAAGGGGCCTTTTGAAATTCAAGTGTGGGAAGGAAATAGCAGAAGGAGAGTGTTTACATGGCACCGTGTGCGCACCAAGGTCTCTGCAGACTAAGTGGAAGTCAGCATCCCATCTCCCATGCCCTGATCTGTCTCCCCTGGCAGGTAACATAGTGAGGGTGGCTTGCGAGGAGGCAATGGGAAAGAGCCCATGAGTTCACCAAAGAACTCGGGTGCTCCTGGTTTGTTCTGCTTCGTCTTGTTCTTAGTTCGGGGGGGGGGGGGGGGCAGGGGCCGGTGGAGCTCAGTGGTGGGAAGAGCTAGGTGCCTGATGTGCATTTGGGGAGGGGACAGGGACTGCTCTCAGGTTGCAGTGGGGAAGGTCTGGGTTGGGTATTAGGAAAAGTGTTTTCCCCAGGAGGGCGGTGGTATCACTGGAGTGGGTTCCCTGGGCAGATGGGGGAATCTCCATCCTTAGAGGTGTTTAAGGCCTGGCTGGGATGGTGTAGGTGGGGCTGGTCCTTCTGTGAGCAGGGGTTGGACTAGATCCCTCCCGAGGGCCCTTCCAGTTCTCGTCTGCTTGATGCTCCGGCAGTCGCACTGGCTCAGACCAGTGGGCAGTCTCCAGTCTCTGACGGTGGCCATTCCTTTCAGAGGAAGGGGCGAGGACCCTGCAGGGGACAGTGGCAGGATAACCTGCCCCAGGGAGAGTTGGCTCCTGCCATGGGGGCGGGGGATGTCCTGCTCCTTGCTATTGCTGACCCCTTAAAGGGCTGCTCTCCGTGGGGCTCTGGGTTTGAAGAGGGAGGTCGGCCGGTATTAATCAGGAGGTGCTGGGGAAGGGACTAGAGTGGGGCCCGGGCGCAGGAGAAAGGACTGAGCACAGCACTGGTTCCTGGCCGCACGGTGTGGGCAGGGAGACTGGAGCGCACAGTGCTGGTTCCTGGCCGCACGGTGTGTGGGGGGTTCAAATCCTCATGCAGCAGATGAGCGCTCTTGTGCCCATGGCCTGGCCGGAGCCTGTGGAGGAAACGCGTCTCTGGGCAAAGGTAGATGCTGCCTAGGAATCAGGTTATGGATGATTCCCGCCACGCCCTCCATGGCCCGGGAGGCCCAGCCTGTGACTCATCTTTCCCTTGGGCAGGATCTGCTGGCCTCAGCCCCGAAGGACCATTTCAGATGGACCATCTGGGTGTGGGGGACCGCGGGGCGATGAGAGAGAGGGGAGCTCCTGAGGCCTGCGGCACAGGTGAGTGGTGCTTTGATCCCCCCAGGCCTGCTCAGCAGGAAGCTGGTCAGTCTGGATTTACCACCCCCACGGCATGGTGATTCTGCCCGTCTCGGGGAAGGTTGTTCGCCCCCCACATGCTGCATCTTCTGGGCCACATGCGGCCACATGCTGCATCTTCTGGGTTGTGTCTGTCCCTGCATGCTGTGCTGACATGGCTGGAATGGCTCCCTCGGGGCAGAGATCCTGTGACCGTGTAGGTACTGAGGGACCATGGGGGGCAGGAGGGTGCACCTCTAAACCATTTCTCGGCCGCACTCACTAGATTGCACATGATGTCTGATCACAGGAACCAGAACATCTCTCTTTCCTTGGCCAGGTTCTGCAGACATCAGACTTAAAGTGTGTATTAAAACGGAGCAAGAAGAAGAGCCGTGCACCAGAGCTGTCCTGGAGCGGAGAGAGAGGGGAATTCCCCAGGCCTCCAGCACAGGTAAATCCCTCCCTGAGTCAGGCAGGCGAAGGGAGGCCGGGAAGAGCTGGAGTCTCAGGGGGACCTGTATGAACTTCTGTTCCCCACGTCCTGCCGCTGGGTCTGACCACAAAATGGCCCGAGACTGACTGACGGTGACAGACGCGGTCAGATCCGGGAATGCATCGACAGCGCCATGGCCTTTGCTGAGGGAGGGCAGGAAGCGGAGGCTGGCTGGGAACTAGCTGAGATGAGCCGACTCGTGGCATTAGCTGAGTACAGCTGGGACCCTCCCTCCCGGAACCAGGCGGGAACCCTTCTTGAGGGGCACTGCGGGAGTGTCCTCAGCCCTGTGGAGTGTGGGGCATCTGCAGCGCCTGGGCTTCTGTGCGATGGGCAGTATTCCCTCCCTTCCTCCCTTCTCTGCCTTCTCTGGATTGCACAGCGTGGGGGAGGGGGAACGTCTGTGCAGCACCTGGCGCAAGGGGCCGTCTGTCGGAGCCCGGCATCGCTCTGGCAGCGGCCAGGAGGTCACGTTACTCACGGGAGCAGGATCCGGCCCCAGCCTGGCCTGCTGTCGGGCGTCCCTCTCACACGTGACAGCGAAGCGCAGCGCTGATATGAAAGGGATGGTGGCTCATCTCCAGGGAGCAGAGGCGACCCGGGCCAGGAGTCCCTCCTTCCCTTCTCTCTCGCTTTCCCTGCCAGGTGCCGGCTGGGCTGGCGTGAAGCATGAGATTGTGGTGAAAGCAGAGCCAGAGGACGACTCCTATGTGGGGTATCCCCAGCAGGGCCTGGAGGAAGGGGGCCGGATTAACCACCCCAGCAGCGGTGAGCAACACTGACCATTCCCAGGCTGGCTCAGGGTACTCGGGGGACCCGTGTGAACCCCTGGACTCAGGCTCCTGGGCCAGGACCCTTGCTTGCGTGGGCACGGTGTATCCAGAAGGCTTCCCCGGCCAACAGCAACCCAGACGTCCCTGCGGTGCCAGCTACCTCCTCCCTGGGCCCTCCTGCCCCCAACTGTGCCTGCTGGGTGGAAGCATGTACTGGGGACACCCCGAACCAGAGCCTGCTCCGCAGCTCCCCTGTGACTGCCCTGTGCCGGGGATGGGTGTCTGCATGGACGGCTGAGCGTGGGTTCCTCCGTCCGGCTTCCTGGCTCCTGGAGGAGGCAGGACAGAAGCCCCAGAGCCTCACCCACAAGACTCTGTGGGCCTGGGCACATGCCACAGCCAAGGTGCCCCGTGCTGGGGGGACTGGTGATTGGGATCTGTGAGTGTCTGTACTCACGGCCCTGCAGAACGTGGGGTCAGCCCCGCTCAGCGTTCTGCCGACCCACAGCCCCGGGCTCCATACAGTCTGCCCCACGGCTGCCATACACAGGGGCCCCACTGTGCGACCGAGAGCAGGGTCTGTAACCACTGCCATGAGCCTGGAAATGGGCCCAGCCTCCCCGCGCCCCTGGGATGGTTTTCTCCCCAGGCCCCGCATTACCAGAGGCCAGATAAGGGCCGTGTTTTCTTGTCCTCCTCGCCCCGGGATTGTCTGTCCCGTCCTCCAGGCCTGGCTGTGCCTGCTAACCGCGGGGCAGGGCCGGCTGCATGCGGAAAAGGAGGCGCAGACACGTACAGCGAAGTGGGCCCTGGCTCTGCCGTCCGGCTCTCACGGTCCTGGTCAGAGAAGAGCAGAGGAGCCCGGCCCGGGGAAGGGCTGGGTGGGGCGGCTCGGGATCGGGTGGCTAGCGGTTGAAGGCTTACTTTGCACGGAGGCTGGGACTCTCCCCACGTTTAACCACGGACACTTTCTGCCCTGCTGGGGAGGCCTGAACCAGCTCAGCCCAGGAGCACCGTGAGCCCCTTCCCCAGCTGCAGGAGCGCAGGCTGCCCCCGAGCTGTCTGGGCAGAGGAGCCAGCCTGCCCCACACCCAGCCTGGCTTCCTGGCCCAGCTGGTGACCCTGCCTTGACGGCCCAGCCTGCGCACTGCCCAACGCAGCGCCCTCCAGAGGAACTCTCCTGTCTCCCCAAGAGGGAGGGGGCTGGCTGGGAGTTTGGGGTGGGGCTGGCTCCCACGGCTCAACAGCAAACCAACGCCTTCTGCAAGGATGTTGGGGCCAGCTGGTCCCTCGGCACCACGGGCAGTCCTGCCAGGAGGGGACACGGGGAACAGGGGGCTGGGTCCCCCCCACCCTGCATGAGCCTGGGTGTATCTGGGACAGGCAGGGTGGCCGTGGGGATCTGGGTTCTGTGGGGATTGGTCGTTTCAGCCTTTGGGGCTTCAGCTCCCCAACGTCTAACGGGATGAGGCCTCCCTTGCGTGCCAGGGGTTGAATTCCTTAGTCTCTGCAAAGTGCCTGGATGCTGCAGGGAGGAGCGCCACAGAGGAAGCCTAGGAGCAAATGCTGGTGGGGACTCAGATTCGAACGCTGCTGTGGGGTTAGTCGGGCCCTGTCGTGGGTGCAGGGAATGTGCAAGGTGGTTTTCTTTCCCCAGGTATCAAATCAGAGATTGTCATCAAAACAGAGCCCGTGGACGAGTCCTACGGCCAGTGTGCCCAGCATTACGGCGAAGGCGACGTTGCTGACCACCCCTCGTGTGAGTGGGGCTGGGATGCGTCGGGGTCACAGGGAGCAGCTTTGAGGGGAAGATCTGGGAACTCCATGTAAATTCCTTGCGGGGGACCCCTGAGCTGTGCTGGCTCCTGGACACACAGCTCAGCTTCCGTTCCTGGTTTCCATATGGAATTGCCAGGCTCTGGCGTACTTTGCGGCCGGGGCGTGTGTGTCTTGTTTGGGATTTCTAACACATTCTAGGTTTGAGGTGGCCAGGGCAGGGGACACTGGGGATACATTCATTAGCAGGGACCTGGGACTTCTGGGTTCTCTTTCTGTCTCTGCCAGGACTGCAGAAAGACAGAGACACATCTCAGTGGCGAACAAAAGCCACTTTGCAAGTTCTCCTGCCCCAGGCCCGAGTGACTCCAGGAAACTTTTCTTTCTTGGGAACAGGTGACGCAGACCCGGAGATCATTGTGAAAGTGGAGCCAGATGATGAGGCAGCCCTCGGCTATCCTCAGGGCCTGAGTGAGGGAGGAGTTCCCGGCTACGGCAGCCCAGGTGAGCGATGCGAACCCTCCCCGGGACGGGAGCTCAGGGAGGCCTGTGGGAACTGGGGAATCAGGCGTGCCGTGTTCGTGGGCTCTGTGTAGCCACGGGGTGCAGCAGAGCCCAGACCCTGTGGTCTGTCCGTCCTTATGAGCGGGAGCCTGTCCTGACGCGGGGAGTCTGAGGCCCAGCCCTAGCTGGCTGGGTGCTCGTGGCAAGGTAGTGGTTTTAAGCCTCGGCCGATGCTCCATTGGCTGCGTGCTGCTCAGGAGGCGTGACCCAGGCGGGAGGGAGGCTCCCCATTGGCCCTGTGTAGCGGGAGGGGTGGCCCGTGCCTGCTGAGGGCTCTCTGACTCGGGACGAGAGGTGAAACCTGCCCAGGGCCCCGGGGTGGGCGGCCAGCCCAGAGAAATTCCCTCCAGCCTCTACCACCTTGCGCGAGTACAATGGCCTGCTTCCAGCTGGGTTCCCGGCCAGACGGTGACCCCTCTGGCCTCTCTCCCAAGCACGTCTCCAGTCGCCCCTCACTCAGGTGCACACGACGGGTGGGGAGAGGGATCTAGGTGCTGTTCGGTCAGTGGCGGTGGAGTGTGAGTTAGCCTGTTGCTTTACCAGCACGTCCGGGAATGATCCAGTCCAAAGAGGCCAGGCAGGCAGTCTCGGAGATCTAGAGGGTCAGTTTCACGTGAGCCGGCGAAGATCTGGGTATTTCTCTGAGGTTGCTCAGACCTTGCTGTGTCTTGAGCCCAGAGATGAACCTGGAAATAGTAATAACGGCAGCATCTGGACCTCGGACACTTCCTCTTTTGTCTCTCTGATGTGAGTCTTTCTGGATTCCCCTGGCTCCAGTGCGACGTTGGACTGTGCAGCAGGGACGAGCAACTTAAATAAGGCTAATGAGAAACCTGCCATCGCCACCTCTGTCCCCTGTTGCCGGTTGATGGCTGTGGGAGGTGATGCCATGTCGTGTGGCTGTGACGCAGCCTGGCACGGCTCAGGCTTTGGAGGCAGACGGGGTTGATTTTCCAAGGTACAAATGGGAGTGAGACGCACACGAGCCAGTGAAAGGCAGCCCCGCTCACAACCACCTGTCTCTGGACGTTACTGCTTGTGGGAATGTCAGATAGCCCCGAGCCGACGGGACCTTCTGGCCGTGACCAGGAGCTATGCAGAGATGCTTTGTGCCAGGTGTGAGAGCTCAGCGAGCTGGGGGGGGCGCAGGAACCTCCATCTCTGTATAAACGGGCCCAGCCATCGGGCTTCTGGCCCTCGGTGCACAGAGTCTCGGCTCCATGGCACCTCTCACCCTAGGACCCCCTGTCACCAGCACACACAATTAGAGCTGGCCTCTCTCTTTTCCCAGCAGGTGGCGGGAGCAGGGCTGCCAGCGAGCAGAAGGATCACACGGAGGAGCCCGAGGATGTGAAACCGAACAAGGCTTTGCTGATGAGAGGCTTAGAAGCTGCTTCCCCTGGCTCGCTCCGGAGAGAGGTCAGCATTAATCACTGGAAAGTGCAGGACACCCAGGGAAACATCACAGCACTTCAGAGATGCGCAGTGGCTCCAGAGGGGCCTCAGACGACATCTGAGCCCAAGGGAAAGGTGCCAGCAACCCCGACAAGTAACCCTGGCCAGAAATCCCTATCGGCCTCTGCCCGTGGGGGGGCCGTGGCTGCAAGCACCGAGCCGGTGAAACGCCCGCGAACTCATGCTGCTGAGCGGCCATTCACGTGCACCGAGTGCGGGAAGAGCTTCCAGCACCGGGGAAATCTCATCACGCACCTGCGGGTGCACACGGGCGAGAAACCCTTTACCTGCACCGTGTGCGGGAAGAGCTTCAGCCAGAAGGGGGACCTGATGAGGCACCAGCGTATCCACACGGGCGAGAAGCCGTTCGAATGCAACGTGTGCGGGAAGAGCTTCTGCTCCAAGCAGACCTTCATCCTGCACCAGCGCATCCACACGGGCGAGAAGCCCTTCTCCTGCACCGAATGTGGCAAGTGCTTCAACCGCAAGGCCAACTTCATCACGCACCAGAAGATCCACCGTGGGGAACGTCCCTTCGTCTGCGCCGAGTGCGGCAAGGGCTTCTGCGCCAAGAAGACCTTCATCCTGCACCAGAAGATCCACATCGGAGACCGGCCCTTCGGCTGCTCCGAGTGCGGCAAGAGCTTCAGCCGCAACGGGGACCTGACCCGGCACCAGCGCATCCACACCGGCGAGCGCCCCTTCGCCTGCGCCGACTGTGGCAAGTGCTTCAGCCACAACGGGGAGCTGATCAAGCACCAGCGCATCCACACCGGGGAGAAGCCCTTCACCTGCACCGAGTGCGGGAAGAGCTTCAACCGCAAAGGCACCCTCATCACCCACCAGCGCATCCACACCGGCGAGCGCCCCTTCGTGTGCGGCGAGTGCGGCAAGACCTTCAACCTGAAGACCACGCTGATGAAGCACAAGAGGATCCACACTGGGGAGCGGCCCTTCACCTGCGTGGAGTGTGGGAAGAGCTTCAAGTACAAGGGCAATCTGCGGACACACCACCTCACCCACACCGTGGAGCGGGTCTACCCTTGCACCGAGTGTGGAAAGATCTTCAGCCACAAGAAGGAGCTGACGGTGCACCAGGGCGTCCACACCGAGGAGAGACTCTTGTCCTGCTACGGAGATGGGGAGTCGTTCAACCCCTTCCTCCAGATGCACCCACTCCTGCTGTCGTGTGGCCAAATCCAAATGCCTCTCGAAGCCTTAACAAAGTATAAATAAGGAGGGGTTACAGCCCGAGCAGGAGCGGAGGAAGAAGAGTGCTGTCATTATGATGTAGACGTGCCGTGGTGCTGTACAGTGTGCTGATGAAAGAACAGGACCCCGCCCCAAGGAGCTTACAGCCTGAGAGCCCGTGCCGACGTACCAACCGCAGTGGCACACACCCCACGCCTGCAACTCACCCCCCGTGCAAACAGATGATCGGGTCTTGCCCCGAAGGGTGGTAGTAATTCCCTGGGCTGCGGTGGAAACGTGTTAGGCGGCCCAGGGGGAATGGAGATCATGGCCGGCACGAGGCACTGGAGATTTCGGAGACGGAGTCTGTGGTCCGTGGAGCAGCACTTGAAAGGCGTGGGCAATGCCACGGCCTGAGCTAGCTGGGGTGTGGTCTTTGTCTGACTACTGAAAGGAGCGGTCGGTGCTCTCGGGACTCCCCGGCCCTGTTCCCTGTGCGACGCACACACGGGGCGTGGTGCTCACTGTGACTGTCGTGGCAAAGGGGGGGGGCGCGGTGCTGTGTGCGGCTGTCGTTATGGCTTCTGCCATCAGCCACTCACCGGAACTGCTGGACCATCGCCTGCATTCACCTGGACAGACCCTGGAGGACGGCCCTGCTCAGCCGGAGAGACTGGGGAAGGAAAGAAAATCTCAGGCAGGTTTGGACTGGACTCCAGGTGAAATGCTTTGGAGCAAAATATGTCGTACTGTTTACTGTCTTCTCCTCTTTCCTGTATGGACCAGACGCGTGCCCCGGGCGTCGCAATTGCGGGGTTATCGTCTGACTGCGGCCACCTAGAGACCCTAAAGAGACTCCTTAGCGATGGGAAAGACCCGTTGGTCAGGTCGCCCGTCCCTAGCCAATGCAGGATCGGTCCCTACTCTCGGTTTTCTAGAACGCCCTGCTAGCGAATTTGTTCAGCAGCTCCAGGGTGGGTCTTCCCTCGCCCCCTCCTGAAGGCTGCGCACCGTCCCGTAGACGCTAACTGGTTCTTGTCATGTGTAGAAGGGGGACCGCAGTCGGGTTGCTAGTCTGTAGTTAGGGAAAGGGTCATTCTGATGTCAGTTTGTCGTTCTGCGTGTGGATGTCCTAGGATCTAGACGTTAGTGTTGGGAAAGAGCTAACAAGTCTTCTAATAAAATCCAGTACTTCTCCCTCCGAGTGCTCCACTGTGCGTCAAGTCAGCCGCACTCCGGGCCGTCTCCCCTCTGGGGATATGAAACGGCTCTGTTCGGACGTGTCTTCTGACCTTCAGCTGAAACCGTTGATTTCGTCCATTTGTCCCCCCAGGAACTACTGTAAAAGTCTCCCCTCCGCCCCCGTGCCGAGTTTCCCCCTGGATTGTTGCTCTGTCCCGTCAGGCCATTGCTCGGCAAAGTTGACGTACTTGTCTGTTTTGCTCACTCCTCATCAGTCTGTCCCTCATGCCCCAGGATCACTCTGGCTCTCCCCTGACCAGGCCTCTGTATTTTCCCAGCTGTGCTGCGGAGCCGGAGCAGCCTGGCATTTCCAGTGGGTTATCCAAAGACAGACAGATTGGTGCTGTTCCTCCTTGTTTTGACACAAAGCCTCTGTATGTTGGACTGGAAACGTGTGTCCTCTGTCTTTCCCCAGGCCCTCGTCAGTGCTTCCTAAATTCCTTCCTTCCCATTGACTCTGCAGTTTCAGGCTCTTCCCTGCTAAGACGCTCTGACTGTCTCTGCTAGAGGATTCAGGAAGGAACGGCCTAACTCTGGAGATGCCAGGAAGGCAGGTATGGAGCCCACGGAGCATCTGCTCCCAGCTCTGGACCGTGGCCTTTTATTGGAGCCCGTGGGACAACACGTTTAGGAGAGATGCTCTGTTTTACTCGCCTCCCAGGGTGTTGTATTTAACCCTTCGCAGTCCGGGCATGGCCTTCTGCTCTTCTCTGGCCCCAGACATCTGCTGGTGGGGCAGCTCAGACAGCCTGGCTCTTCCTGCTCCAGCCCTTGCTGCTTTCTCCCCACCAGGGCTCACACATGCTCGGGGTGGGAGACAGACTGTCTGCAGGGTTGGTCAGCCAGAGGGTTATAGATGAATAAGAGGCCGAGAACCAGAAGTATCTTGGGTCTACTTTTCCCACCCACAAAGTCACCCTGATGTCAGAGGAGCGGAAGGTGCAGGTGTCATGTGCACATTCGTGACCAGCCCGTTCACAGAAACTTTTGCTTTACAGAAACTACATAAGGGGCGTTGGGCCACGCGAACGACTGGCGGAAAATGGCTTCGGAAGGTCAGGGTGGGATGATGGGTGCCAGAGAAAGGGGAACCAGGGGAATTTCTATAGGCTTTCAGCGTCAGCTAGCCCTTGTCTGGCTCATTTGCATGGGGTAAATCCTGTTTTCAGGACCCTTCTTTTCTAGGAGGTGCTGAGAACGAGGGGCCGAAAGTTAAAGTCTCTGAGATAATTTCTAGGAAGCAGCGTGTTCCCATCTCCCCCGTGACAGGAATTCCCTGGAGCCATAAGGTCTCCCAGGCTGCAAGTGCTCAGAGGGAGCGTTTCTGCGAGGAGAACCTTTTCTCCGACCCCTAAAAGTGAAGACTAAAAATTGTCCGTCCAGGGCTCAGTCCCGGCAGTTAACTCTCGTCATTGACCCGGCTAATCCGAGGACAGTTGGCCGGGGAAAGCTCCTCTTTCCAGGTCCGCTGCTGAGGAGTGTAGGTGGCTAGAGGCTCCCCTCCGACGCAGTTTGAAGGGGGACAAGGAGAAGCCAGGCGGGAGCCACTCAACTGGACCTGCCAGCTTTCTGAGCGGTTTGTCTAGTTCTGAATTCTTGTTTTGTTGCATGTTGACTCATTTATTTGTAACGTCCTTTGGGCTGTGGGGGAAGATTCCTCACTGACCTCTTCTGCACGACCTGTCCAGCAGTAGCTAGCAAATTAATCGGTGTGCGTGCCTTGCAAATGTATTTGTATATAAATTATTCTTACGCCATTGGTTCCTGGGCTCCAATCTGCGCTCCCTGACATCAAATGGAGAATTCCCCGGGCGCCAGCGTGGCTCAGGACAGGGGCCCCGATGGTATTTACAATTCTTATGCGATAATCCTCCCCTTCGCTTCTCTTACAGTAGAACCGGGGTCATGGTTCAGAGAGGCTGCGTATAGACCGGTGGTGCTCGAACTCGTTTGATCGGGCCGCCCTTCTTTGTGTCTGCACTCGTTTACGCCCCCCGCACACTGCACACACGTACAGACCCAGCCCCCAGCTCAGGTGGAGCGGTGGTTGTGGGCCGGGCGCCCACTCTGGAGTGCCGTGCCAGCCGCCCTGCGCCAGCGAGAGTGGCCGTGGACAAGTGATGTTTGGCATCGTCCCTTTTCACAGCAGACTTGGAGCCCACGGTTACCCCGGGGCTGAGAGCCGGATCCCCACCACCTCCAGGTGCAGGATATGGGGGCCCTGAGCCTGGCCTGCCTCCTGGTGAGGGTTGGGGTTGGGAGCTCCGGCTGCCTCCTTTATCCCTGCCTCCCGAGTGTGCACGGCCTTTCTGCCTGAGCTCCAGCCCCCCGAGTGTGACAGTCAGAGCTCTCTCTCAAAAAAGGCCCACATTTCTGCCTCCCTTGACACATTCCCACACCTGCCGGGGGAGCCTGCACCCACAGTGTGAGAACCGCGGGGAACTCTGGGAACTCAGAGCCCCCAAGTTCTAATCCTGGGTCTCGCACTGGCCATGGGACAGCACTTCCCGTCTCTCTGTTTCTCCATCTGTCTAATGGACTCACTGCCTGGCCGGACGGGGTGTTGTGAGGGTAACTAACACCCACCCTTTGGACAGTGCTTGGAAGAAGGTAAAGAGCGCTTGGCTGGGAGATTAAGTAATATTATTTGTGTAGCCTGGGGGCTGCTCTTCACTGGGCCTGGGTTTGTAAGAATTTCTTCTGAGATGCCCTAGATTGCAGCAGACCAAGGTCCATCTGTATTTATATTTTCATTCTTTTTTCTCATCTGGAAACTAATAAAAAGCTATACATGAAATAAGCCGCTCTTTGGTTTGGCACTGTTTGTCCAGTCGCTCATAGCTCACATTTCCATTCCCGTCACTTTAGTCCCCCCGGGCCGTCTCTTGTTGTGTCACTAGGTACAGAGGTAGATTTACGAGGCAGGAATTGTCGGCTCACTCTTCTTTCCTCCTTGGACGATCATTTGCATTATGTCACCACCGGAGCGAGTTCCCGGCCCTGGCACCTGCTCTCTTCCCCTGAAGTGGGACCTTCCCCCACGAAAGCTCATTTGATAAATAAATTTTAATCTTTAAAAGTGCCACAGGGCTCCTTGTTTTTATTACAAAGTGACTGTTTCATGGAAACTTTTTTCCCAGCCTGTCTTTCTGGAGCTGGCAATTTAAACGCAGCTGAGCCGAGCGGCTGCAGACCTAACGTGGCCTTTTTGTGACTAGCTGCTGTTGGATCTGCGCTTCTCTCCCCAGATGCTAAGGAGGCACCTGTTACCTTTGCTCTTCCTTAGGGCTGTGTTTGGTGGATGCTCAGCACCCGTGGCTGGGGCAGATTCCCAAAAGATCTCCAAGAGGCATGCACATTTTCCAGAGTGCTCACACACCATTCCTGGACCCTTCTGAAAATCCCAGCCACATGGCTCAGGGCGATGGCTTGTTCTCATTTCCGGGCTTGAGACCATCCTGTTAATGGGTTTTCAGAAATATGTGATTGCCCGTGTGGCAGTGACTCGTGCTGTCTTGCTCGATTGCATGTTACTTAGGCTTGCTTTAGGCTGAGGGAAAAGCAGTTAAATATTTCAGCTGGTCCAAGTGATCCCTTGTCAGCCCTTCTTAACACGGCCGTCCACACTGCCCCAGCTCTTTGCAAAGGGAATAAGTTGAGGGCACCCAGCATCTTGGCAGCTAGTCATTCATTTCAGCACAGTTCCTGATGTAGCACCCCGGAGTGGGGCAGCCGGGGCCCCTAATCATGCGTCAGCCTTTACTCCCTGGTCCATTGAAATGGGTCACTTGAGTGTAAGGTGCTATTCAGCGTAGGGTGGGCAGAAGGAAAGTGCTGAGAATATTTCAGGCTTGTCTGTTCCTTTCCCCTGATTTCCTGCCTTGCATGGGGGAAAGACTTTGCTTATTGCTGTACAGGACCCTTTGGGTACAGCAAGCTGCGCCCTACGTGTGCGTCTCCCCTGAACTGCGATGTGAGCATAGCACAGGGTCCTGGGCTGGGATGCAA
This sequence comes from Pelusios castaneus, assembly GCA_007922175.1. Lineage (NCBI taxonomy): Eukaryota > Metazoa > Chordata > Testudines > Pelomedusidae > Pelusios > Pelusios castaneus. Next base: position 181,159 of record ML686075.1, read on the forward strand.
GCACTCAGGGGACACCAGCTCTGACGCTGGTCTCTGCAGGCAGCGGGGTGGGAGGAGGAACAGAGCAGGCCTGGGGGCCGTTGTTTGCAGAGGATACCCAGCGGCCTGTCACCCAGAGAGTGTATCGCTGCGGCAGCGAATACTGCCCTGCAAAGAGGCCGAGTTCTTACCTCACCCGCACAGCGCAAACAGGCTCAAACATCCCCGCTCGCGGGAGCCTGGCTCGCGCAGGGACCTGAGCCAGCTGGGGAGGGGGCAGCCCTGCAGGGTGGCTTGGAGCTAACAAGAGCCACCGGCCAGCATGAATCAGCAAGTGTTACACTGCATCTTTCCATGGGGTCCTGGCACCTGCGCCTAACGCTGCCTGCTGTGGGCCGGGGAGAGGGCCAACTGGGGAGTCAGGTGACCCAGGTCTCGTTTGGGCTCTGCCACAGACCTACTGTATGACCCTGGAAAAGTCACGCCCCATCCTGTGCCTCAGTTTCTCCTCCTGTCCTTTTCTTGTCTACTTAGACCATGAGCCCCCTGGAGCAAGGGCCCTCACTGACTAGTTGTACAGCACCTAGCACCCTGTGGCCCTGACCTCCACTGGGGCCTCTCTGTGCTACAGGAATACAAATGAAAAGAGACTCCCCCAAATCCCGGGTTTGGCATTTCCTCCCTGAGGACCCAGCAAGGCCGGGCAGCGCAGCCCTGGGAATGTGCGCTGGTGTATGCGGCACCATTGCTGTGCTGGGCCCAGGGTGTGAGGGGCCCACGGTGGGGCAGGTCAATCTTTTATGGGCCCAACTTCTGCTGGGGGGAGACACAAGCGTTTGAGCCGCACAGAGCTCTTCAGGTGCGGCAGCCCCAGGTGCGACCCAGCGCAGCTCCCTCCACAGGGCCATTGCTGTTCACTGCCGTCACCTCCCCATCCCGCTGTGCATGTTGGGGAGGCCTCGGCTGTCCACAGCACGCAGGGATCACGACACCTCTGCTGGGCGTGGTACTCTTCGTGGCCGGGCTGGAGAATCGAGGCAGCAGATCTCACCACACTGCGCACCCATCGCAGCCCCCCGCCCTGGCAGAAACAGCGGGTGAATTTAGCAGCTCTCCAGCCTTTCCACCCTGCAAACCTCTTGGGTTCCTGCAGGGAGAGAGAAACGTTTCCTCAGACCATCACCAGGGTCTTCCTGGAGCATTTGGCTTCCACAGACAGCAAGTCCAGACCCAACGCACCTCCTCCGAAAGGCCAACAAGCGCCAGACTGCCGTGCAAAGTCCAGGCCCTGTGATCGCTGCTGGGCTACGGTCTGACTGTCCTGGGAGCTGGAGGCCGTCGGAGAGAGCCAGCCACGAGTGCTAACACGGGCCCACAATTTCTAGGGGCCTGCGTTCGGGGGCCCCTAAACACAGGAAACCCGGGCGGAACGGTGTGTTCCAGTGTGTTCGGCCCGAGTGCCCCTGCAAAGCCGCAGACTCGGGCAGAACATTTGTTCCATCCTGTCCTGCTGCAGCCAGGCTGGGGAGCTGCAAATCTCCTGCCCTGAGCAGGCTCAGACTAAGCCTGCCCACGGCGGGAGTGGCCTCACCCAGGAGTGGTTCTGCTGGCCACCCCTGCAGCTCCGGACCTCCAGCCAGGTAAGGGGGTTGGGAAGGGGCTGCGGGGGGGGGGGGGAGAGGAGCCGGGAAAGGGGCTGCGTGGGACAGAGGAGTCAGGAAAGGGGCAGAGGAGCTGGGAAAGAGGCTGTGGGGGACTGAGGAGTCAGGAAAGGGGCAGAGGAGCTGGGAAAGGGGCTGCGGGGAGGCAGTGGAGCTGGGAAAAGGGCTGCAGGTGGGGAGAGGAGCCGGGAAAGGGGCTGCGGGGGGGCGGAGGAGCTGGGAAAAGGGCTGCAGGGGGGCTGAGGAGCCGGGAAAGGGGCCCCAGGCCTGATCCGGCCACGCTGCCTGCCTGTGATGGCGGCGGCAGAGGGGCAGGATCAGGCCCGAGGGGCCGGCATGCGGTAGTGGTGGTGGGAGCAGAGTGTGGCGGCCGGCAGCAGGGCCTGATCCAGCCCCTCTCCTTATACGGGAGCATAGACACAAATGCTCTCCCATCTAACCTGAGTAGGAGGCTCTGGAGGTACATCGAGGAAACCTTTACTGACCTAAATACAGATGATTTTCTGACAATCACTGCTTGTGTTGATGCACTTCTAATGATTGCAGACTAAAGAGCGTGCACAGCGGGGACCGAGACAGCAAGCACCCCCACCCCGAACAATGATATTTTAGCAGGAGCCATAGCTGCACAAAAGAGAAACTTACCGGAACCCCCTCTGCCGCCTCAGAGGACACGCTGCAATTCATGTCTTGGGTGGACGTCTCAGCGGGGGTGCAGAAGAGCTCCTGGCTACACGCTGTTGCGCTTTCCTCCAAGTCATCCTCCTTCTCCTCCTCCTCATCGATCACGTCCTCATCCTGCTTGGCTCTGGCATTCAGTGGATGGGGGGGGGGCTGATGTGTCCACGGGACTCTTTGCAGTGGTTGTGGGGTCCCCACTGAGGATGGCTTCAATCTCCTTATAGTACCTGCATGTAGCAGGCGCTGATCCCGAACGGCGGTTTGCCTCCTTCGCTCGGAGATAGGTTATTCTGAGCTCCTTCACCTTTGATCTGCACTGCACAGTGTCTCTCTCATAACCTCTCTCTGACATGGCCTGAGAAATTATGCCAAATGTATCATAATTTCACCTGCTGCCACGTAGCTGCGCCTGCACAGCGGACTCTCCCCAGATGCTGATCAGGTCCAGCACCTCTGCCGTGCTCCAAATAGGTGCGTGTCTTCCACGACAGGCCGCCATTGCTACTGATGATCAGAGCTGCACTCCACTCCACGAGGAAGAGAACAGGAATTGACAACAGACGAGAAATTCGAAAATCCCGGGAATCTGATCAGGGCGGGGACTGTTTCGTCACGGCCACAGAGCGGGTGGGGGGAAGACCAGATAGGACGACTTTGGAATGCTGGGACACTTCCGGAGGCCAATCATTGCGCGGTAAGCGTACACACGAGTGGAAAGGCGCAACAGCTGTTCCGCATTAACTGCTACCACCCTCATCGAGGGGGTTTTTCTATTGCACTACAACAGGGCAGTTAACGCGCAAGAGCCCTATTACACGTGTGTACGCCGTTGTTATCGCGCGGTAATGAGTGTTAATGCGCGATAAAGTGATCGTGTGTACATGGCCTCAGTTTCCTAATCTGTAAAATGAGGTTAGTGTGTCCCTTTAAGACAAGGGCTCTCGAATGGGAGTCGCAATCCCTTAGGGGTCACATGGTTATTATGTGGGGGTTGTGAGCCACCCAGAGCTGCCAATAGCTGTTCAGAAGCAAGGGAGGCAATGAAGTGCTAAGTTTGCTCTGAAAAGCTGTATTGATACAAATTCTTTGCACCCACCAGTATTAAACAATAACAATTTAAAAAATAACTTCTCTGCATCTAAAAATAAATTCCATAAAAATGTGGTTTAGTCTGAAATTCAAAGTGGTGAGAAAAGATAAATTCATTTTAGGCAGAAGGTTTGGTTATAAATTTAGCATTTAAAATAGTGTTGCCTAGAAAAAAAATGTATTTTTAATTTGGCAGGGGTCCACATTTGGAGGCTGGCTGTGTGAAAGGGATCACCAGTGCAAAAAGTTTGAGAACAACTGCTTTAGGAGGTGGTACAAAGCTTGGTTCATTATCCTTTCTAAAGTGATTTCAGCTTTTCAGGTAGAAGGTGCTATGGAAAAGTGAGGCCTGATTTTATCAATTACAAGTCTTGGTGATTTTAATGCCATCTTCCCTTTTCTATCTATGTTTAAATAACATATTTCCAAGTACTTCAACCAGCACCCAAGCTATTGGCAATGCTACAGAAGTCATATACTCTTGAAGTCTTCACTATAGCCTTGCGTATGTTAGCATTTTTTAGGAAAGTTCCCACTGCTAGAGCTTTATCCCCTTAAGGGGGAAGGTGCCTAAACAAATCCCCGGTCCTTTTAAACGTGGATGTTGGGAAGCTCCCAAAGCCCCTAGGCAAAGACCACCGCTAACAAGGATTTCTGTCTATTTACTATGCATGTGACATTTATTAAGGCACAACGATTACAATCACACAGGTTAAGGCAGTGATTAGCAGTACAATAAACATCCAATATCCACAAACTCTCTAAACTGCAAGGCTGCTTATTGCATGAATGCAGATTCAGGGTTTTGCATCAGTCTGGCTTTAAACACATGACATAAAGAGCGTAACAGAGCCCAATATACATATAATCCAATGCAATCAAGAACACAACACACATCACACAGGACTCTTGATGCTGTTGTACAGGGGTCTCATTCAGACCCGCTGAGTCACGGGGTTCACCTGCATACTGGGGTCCCAGACCTGGTCAGCGGTTATCCCCCATTCGCACTTTCCTCCCCCCTGCAGCAGAGTTAGAGCAGCACGGACACCAAGCACAGAGGGTGCCCGTTTATACACTCACACAAGAAGGGGATCCAGTTAGACACGAGGTTCCCTTGTCCACCCTTGCTTTCAAAGCCTTTTGGGCGGCTTTGGTGCAGCTGTGGGCAAGATATCGTCTCAGTCCTGGTCACTGGTTTATAATTTCATCACACACACTCTCTAACACAACACGATAATTGATAGAATAAGAGCATCTATAAGCGCACACACACAGAGAGAAGCAGAAATACTAGCACAATTATACCCAAAGCAAATCCTATACCTTCCCCTGTTCCTACATCAAGTCCAAACCCAAGGCTGATGCAGTTTTTGTTCCTTTACTTAAGAGTCTCAGCATAAAACTGGGAAAACCTTAAAACTTTGTGTTTTAAGAGCCAGGTGCTACTCTGGGCTCTTGTCACTTTAATTTACCTTTCCTTTGGTTATCAGATTCGCTGGTCTGATGTTCTTTCCCGTCAGCTGGCCAGGCCTTTCGGGGTTCCTTTTCATCCGGCCCATTCACATCCTGCTGGGCCCGGATGGGGAGTGCTGTGGGGTGATCAGCCCCAGAGCCCCTTCACCTCAGAACAAACTGAGACAAAATAACTCTGAATTCCCGTCCCCAACAAGCCTCCTTTTATGGCCCAAAAGATTGCAGTGACGTGGTGTGTTTTTCACTTTTGGGATCCAGCTGTTTTTTTCTGATTATTTGGAGATGGTCAGAGGGCCTCTCTGACCCCCCTCCTCTCTCTGTGGTTATCTAGCCAGAGGGCTGGGGGGTCTGTTAACCTCCCCCTCCTCTCTGTGTGGTTATCTAGCCAGAGGGCTGGGGGTCTGTCATCCTCCCCCTCCTCTCTGTGCGGTTATCTAGCCAGAGGGCTGGGGGTCTGTCATCCTCCCCCTCCTCTCTGTAGCTAGTTTACCGCACCTCTGTACTGGTCAGTCGGTCTTATTAATGTAACAGCTTTTTGGCCTTTCCCATCTTTATGCTTTTGACTCTTTTGTTTTCTCTCCCTTTTCAAATTGCTGATCTTGTGGCCTAGGCTTTTGGACACCTTTAACCTGAATGATACACATTACCCCTGAACATTACCTGACACCCACCAGGGATAAGACCAGTGGAAACCATCTGGTAGATAAGTTCCAAAGGGGAGCCGTGTTAGTCTAGTTCAGCAAAACAAACCAGGAGCCCTGTGGCGCTTTTAAAGACTAACACATTTATTTATTGCGTGAGCTTTCATCATCATACTTGAGTTAATGAGGCAGGGGAGGGGGTGATCCGGTGGTCTTGTGTTATGCCGTGTTTGCTAGTGTGTGACAATAATTGCTATAGACATAAATGCCCACATAAAATTATAAATATTTTATGGAGCGATAACCGATGCATGTGGTACTGAGAAGTGGTTGCAAATGCCTACCTGGGCTGGGGCCCGCACATTCATGAAGGGGGCTCAGACAATATGGGAAGGGGGCCCGGAGATTAGGAGGGTTACGGGGCCCGTCAAATTATACTTTAACCACTCTCCACCTGCCGGTCAGTCCTTCTCTGGCTGCTTGGGGACCCCTGGGGCAATAGTCAGCCCTGCATACTGGATACCTAGTGAGCTCTGCCTGCCGTCAGAGTGCCCACTCCTGTGCTGAGCAAGGCGAGGTCTGTGCCGAGAAGTCTCATGGAGATAATTTGGGAGGATGAGAGAAATCACCATGCCACGCAGAGGAGGGAGGAGCACCTGCAGTTGGGCCAGACAGCCAGAAATGTCGCTCATTCAGGGTATGCAGGAGGTAGAATTAGTGAAAATTAAAGCCTTAATGCCCTTTCTTCCCAAAAGTTTGGGAGCTGTATCCATGGGCTATTATGTCCATCTTTACTGGAACAAAAAGTTTGAATGTTTCCTGAAGAGCGTTCAAGCCTTAGCGACATGGTTGTGCAGGAGTATGGACCTTTTATACTAGCTTTAGGGAGGTATCCCTGCATGCTGACGTATGTAGCACTGAGACGTCTCCTTTCCATGTAGGGTTAACGGGTGCCACTACACATCAGCACTGGGAAGCCCCTTTTGTGGTTCAGAGCAATTTGTGCCCACATTGACTGATATTTCCCACATGTTTGCACCTTTCTGCCTCTCCTCCAGTGAATGTCATCCTCAGTGGGGACCAATGTTATGTGAGATTTGCTTCCCCTTTCCTCCTTCCAAGCAAGATAGCAATGTCCTCCCTCCTCAAACACATCCATGGGTACGGTTCCCCAACTTTTGGGAGGATGAGCATGAAGGCTTTAATTGTCACTAATTCTACTCCCTTTGGGAATTTCATTTGGCAAGGGATTTGTTTCCACTCATGAGTGATTCAGGCATTACAGACTGGAGACAAACTATAAGGGATAGAGGTCCATCACACCTGCAGATAACAAACAGGTAAGACTAAGGACAAGCCATTTAATTCCCTTTCCAAACTTTCAGCTGTGTGGCGTGGAACCACTTGAGCACCGTGCTCCTCTTCCTTTTAGTTCTACTTGATGCATGGTTGGGCTGGCCTTATTTGCAATAAGAACAGGCCCTATCCGTTTTGGGTCAATGAATTGCCGTTGTCTGAGAAGTACCTATTGTGACGCTGTCTGGATTTAGGGAACAATTTATGATATTATTTTGTATTAATATTTTATAATTGTTATAATCCATAGGAACTGTGCCATGTTTGGTGTCAATAGAAAGGTAATAATTTGTTGGGAATGATTATATAGTTTATGTGCAGGAATTGTATTGGTATGAGAAGTTAGGAATATGATTGTTATATTTATATTTTCACTTGTGAGTCTGGGGAAATTCCCCAGACTGAATGTCTACCCAGCCATTGTCCCCTTAATGGCCCATTAAGGAAGCTCTCAGGTACAATGGGCCGAAGGAGAAACCTGTTGAGCCAGGACTTGACCATGTGACTCAACTCCAGTTTGATTGGAGAGAACTGCACACAGCATGGAGAAGGCCAGAGGGGATAAAAGGCAGCAGCCCCAACTCCATCTTGCTCTCAAGTCCCCAGTCTCCAGCCAACACCCATCTCTGGAACTATTCCTCTACGACTGGACACAGGACTGAGGCCCACCCTGGCGCTGGGTGTTTACCAGAGGAACAAACCTGCAAACTGCTTTCCATGGACTCTAAATCATTTGTATGTGTGAGATTCACTTTGACCCTTTAACATCTCTTATATTTTGCTTCTTTTCTTCTTATATTAAACCTTTAGTTGTAGTTGCTAAAGGATTGGCTATCAGTGTGGTATTTTGGGTAAGATACGAACCTATATTGTTCTGTGTGCTGTGGCTGGCCCTTTGGGGTCAGGAGAACCTATATCTTTAAGGGACCGTGTAGCTAGGTGGGAGCCGGAGGAGCTGGAGTGCAATAAAGGGAGCTGTTTCTATTTTGGGCAGATTTCTTGGTACCCGGTGTGGGGAACCAGAAGCCTGGTTGTGACTGATAGGGAGACTGGTTTAAGTCCCACCCATCAGTGTGTGGGGAGTTTGGCTCCCAGTTTTGCAGCTTGCCCTGATTTTTGCACATCCAGGAGGGTATCCCAGGAGGTCCCGGTCACACCTATATATAACTTCTGGTCCCACTTCCCACTCTGTTGTTTTTAAGAAATCCTCTCATTGTTTGTCCATTTGTTGGACATTTCTCTTCAGTTGCTGGGTTTACCCCTTTCTAGATGTCACTAATGTTCTGGAGGAGTTTGCCCCTATACACATCTATTCATCAGGAAGTCCCCTCCTAGCTGCTAAGCTCCCAGTGTTCCCATGAGTTGAGCTCTGCAAATCTCTGCATTATATCTGTGGATATCTGCAAACCATTTCTTGTGGATGCAGATTAGATGTGGATCCACATATTTGTATTTGCACAGTGCTCTACAGATGAGTAGAGCCCTGCAAATATGTGGATGTCCAGTTATATCTGCAGTCGCGGATGCAATGTGGATATCTGTGGACCATTTCTTGTGGATGCAGATCCCCATATTTGTATCCACACAGGGCTATACGAATGAGCTGGCCTGTGAGTGCCTCAGGTGGTGTTACTCCATGGCTGAAGCAATGACTGAGTGTAAGGCCATTTCTATCACGGGCATCTTCCTATCCCAATCTTTGCTTGAATTCTGGGCCATTTTTCTCAAGCTATTTTAATTGTCCAGTTGGCTCTTTCCACCAGCCCCGATGCTTACCCTGCTCTGTGGAATTTGTTTAATACCCAGAGCTTGAGCAAGCATTCTATGGGGAAAGCCAGAGGTGATAAAAGGCAGCAGCCCCAGCTCCATCTGGTCTCAATCTCCAGTCTACAGCCAACACCCATCTCTGGAACTATTCCTCTGCGACTGGACACAGGACTGAGGCCCACCTGGGCGCTGGGTGTTTACCAGAGGAACAAACCTGCAAACTGCTTCCCATGGACTCTAAATCATTTGTATGTGTGAGATTCACTTTGACCCTTTGACATCTCTCATATTTTCCTTCTTTTAATTTTATATTAAACCGTTAGTTGTAGTTACTAAAGGATTGGCTATCGGTGTGGTATTTTGGGTAAGATCCAAACCTATATTGTTCTGTGTGCTATGGCTGGCCCATTGGGGTCAGGAGAACCTATATCTTTAAGGGACCATGTGGCTAGGTGGGAGCTGAAGGAGCTGGAGAACAATAAAGGGGCGGTTTCTATTTTGGGCAGATTTCTTGGTACCCGGTGTGGGGAACCAGAAGCCTGGTTGTGACTGATAGGGAGACTGGTTTAAGAACCACCCATCAGTGTTTGGGGAGTTTGGCTCACAGTTTTGAAGCTTGCCCTGATTTTTGCACGTTCAGGAGGTTATCCCAGGAGGCCCTGGTTACAAAAGGTTCTTAGCCATATAAATAGGAAGAAAACAAAGAAGGAAAACGTGGGACCGCTAGACACTGAGGGTGGGGTGGAGGTCAAGGATAATCTAGGCATGGCCAAATATCTAAATATGTACTTTGCCTCTGTTTTTAATGAGGGTGATGACTAGCTTGTGGATAGAGGCAGGCGGCTAGAGGGAATTAGGATATGTTAGTGGAAATTGCCAGATCTGAGGTCGAAGCCAAACCAAGCTGCTTGATGGGACTAACTTGGTGGGCCCAGATGATCTCCATCCGAGGATATTAAAGGAAATGGCTCATGAAATTGCCTGCCCATTAGCAAGGAATTTTAATGAATCTGTTAACTCAGGGGTTGTACCGAATGACTGGAGAATCGCTAATGTAGTTCCTATTTTCAAGAAAGGGAATAAAAGTGATCCGGGGAACTACCGGCCTGTCAGTTTGACTGGTCAGTTTTTCCCAAGGTCTTGGGAAAAATTTGAAAGGGAAAATACTTAAGGTTAATGGTAACTGCGATAAAATACAACATGGCTTTACAAAAGGGAGATCGTGCCAGACTAGCTTGATCTCCTTTTTTGAAAGGATAACAGATTTTTTAGATAAAAGGAATGCGGTGGACCTAATTTACTTAGATTTCAGCAAGGCGTTTGATACAGTTCCACATAGGGAGTTGTTAGTTAAGTTACATAAGACGAGGATTAATATGAATATAGTAAGATGGATAAGGAACTGGTTACAAGGGAGACTACAGCGGGTCATACTGAAGGGTGAACTGTCAAGCTGGAGGGAAGTTACCAGTGGAGTCCCTCAGGGATCTGTCTTGGGACTGATCTTATTTAAGCTTTTTGTTACTGACCTTGGCACAAAAAGCGGGAATGTGCTAATAAAGTTTGCGGATGACACCAAGTTGGGAGGTATTGCCGATACGGAGAAGGATCAGGATACCATACAGAAAGATCTGGATGACCTTGTAAACTGCAGTATCAGGAACAGGATGAAATTTAATAATGGGAAGTGCAAGGTCATGCATTTAGGGACAAACAACAAGCATTTTTCCTATGAGTTGGGGACGCATCAGTTGGAACGGACTGAGGAGGAGAAGGATCTGGGAGAACTGGTTGATCACAGGATGACTATGAGCCGTCAATGCCATGCGGCTGTGAAAAAAGCTAATGAGATGCTAGGATGTATCAGAAGAGGTATATCGAGTAGAGAAGGGAGGTGTTAGTGCCTTTATACAAGGCACTGGTGAGACCCCATCTGAAATACTGTGTGCAGTTCTGGTCCCCCATGTTTAAAAAAGATGAATTCAAATTGGAACAGGTGCAGAGAAGGGCTACAAGGCTGAGCCGTGGAATGGAAAACCTGCCCTATGAGTGGAGACTCAAGAAGCTTGGCTTGTTTAGCCTAACCAAAAGAAGGCTGAGGGGGGATACGATTGCTCTCTATAAATACATCAGAAGGATAAATACCAGGGAGCTAGAGGAATTGTTCGAGTACAGCACCAATGTGGACACAAGAACAAATGGATTCAAACTGTCCATCAGGAAATTTAGGCTTGAAATTAGATGCAGGTTTTTAACCATCGGAGGAGTAAAGTTCTGGAATAGCTTTCCAAGGGGAGTGGTGGGGGCAAAAAATATAACTGTCTTCAAAACTGAGTTTGATAAATGTATGGAGGGGACGGTCTGATGGGACGGCCTGGTTTGGAAATTGATTGATCTGTGACTACGGGTGGGGGATATGCCAGTGGCCTGAGAAGGGAGGGTAGATGGGGGTTTCTGAGTTATTACAGAGAATTGTTTCTTGGGTCACTAGCTAGTGAGACTTGCCCACATGCTCAGGGTTTTACTGATCGCCATATTTGGAGTGAGGAAGGAATTCCCCCCTCCCGGGCAGATTGTCTAGGGCTCTGGGGGGGGTTTCGCTTTCGTCTGTAGCATGGGAAATGGCTCACTTACTGGTGGATTCTCTGTATCTTAAAGTCTTTAAATCATGACGTGAGGACTTTATTAACTCAGTCCTAGGTTAGAGATCTATGGCAGGAGTGGGCGGGTGAGGTTCTGTGGCCTGTGTTGTGCGCGAGGTCAGACTAGATGATCGTATTGGTCCCTTTTGACCTTTGAGTCTATGAGTCTGTGAGACTGAGGGGACATGTTAACAGTTTCCAAGTACTTATAAGGTTGTCACGAGGACTAGGGAGAAAATTTTTTCTCCTTAACTGCTGATGCTGGGACAAGAAACAATGGGCTTAAATTACGGCAAGGGAGGTTTAGGTTGGACATTAGGAAAAAATCCCCGTCTGTCAGGGTGATTAACCGCTGGAATAAGTTGCCTCAGCAGGTTGTGGACTCTCCATCATTGGAGGCTTTTAAGAGCCGGTCAGACAAACACCTGTCAGGGATGGGTTAAGAGGGGACTTCTTCCTGCCATGAGTGCAGCATACAGGACTTGATGACCTCTCATGGTTCCTTCCAGTTTCTCTGAGTCTGTGATTCCACCCACCCTGGAAAGCAATCTGTAATAACCAACAAATAGTGAAATTCATCTCTGCTTCTGGCAACTTGTCAATAAAACCCATCTGAAATCTTTGCCAGGGTGGCAGCCCTCGCTGGTGCATCATTGGTTGCCAGTGCGGGTAATGAGCTGTGTTTTTGCACAGTGGACACAGCGCACCCACGTCCTCACCGTATCCTCTATACACTTCCATTCTGCCACCTATTCGCCCCTGTTAGGGTCCCCTCTGTTCCGTCCCGCGTGAGCTGGGGTGCCGTGTTCCTACGTCCTGGTTTTCATTGTTTCCTGGGGTTCGCCTGCACTGACCACTTGTGGCACTAGGTGGCAGCAAAGAGCCAGGATGGGCTATTGGGGGCACAGGATTGATTTTTCCGCAATCTGGTGTCCGGACGGGGGGAGCTTTGAGCCCCACTCTCTGGCTTGCTCGGTGGAGAGAGCAGTGATAAGTTTCCCTCCAGTGTTTTCCGCAGGAATTGAGATTAGGGGGGTGTTTGAATTTACGGTGTGTGGATGGGGGGATAGCAAATGAGGGGTGAGGCTGCGGGCACTAAGGGGGGGCTGTACGTCACCATAGTAAAAATGAAAAGTGTTTCATGACCATTTTAATAGATTATCACATGAAGCTGGCTACTCAAGCCCTCTATGCAGCACTATATCTCTCCTGGGTTTTTGTTTCACAAAGGGATCTTACAAAACTAGGTGATCGGGGAGCAAAATGGCAGATGAAATTCAATGTTCATAAACACAAAAACAACAGAGCCCTGGGGCACTTTTAAAGACTAACAGATTTATTTATCGCATGAGCTTTCATGGGAGAAAATCCCACTTCATCAGACGCTTTGAAGATGGGAAAGTTACAGAATGGGAGGAAATTAAATGCAGGGAATTGTATGACATAGGATCAGGTCAGGCTGTAACAGCAAATCAAAATAGGTGTTAGGATTCAAACACTGGGGAACAGCACATAGAGGAGGGGGAGGTCAAATCACCTGTTGTAATGAGAGAAAAATCCATAGTCCCTGTTTAACCCCAAGACAACTGAGTCAAATTTGCATATAAATTCGAGTTCTGCAGTCTCTCTTTGAAGCTGTGATTTGTTATTCATCTGTTTCAACACAGCTATTAACAAGTCGTTAAGGGAGTGAGCAGGGAGATTGAAGTGTTCCCCCATTGGTTTTGTAGTGTTGCAATTTCTGATGTCAGATTTGTGTCCATTGATTCTTTGGCGCAGAGACTGTCCTGTCTGTCCAATATATAAGGCAGAGGGGCATTTCGGGCACATGATGGCATAAATCACATTGGTGGATGAGCAGGTGAACGAACCCTTGATGGAGTAGGTGGCATGATTAGGCCCTGTGATGGTGTCATCAGTGTAGATATGAGGGCAAAGTTGGCAGCGTGGTCTGCTGCAGGGCTGTGTTCCTGCTTTAGTGTTTCTGTTCTGTGATCTGTAGTTGCTGGTAAGTATCCGTTTAAGGTTGGGGGGCTGCCTGTAAGTGAGGGGATGGGTGGCATATTGTTGCTTAAAATATCCCTTCCTTTTACACATCTCCTTGTAGTCAAATTCCAAAGGGGTAGCCGTTACAGAGTGCCACAAGACTCTTTTGCACATCTCCTTGCTGATTGCAGGCAAACTGGGAACTACCCCCTACTTCCCTGTGCTTTTGTTTTATAGGCAGGAGGCCAGGTTTGTGATTTGCTTTGTCTGATGTGCCAAGTTTTAAGTTTGCTTACAGGTGATAGCTGGGAAGCATTATTCTCACAAGGCTTTTAACATGAGGTAGGCTTCAAATTCCATTTCTAGCAGGCTTAAAGTTTTCTTTTTAATAATAACAAAAACCAAAAACGAAATATGGGAGAAAAGGAAAACCTGTTTATTTCTTTATTTATGTTTGGTTTTTGTCTTCGATGGCCACATTCTATGGTCCTTCTTTAAAAAGATGTTACGTCTGTACAGCACTGAGCTACCCCAAAGACTGAATGCTAAATAACAAAGTCAAACAACACTAACATTACTTGTGTCTGGCAAGAGGTGGCGGTTAATTTCGCGACTTCAAATGAAAGATTCAAGTGCATTTTTAGTGTCATTATTGTAAAACCAAACCAATTTATCTGACACCTACAAAACAGGGTTTTTACAAACCAGACTTATTTGTCCAGGTCATGAAATTTTACATATATATATATATATATATATATATATATATATTCTTGCTTATTTACATTGTGCGGGGGGGGGGGGAAGGGGTGGAGGAGGAGGCTGTTCAGTAGCTGCAAAGCAAAAATCCCAATGTAGAGCGCTAACTCCTGAGGAAGCAAATTCCAAGAGTCCCTGCACACAGTACCAACTCCTCTGCGCAGGTAAAATTTTCTGCACATAGGACGGACACCTATGTGCAGACAGCACACAGAGCAAACTTCTAATGTGCTTTCAATTAGCAGTCTGAGTTCCTGCTACCTAGCTGGCACGGAGTGCGAACTCCTATCTTGCTGAAGTGTAATACAGGCTACAATGCCCTTTAGTGGCAAAAAAACCCCCCAAAAATCTCTGGTACAGTGCAGATTTCTAACACCAGGATAGAAACAAAATCTTATAAAAATCTTTGGTGTAGATTCCTGGAGTTGTTTCTGGAGGGAAGCGTTATTTCATCTTTCTGACAGTCAGTCAGGTGAGCGTAAGCATTATTACAAACTGCCCTTAAAAGCCAAATTGCAGCTGCATTTTTTTCCATGGGATTTGTAGGCTTTTACACTAGGAGGCACTTAGCCAATTTATCCTCCAGATCAGCTGTAGTATGGACATCAGACAAAACTCGTGTCCATGGCTGTGTCCGAATTTTTCTAAAATTACTTGGAACGGGGTTATTTCTTTTACAAAATCTAATTTCTGGATTTCTCCCTTAGAAGAGTCTTAGGGGCTTGCTTACACTTAAACATAGTCACTTAGAGTAGCTATGCGCAATAGCATCTTACACTCTTGATAGAGCCGGGATCCTAACCCTGGCCCAACACAAAATGAAGAGAACAATTCAAACTGGAGTTCTGGTTACAAGGTGGAGTTACAAGTGAACGAGTGAGCCTGGTCTGTTTATCAATGGATATTCCATCATTTGAAGCAATTCTATGGTATAAATTCATCTTTATGCTACAGCAGGAGGATCCTGTAAGAAGAGTGGGGTGTTCGAATACAGATATTCAAGCTTGCCCGTAAAGGCCTGTGATGCTTTAAGTATATTCTTCCTGCGTAGCTAGTTACAAGGGTGTAAAACCAAAGACTCAAACTCACAGGCTGCCTGTCTATGGGCTTCTCTCCCTGGGGCAGTCTGAGGCCTTGCAGGCTGGTGACGGAGCAGGAGTGCCCATGGGCTGGGAAGTGTGCCGTCCCAGCCGCACAGTCCAAACCAATCCTGTTAAAATGAGGCAATAGCGGGCTGTTGAAAAGGCGATCCAGTCTAGCACCTTCAGGCAAGTAAAAGGCCTAGAACGTTGGAAGAAAACTCTCTTTGACAGCTTTCTGTCTAGCTTTTTAACACTTGTCAATAGTCCGGGTTGTCAAATCTATGCTCTGTATTGTTTGGTTATATGCTACCCACTTTTCTGATCATTTTTGTCTGTCCCTAAACGACGTGTAATCAAGTCAGAGAGTGGGGTATGGCGGGTCAGAGAACCATGCTGCAGTATGTTAGGATTGGCTAAAGAAATATCTTGTAATATTTTTCTAAAAAGAAGTTCATCAAGATACAGTTGAAAAACTGAGGGCAAAGAGGAAGTGAAGGGCAGGAAAAACACGGGTGTGAAGAATTGGAATTGAGGCTTGCTTCGTTATCCCAACAAACCCACAGTATTGCCGGCTGCTGAACTCTGGATTTCTGCTTCTGTCAGCGACCCAAGAACGGGGAGGGCCGTAGAGCCGAAGGGAAACTCAGCTGTTAAACGGTCAGAGTGCATCAACCTTAAGTGTAGCTCTGTGTGTGCAGACGGGCGCAGTGTGTGTCCCAGAGACCTGAGAACTGGGCTGGTTTCAGGCCTTCGGGCTGATGAACCAGAGGGGAAAATCCCTGTGTGGGGTAGTTAAAAATGAGGAGGAGGCGGATTTGGGGACACCTGGGACTGGAAGGGCTGCTGGGATCATTGCAGGGACGATGAGGCTGCTGGAAGCCAGGATCGGACCTTTATGCTGGGGGCTGCTACCGGTGCCAGGCTCTGATCCGCAGCCGCAGCATTAAGGCGCCCAGGGTCGGGGCAGGTGGTGACAGATCCCACAGGTCGGGGGGTCCCCAGAATGTCACCCGGGGCATCATTGTGCTTCTCCTCCAGGCTGTGACTTCTCACTGTTCCCGGTGTATCCGCCATGAAAATAACCTGTTCTTTGCCCCCTGCCAGCTACAGCCTTGGCCAGACTGATCCCAGCCTGGACGGGGCTCAGACACTCAGGGCTGCCTTAACTTGTGCCCTGCTTCAGTGGTTCCTAGGGCCCCTGCAGAGATGTCAGAATGCCCCGGCCATGTCTCCTCCCACCCCAGGCCCTGGCACTTCTGGCCACCCCTTCTCGCACACGCCCAGGCAGTGAGGAACCACAAGCAGAGCTGCGCTTGCCAGATTGCCTTGTGTTATTGCCTGTGAGCTGCTAACAAACAGTTCTGGACCCTCCTACTGCCTTCTTCAGCTTTTTGGTGGTGGTTTGTGCCCCGAGCGCAGACACAGCGGGAGTGGCAGCCGGCCAGTTTCCCACATTCTAGCAGACGTTTCTACAAATTGTTAAAGACAACGTATACCATTTGGGCATATACAGGAGGAAGACATTTTTCCAGTATTTGGTTAGCAAAGTGGATTAAAACTGTTGTGTTTGGCTATGATTTAATCCATATTTCTTAACACAATAGGCAATAACACAGTAATGCTAGCAACAAGACACACAACACAGAACAGAAAACAGAAAACACAGACAGACAATTTTTGTGGTGACAGGAGATCCATGGTGGTTTGGTTCCTCTTTAACTCTTCTGCTAGCGCCAGCTTTTCCTGAAGTTCTGAAACACACAAAAAAAGACACTTTTCTCCCCCCCTTTAGGGGCTGGCAATTATTGCTTAACATACTCCTTCCTTTTACAAGTCTTGTTGTCGATTGCAGGCTAACAGAGGAATTACCCCCATATTTTCCTGTGTTTTTGTTCCTTTAAGTCACTTACTTTTTTACAATTTATTATATCTTAGTTTACATACAAAGTTTTCTTCACAGAAGTGTCAGGGAAGGAGGAAGGAAGAAAGAGAGTGAGGGAAAGAGGCTGTAGCAGAGAAAGAAGGATGATCTAAGCCAAGGAAAGTAGACAGTAACAATGAATCTGGAAGTGGAGCTCTGTGAGCCAGAGCATCTAAATTTACACCCCAAGCCCTATCCTGGGTTAAATGTTAGTGGTTCTGCTGTCCTCCAGGGACTGCGTCCTCGCTCTTGTGAAACTTGGTTAAAGGGTGTCAGGTCTTGTACAAAAGGCACCACTTCATGCTTTTTCTTGGAGACATTTTAGAAAACATTTTTCTCTATAATAAGACAAAAACCAAAAAAATGACAAACAAACAACAACTGAAATCTAGACTTTTATATCCTTCAGAGTCAGGTGGGCAGACTCCTCTAATCAGTCTGGTTATTCTGATCACATCAAGGAAGGCACCCCGACTCCTATATCCTCTGCCCAGTCCTCCAAGTCACTCTCCCCCCTCCCCCCCACTTCATCCTCGGAGCAGGAGAGCCCCATTCCTCTGACTGTGACTGCGGCGATTTGTTGGGAGGTGAGACCCAGGCGGCGCTTTAGGTGTTTAATGAGCATTTCGCACTGGGAACGGTCTCCTGCGTTCCCATGGCCTTTTACAGTTAGTTCCTTAACAATTTCCTGGAGGGCAGCCTTTTCTTTCTCCAGTTTGCCAAGCTTTTTTGCCACATTTTCTAAAAGTGTATTTTTGTTCTTCTTTTCCCTAGCAATATTTTGCCATTGGTTAACTTGATTCTGTTCTCCCACAGTAGTGGTTTTCCAGAGTTCCACTTCAGCCTGGCACTTATCTAGCTGCTCCCTAAGGGAGGCTACTAGCTCCTGGTCCTGTGCAGCTCTCATGTAACTCTCCTTACATGCCTCCCATAAGAGCCAGACGGCTGCATTCTCTTTCTTGTTGCTCCCTGAGGGTTGGTACACATTTAAATACAGGGTCAACTTATCCTCCAAGTCAGATATAGTATGCACGTCCGCCAGAGCCTGCTCTGTGCATGGATTTGGACTGAACCTGTGCAGGTGTAACCTTCGGGTGGGCCAAATTCATTTAGTTGCCCTTCTCCAGTGCCCCACAGAAATCAATCCC
>ML686075.1:229346-259768 GCA_007922175.1 Pelusios castaneus
CAACACCTGGGCAGATTTCTCCCTATACAGTGAAATTATGTTAAGTACTGAACTGTACTCATGCAAATACAGAGCCCATGAAAATTGGGTGCCCATTGCTCAGGAGGGGGGCACTATTTAAAAAGTTTCAGAAACACTGGAGTAGGGAGTCTGGGTTTCCTCTCCCCTCTGCTTCCTCCAGCCCATCAGTTGCCATCTTCCCACATCCTCAGGCCTCCCATCCAGCCCTACCAGAGGCTTGGCAGGGCCAGGAGGAGGAGAGAGCTCATCACTATGTGCTGGTGGAGGGGGTCTCAGCAAGTCTCCTTGTGCCCCCCCACATGTTCTCCCTGTTGTGCCCCCCCCCCACACCACTTCCTCAACGACTAGGGAACTGTACAGCCCTTCCGGAGGGTTAGGGCACCCATGGCAAATCTCTGAAAACCAGGAAACCCCGAGTTACGGGACTGCAACTCCAGCACCACTACCCTGCGACCGTGGCCGTGCCTCCTCTGAGTGAGGCGCCAACCCACCCGACAGAGCCCGGGACACGCTGCCCTGCCAGGGGTGCAGCACATGGGAGAGCAGAGGAAACCGTCAGACTGTGTCCACACTCAGGGAACAGTCCCTTTCAGGGCAGGCGTAGTGAACCCTGGCCGGTGACACCTGGCTGACACTCCCCACACTGCCTGCTCCATACAAACCGACCCAGAGTGGCCAGACGTTACCACCCTTCACTCTTCTCCCTAGAAACCCCCTGGAACATCACCTGCACTTACCCCTGCCTGGCAAGACACGGGCATGTCTGTGACAGCTCCCCGCAGGAAGAACAGACTACCGTATTCCTCGGCTTGCCCAGCCCAGAGAGCCCACGCTGGTGACCCGCTGTAACTAATCCCTGCAGCTGGCAACACTCGTCACATACAACGCAACTTTTCACCAGTCGTTCCTCGTCTGCTTGTTCCAGGACAGCCCTGACTGAAACATACTTACAGCAGAGCCCGGGGCAGAGTTAAGGCTGTAGGGCGGGGCTGGTGGAACAAGCTCACTGCAGCCCTGCATCTTTTATACTTATTTACATCCGTACACGGTGAGCATTTTACATCCACGCTCAGATCACTTTGCTCTGGTGTCTCCGCAGTGTACAGATCTACAAAGATTGGAAGCCCAGCCCCCACCTTCAGGGCCTTACATTTCTCTTTCCTGCCTACATGTAACCCCTTAGCCAGGCCGAGACGGCAGCAGCAAAGTACCGGGTTCTATTCCTAGGGGTTCCCAAATAATGTCACACCACCAATGGGCTCCAGCCCCCACCCAGTCTCCTGGGAAATTACACACCACCCCCTGGGCGCCCTAGAAAGGCAATACTTCCCCGCTCGCAAGCACCAGTCTGAGTGTAGCACATAAAAGGTTTAATAAAGACTATATAAAGGCAACATCAAAACGCAGCACTGGTTGGGATACAGGGCAAAGATTCCCACAAAACCAATAGACAGAACTCATTCCACCACTAAGGGGAGGGGGGGGTCAGCCCTCAGTCCTCTGCTCCAGTTGTCCTCTGTCACCTCAAGGTCTGCACACGCCACCCACTGGCCACTCACACCCACTGTCCGCAGACTCTGTCTGGGTCTGCTGGCTCTGCCGCTGGCCTCTGGTCACACCTGCTGTCCGCTGGCTCCACCTGCTGTCTGCTGGTCACACCTGCTCTCTGCTGGCTCTGCCTGCTGGTCACACCTGCCATCTGCAGGGGCTCCATCCACTGGCTCTGCCCCACCCACTGGTCACACCTACCAGCTGCTGGTACCAATCTTCTGCTTGACCTCAGTCAGCTCTTAGTGATTTCAGCTCCCTGGGAAGTTTCTGTTTCCCTAGTGATTGCAGCTCAATCAGAATAACAATAGACTCTCCACAAGGAATCTGTGGGTCTATTCTTTAACAATGGGGGGGGAAATAGATGTTGGCTTGAGGCACAGCTCCAGCAGACCAAGGGCTCACACCTCTCCCCACCTGGTTTGACAAGTCTGAAAACGAGGGTTGCTCACTTTTCCAAGTGCTCTGTAGCTGATGGTGACTTTTCCATCAGCTTCTTGGTCAATAACAGATATACAATCAAAGGGTGGCATATCATGAAAGAGCAATATTTCCTTTCCCCCTTCTGATAAAACACCAGATTTAGAGGATTTGAACCAGTCACACATACCAACTCCCATCATGCCCAGCCTCTGGGTGAAATTATGCTGCGTGTCATGCACAGACAAAGCCCAGGTAAATCAGTGGCCCCCCTCCCTACTTAGCTGCTAAGCAAGAGAGGCTCTCAGATTCCTAACCTTGCTTACATCCTTACATACATATCCCTCATATTTTCTTGTACATCTTTCTTCTTACTGCTTCCTTAAATTCCTGGACTCATTACTGCTGGGAATCAGTGTCTGAGCCCTCAGTATGGTGCTCCTGAGTGTGTGTCAGGAAGCGATACAACCGTGCTCATTAACTCACTCTTCCCGTGCGATGAACCAAACCACCTGGTTCCAGAGTTATGAAGTCCACAGCCAAGGAAAACCATTTGAATCTGTCTCCTGAAGATTCCAGTTTAACACAGGTTATTTTCTTCTTCTTTTCAGGTGAGACACAGAGAAAAGTGTCTGGGCTTTAAACCATGGCCAGACCAGATGACACAATTGAGATGCCGGCCCTGGGCCGCCCTTTCCAGCTGGGGATGCTGTACGACTGCCGCAAAGATGCCCTTATCCCAGGTAAATCCCCACTGTGGCCCCTGGACTGCGGAGTGAAAGGAGGAAAGGGTCACACACAGTCTGAGCCACGTCACGACTGCGAAGGAGCCAGCTGTGGCTGGCGTGGCCCTGACTATGGTTATCGATGAACCGGCCTGGCACATTCCCCCAGGCTCAGGCTCTGACGTTACTGGATGGGGCAGGAGGTAGGAGCATTGGCTGGTGATGTGGAACTAAAATATCTCATGTCCCTGAAAAAATGAAACTACAGGCACCCAGTTAGAAGGTTCATTTTCTCCTGATCTGTTCCCACAGTGGCTGGCCCCTCACATCCTCACCCTCCAACCAGTAGGATCCGAAACCCCTCCCTGCCATTTAGCAACCAAAGAACATGAGAAGAGCCAGCCTGGGTCAGACCAGTGATCCACCTAGCCCAGTGTCCAGTCTTCTGACAGTGGTTGGTGCCAGGTGCTTCAGAGGGAATAAACAATTATCAAGTCATCCATCTCCTGTCATCCAGTCTCAGCTTTCGGCTGTCAGAGATTTAGGGACACCCAGGACATGGGGTTGGGTCCCTGACCATCCAGACTCATAGCCATTGATGGATCTCTTCTCTGTTAGCTTCTCACATTATTTTTGGAACCCAGTTATCTGTCTGGGGAAGGAACTGTAACTGTATATCTTGAGGCTACCCCAGTCCAGCCACCCACTGATGCTCTATGGACAAGGAGGCTCATTCTGGGACATCACAAACTTCTTTGGGGTGCAGCTGGAGGAAACAAGAGCCTGACTCTTTTCACAGATTCATTGGCTATGTCTACTACAAGGGCTTCCTTAATTCGAACTAATAAATTCGAATAGGCTATTTGAACTAAGGGTTAATTTGAACTTCCTTAATTCGAACACGGTCCCTTAAAGAAATAGGGTCTCCTGACCCCAAAGGGCCAGCCACAACACTCAGAACAATATAGGTTTGGATCTTACCCAGAATACCACATGGATAGCCAATCCTTTAGTAACTACAACTAAAGGTTTAATATAAAAGAAAAGAAGCAAAATATGAGAGATGTTAAAGGATCAAAGTGAATCACATACATACAAATGATTTAAAGTTCAGCCCATTGTACCTGGGAGCTTCCTTAATGGGACATTAAGGAAACAATGGCTGTAGACATCCAGTCTGGGGGGTTTTCCAGAATCTCACAATTTGGATACAGACACAGCTCACACAGTCATATCTCCTAATAAGATATGATACCTACGCATAGACAAAATAATCATTTCTAGCAAATGACAATCTTCCTATTGATACCAAACATGACACAGTCCCAATGGATTATTGCAATTATGAGATATTAATACAAAATAACATCCTAAATGGTTCCCTAAATCTGGACAGCGTCACACCCAGAATCACACAGGTTGAAATATAGATATAGAAGACATATTCCTAACTTCTAATACAGATACAATCCCTACACATAAACCAGATAATCATTCCCAGCCAATTACAACCTTTCTATTGATACCAAACACGGCATAGTTCCTATGGATTATTGCAATTATGAAATATTGATAAGAAATAGTATCATAAATGGTTTCCTAAATCCAGACAGTGTCACACCAGCCTCCTGCCTACTTCCACCCGCAGCTAGCCTCTAGCAGGGATCCCTCTGGCACTGCCAGAGTCGCTAGTGGAGCTGAACAAACGTCCAACATCTCCACTCCCACCTGGAACTGCAGTGATGGCTGTGTGGGATCCCGCTCCACCCTGTGCCAGGAGCTGAACTCGAGACTCAGGGCCGTTCCTTAAGGACTGAGTTTCAGCCAGTGCGCAGAACCAGCCCAGCCAGAGATCAGCAAATTCTCTTAGTGCACACACAAGACATGCTTTGCCCAGCGTCCGCACTGAAATGCAGAACAAATGTTGCTGAGCATCCAAGGTATTAGCGTTAACAGAGTAGCTTTGTAACGTCCCAGCTAAGGAAGGTTTCCCCTTTATCAGGAATTCATTTCTGCTCATTATTTTTTTTCTGGCTTTCTGGCTAAGGTGAAGTGAAGTGCTGTGGGGGGACAGTGCTGTCAAACTCTGCTTTCCATTTCAATGGTTTCAATCAGGAATAATCCAGTGCCTCCAGCACACACTGGGGATAAGCAAGCTCAGAATCTGGCCTGTAAAGGGCTCCACACTCACTCACTTTGGTTCCAACCCTTCGTGTCCACAAACCAGGCCCAGATGTCTTTCCATGCTCTCAGCAGTGCTCTTCCTTTGCAGTTGTTCCCTCCATCAACTATATATAGTCACCGATCAGATGCAGGGGCCTCACAGATCCTTACACCGGGCACCCCCTTCCCAGATGCTTCAATGCCTCCTTTGGGCTGGCCACTCACCCCTCTTCTAGCAACCTCACTGTGAGTTACCACCCCTGGCAGCTTGCTGGTCAGTGTCCCTGCTGTCCTGAGCTTCTACCTGGGAGTCTTTATATGGCGTGACGCAGTGAGTCACCAGCCACTCCTTGTCAGCCCCATCTTCTCCTGAAACATGTCTCTGTGGTCTCTGCTCCACTCCTTGTCAGCCCCCATCTTCTCCTGCACACTTCCCAGGTGGTCTCATTCCCCTGACCTTCAGGGCTAAGTCGCAGAGCAGGCTAACCCCGCTAGAGGGCCCAATAGCACGACAGGGTGAAGCTCACTTTCCATTCCAAGGCTGCTTTTTTCACCCCCACCCTCAGCTAAATACACCGCCAACAGTTCAGCTACAGACACCGTTGGCCGCCTTCTCCTGAAACTTGTCTCTGTCCTTTGCGCTCCCTATACCGACACCCTTCTAACGTTCAGGCCTTGGGTTTGGGCTTTGATGTGGCTGATGAAGTCGGTAGAAACTCAGCAGAGGCCATGAGGTGGATCTAACACACACATATGTCTTAGGAGGTCGGGAACATCCTTGTGCGGCAAGTGGGTCTGAGTGAACTAAGTGTGGGCCGTGTAGCCAGGAACCCCCCGTTCTGTTCCTACGCCTGCCACGCCATTGTAACAAGACTTAGCACTATCGAGACATTATTAACAGGGAGTGATGTAAGTTTTCAGACCAGGATCTCCAGTGAGTACCAGCAGAAATGGTTTGGTGGTCGGCTTTCAGATGTCCCATCTGTGCCCCCTCATGCCTCACATTGCCCCCCCCCAGGGGCAGGAGGAGTTCCGGCCCCACCTCCACCTGCCCTGGGGAGGGGGGTCTGTACCTGCAAGGGGGTGTAAATCCCCGCCCGTAATTCCCCTCCACTGCAGTTACCCAGTGTGCAGTTGCTGGTCCCCTGCAGCAGCCCTGCAACCCAGCTTTCCCTGGGACAGGGCAGGATCCCCACCACTGCCACCCCCGTCTCGGCATCACTCAGCGTCTCTCCCACAGCGGCTCTGGGTTGGGTATTAAATACCGTCCGTGGACTCTGTGACGCTGTCTGCATTCAGGGAACCATTTATGATATTTTGTATTAATATTTTATAATTGTTATAATCCATAGGAACTATGCCATGTTTGATGTCAATAGAAAGGTAATAATTTGTGGGAATGATCATATAGTTTGAGTAGGATTTGTATTCATATTAGAAGTTAGGAATGTGATTGTTATATTTTAACTTGTGTAAGGTTGGGAAAATGCCCCAGACTGAATGTCTGCCCAGCCATTGTCTCCTTAAGGGCCTATTAAGGAAGCTCCTCAGATAACAGGATAAAGAAGAAAACCTGTTGAGCCACTAGGACTTAAACATGTGACTCAACTCCAGTTTGATTAAGGAGAACTGCACCCAGCAGGGAGAAGGCCAGAGGTGATATATAAGGCAGCAGCCCCAACGCCATCTGGCTCTCAAGTCCCCAGTCTACAGCCGACACCCATCTCTGGAACTATTCCTCTGAGACTGAACAAAGGATTGAGGCCCACCCTGGTGCTGGGTGTTTACCAGAGGAAGAAGCCTGCAAACTCCAGAGGAACAAGCCTGCAAACTGCTTTTCATGAACTTTAAATCATTTGTATGTATGTGATTCGCTTTGACCCTTTAACATCTCTCATATTTTGCTTCTTTTCTTCTTATATTAAACCTTTAGTTGTAGTTGCTAAAGGATTGGCTACCAGTGTGGTATTTTGGGTAAGATCCAAACCTATATTGTTCTGTGTGCTGTGGCTGGCCCTTTGGGGTCAGGAGAACCTATATCTTTAAGGGACCGTGCAGCTAAGTGGGAGCCAGAGGAGCTGGAGTGCAATAAAGGGGCTGTTTCTATTTTGGGCAGAGTTCTTGGTACCCAGTGTGGGGAACCAGAAGCCTGGTTGTGACTGATAGGGAGACAGCTTTAAGTACCACCCATCAGTGTTTGGGGAGTTTGGCTCCCGGTTTTGCAGCTTGCCCTGATTTTTGCACGTCCAGGAGGGTATCCCAGGAGGCCCCGGTCACAGACTCGAACACAGACAGGCCTCAGGGTTTACTCCAGGGGCGTCGCTGGCGCTGAGTCCGGGGGGCATGAGACCAGAGTGTCCAAGCCAGTGCCTTGAGTCCAGAGCCAGCACCGCAGGTGCAAAGAGCTGCGTCTGCTCTTTTAAGTCTCCTGCTCTGCAGCATGCAGCTGAGGCACGTGGTGCAGAGCAGGAGAAGAGGCGGGACAGTTAAAACACGTCATTTTAATCCTAACTCTGCGGGGTCCTGATTTGTGGGTTTATATTAAACTTTTACACAAATGTTAATCTCTGGTTAGTCTCACACACAGACAGAACGAGTTCCTGTGTTACCAGGTCAGACACCTTCTTTAGGGACATTCAGCTCCTATTTTAACATTGGAAAACGTCCTGCAGTTACAGAACAGAAACATTTCTTACCTGCTCTGCCATTCACTGTGTGTCTGTCTGTGCTATTCCAGGCATCACTTTATGGGACCTGGAGACACTTCGAAACAATGTAGATGTAAAACCACAACCCAAGGCTGAATTTCAGATCATTGCGTCTGACACCATTGAAGACAAGGCGTCAGCTCTCAGTGTCACAGCCTCGCTGAAGGCCAGTTTCCTGTTTGGCCTGGTGGAAGTGAGTGGATCCGCAGAATATTTAAGTGATACCAAGAGCTCAAAGCATCAAGCCCGTGTCTCTCTCCGGTACTCAACTACTACACAGTTTGAGCAGCTGACTATGAGCCATTTAGGGCGCCAGAATGTTTCCTACCCGGATGTGTTTGATCAAGGCACGGCCACCCACGTGGTCACGGCTGTGCTGTACGGGGCTCAGGCTTTCTTTGTCTTTGATCGGGAAGTTTCTTCATCTGAGAACGTACAAGAGATAGAGGGAAACCTCCAGGTTATGATTAAAAAAATCCCCCTGATCTCCATCGAAGGGGAAGGAGCTCTCAAAATGGATGACAAGGAAAAAGCAAAAGCTGAAAAATTTAGTTGCAAGTTTTATGGTGATTTCGCTCTTGAGAACAATCCAGTTACTTACCAAGATGCCATGAAAACATATTCCACCCTCCCAAAGCTGCTGGGTGACGAGGGGGAGAAGGCCATACCAGTGCGAGTCTGGCTGTATCCGCTGACCAAGCTGGATTCCAAAGCTGCTCAGCTGGTGCGTGAGATCAGCATAGCACTGATTTCTGTTGTTCAAACCGCCCTGGAGCAGCTGACAGAACTAGACATGCGATGCAACGACATGCTGAAAAATCCGATTGCCTCAACCTTCCCCGAAATCAAGGGGAAAATCCAGCTATTCAAAGATCTGTGTAAGCAACACAAACAGACTTTCCAGAAAAAACTCGCAAGACTCTTACCCTCCATCCGAGGAGGTGGAAAAGAGGAGGGGGCCCTGGTGGACATTTTAACCCACAAACACCAATCACCATTCAATACCCAGCAACTCAGTGAGTTTCTGGATAAAAAGGAACGGGAAATTATTTTCGTCAATTCCTATCTCTCGGTCCTAAAGGAATTGGAAGTAGTGTCCTCCCGGAATAAACTGGATGAAATAGTACTTGATTCTAGGAATGAGTTTGTCGTCACCTTCATGTTCACCTCATTACATGACAAGGAGCCATATTTATCAGATTTAAAACACTGCCTGCAGGCCCAATTTATGACAAATACTCAAGATCCCACATCAGCCAGTTCTGTCGGCGAGAAATCCAAACTGTGGTTTGAGGACACAGAGGGAAACAAAAGTGCCCGAAAATCTGCAAAATCCATTTCAGACTTTGCCCGTGCCAATAAATCTAATGAGAGGACTCGGTTCATTGTGGCCTCTGTCCCAGATGAGAACAATCCAGGAGCTTCGATTTACCTCTATGAAAATGGAGAATTAGTGAGCCCTAACTATGAAGCTCCCTCAAAGCCTCTTTCTCCCCTGATTGATGGAGTCAGACATGACCGTGTACAGCTCACATTTAAACCAGCAGCCTTTGGAAGAAAGGAGATATCCGGCTATCGGGTAGAGCACAGAATTGTAGGACAGGAGAATTGGATAGCTGTGGATACAAGTGATAAACGTGAGACCTTCACAGTGATGGGGCTCCATCCAAACACCATGTACCAGTTCCGATACGCTGCCGTGAGCAAACCAGGGCTAAGCATGAGCAGTGACATGAGCGATACCGTAAAGATGCTTCCTACCAGCCCCCCCAGGAAGCCAGAAATAGCTACTGTAGAATCATCAGCCATCACCCTCACCTGGCAGGGTCCGAGTGTCATTGGATATGGAATCAGTATAAGGGAGTATAAGGTAGAATATAAAGAGGAGGCAGGAGATACGAGTCGGGAAGGGAACAACAAATGGCTGGAACAAAGGACAGCAAAGAGAGAAGAGTTCTGTATCATTGATGGACTGAGGCCTCAGACGCTCTACAGATTCCGGGTTTCGGCTGTGTGTGTGGATGGGGCTGTGAGTCACCCAAGTGAGGAGGTATCAGTTTCAAGTGCAGGAGAAGAATTAAGGACACCAGCACAAGATTTCTTCAAGAAGAGCGCACTGCTAGAAAAAGGGCAGCCCTCAGTTTATGCCCTTCCAATAGAGAAGGTAGTGTTCGCTTCTAACGCAACTTATCTAAAGTATAAACTGGGCAAAGAAAACCTACAGATCCCTAACAGAGTCATTATGGTGATGGGAGCAACTGGCTCAGGAAAGACGACACTCATCAATGGGATGATCAACTATATCCTGGGTGTGCAATGGAAAGATGAATTCAGGTTCAAACTGATCCATGAGATTACACACAGAAGCCAAGCCGAGAGCCAGACATCTGAAGTGTCTGCCTATGAAGTTAATTACAAAGGGGGCTTCCAGGTCCCCTATTCCCTGACTATCATAGACACCCCGGGATTTGGCGACACCAGAGGGATAGAGCATGACAAAGAAATAACAAGACAGATTCGAGAGTTTTTCTCCACTCAAGGGGCCGTTGATCACATAGACGCCGTCTGTGTTATAGTTCAGGCCTCACTAGCTCGTCTGACACATGCCCAGAAATACGTGTTTGACTCGGTGCTCTCCATCTTCGGGAAGGATATAAAAGACAATATACAAATCCTGATCACCTTTGCGGATGGACAGACACCCCCAGTAATAGAAGCCATCAAAACAGCTGATGTCCCTTGTGCTAAGGATGCTAAGGGGAACCCCATTCATTTCAAATTCAATAACTCCACGCTCTTTGCCTGTAACGCTGCAGCTGACGAGGGCAGTTTTAATTTTGATGAAATGTTCTGGAAAATGGGAGCGATGAGCATGAAGACTTTTTTTGAGTCTCTAGGGAAATTAGAAACCAGAAGTTTAACATTAACGCAGGAAGTTCTCCGAGAACGGAAGGAGCTGGAGACGGCTGTGGAAGGCCTGCAGCCACAAATCAAAGCTGGCCTGACGAAGCTGGAGGAACTGAGAAAGACCCAGCAAGCTCTGGACCAGCACAAAGACGACATGGAGGCCAATAAAGACTTTGAGTATGAGGTAGAGAAAACAGTGCCCGTGCAGAAGGACATCTCTGGTACAGGTCACTATATAACCAACTGCCAGAACTGTCACTACACATGTCACTATCCCTGTGGAATCCCTAATGATGATGGGAAGCGGGGGTGTGCAGCTATAAATCAGAGTACAGGATATTGCACTGTTTGCCCTGGTAAATGTTTCTGGAATGTTCATTTCAATCAAAAGTACAAGTTTGAATATAAAGTAGTAAAAGAAAAACAGACCTATGAACAACTGAAAGAGAAGTATGAGAAGGCATCTGGTGAGGTGTTAACAGCAAAGAACGTGGTTGAGAAGCTGTCTCAGGAATATTCAATGGTGGAAGAGATATTAATGGAGCTTATTGAGAAATCATCTCGCAGCCTCCAACGCCTGCAAGCCATTGCTCTGAAACCCAACCCACTGTCCACTCCAGAATACATCGACCTCCTGATCATGTCGGAACAACAGGAATTAAAGCCTGGGTACCAAGAAAGGATCAAATCCCTG
This sequence comes from Pelusios castaneus, assembly GCA_007922175.1. Lineage (NCBI taxonomy): Eukaryota > Metazoa > Chordata > Testudines > Pelomedusidae > Pelusios > Pelusios castaneus. The sequence continues at coordinate 240,533 of ML686075.1, forward strand.
ACGGAAGTGAGGGAAGTTGCTGAGATAATAAGAAAGATTACCAATAAGGAGCGTCTGCTGCCAGGAGAGAAGGATTTGTACAAAAAACATGAAGAAAAACAGTCTTCATTTAAAAAATTTGTGAAAGAAAAAATGGATATGTTTGTAGGTTGGTTTAAAAAATAACTGCCTGCAGCTTACCATGAAATGAAACAGCAGTTTAACCAAACATGCCTCTTAGTCGCAATTCAGGGCTGTCTCTTCTTGTTTGCATAACATTTTCTTTTAAGATTCAATACGCCTGGTTCTCCTCTGACTTAGACCACTTTTACTGAACTAACTCCAGTTTACACCAGTGCAACTGACTGCAGACACGGGCCTCTTGAATCCATTGTGGGGGAAACATTTTAATAAGACCAAATATTGTAGTTTGGCTCCTTAAGCAGAAAGTGCATATCCAGTGGTATCCCATGTTCACATGGAAGCGTCTCAGATCAGGTTTAGAAACCTACAGTCTCTCTGTAGAAGTGCTCTCCCTGTCTCTGCCCGCACTGGAGCTGCAACCGTGAGATGTTTCCTCCAAAATCCGTGACAGGAAACCCCAGACCACATTTAACTGTTTAAAGCTTAAACCCTTGTTCCCTTTTGTATTAACAGCTTATCCCTGGCCTGCCTGAATCACCCATTTGTCACAGCCACCGGCTAATCCAGGGAAATGATTTCAAAGAGTGAAGGAAGATATTTTGTTTTTAATGTAACAGAAAAGTCAGAGCTTGATTCTGCATTTCTTGCCGTCCCCACTCAAGTCGCTGCTAGCTTCCTTTCAGCGGGGGCTAGGGGGGCAAGTAGAATATAGGATCAGCCTTATGTAAAAAAGCTTTCACAAATTTTATGGCACCTAGTTCTCTACTGCTGCTGGAAAACAACATAGAAAACAAACCAGCAACAACAAAATCTGGAACTGTCCTTGTGGGGACAAATCCCTCCCGACTAACCGCCCAGGAGATCTGGACACAGCTAACTTCTGAGATCTCTCCCTCTTTAATCTGCACATTTTAATTGGTCTGCGGAAGAGAAATGGACAGATTTAGAGCTGTGTGCCTGGCACGCTGCCCTGTCCCCACTCCAGGGAGTGCTTTGGACCAAGGCTTTTGCAGACAGAGAATTTTGCCCTAGAAGGGGCAACTCTCTGGCTCTGAAGCACAGTGTGAATTAACCAGGATGGGAATCTGAGCAGCTGTCAGCGTCACACTGGAAGGGCCCCAGAGTGAGAGTGTGAGAGTGAGAAAACCAACCACTCCACAACTCAGACTGTGGCAGCTAACTTGGGCTCTTGGGGCTCGGGCTAAGGAGCTGTCTAACTGCAGTGCAGATGTTAGGGCTCCCGGGGCTGGGGACACTCCCATCTCGCAGGACCCTAGACCCTGGGATCCAGTCCCTTAGCCCAAGTTTGCCTTGGCACAGACCAGCCACAGGTGTCTAACAGCAATGCTCACACACCCAAAGAAACTGCTGGGATGAGGGGAGCAGCTGGGAGGGGAACGGAAAAGGCTGACTGGCTAATTAAGATTGTCATGGGATACATTCCCCATAAACCCCTGTAACGTGAGCTGTGTAACTTTCTCATTCACCTTTGCAATATAAATAGCATGGTTTAATGCAATATATTCCATGCAAATGTAACCTTCGAGTGGGCTAGAGTTCACTTCATTGCCCTTCTCCCAGGCTTAGTAAGATAAACCCCAACTCCTCTGGAGAAGCAGCGGGAGAACAGGATTCCCTCTGTAAGGATTTTCAGCAAAGATCATTCAGAGTTACCTTCCCCACATTCAAATCTTAATAAGAACAAAAAGCAATGAACTGTATTAAGCACTAGCTATGGCTCTCTCTGGACTTAGGGGACCACTGGATACTATCTCATAACTGCAGTGATCCATAGGAGCTATGCCATGTTCAGTATCAATAGAAAGGTTATCATTTGCTGGGAATGATAATAGTGCTTAGGTGTAGGTGTCATATCTATATTAGAAGTTATGAATATGTTTGTTGTATCTGTATTTCAAATAATATGATTCTGGGAAACTCTCCAGACTGGATGTCCACAGCCATTGTCTCCTTGATGGCCCATGAAGGAAGCTCCCAGGTACAATGGGCCCCGGGGAAAACCTGTTGAGCCACTAGGACTTGACCATGTGACTCAACTCCATTTTGATTTGTAAAACTTCCACACAGCATGGGGAAAGCCAGAGGGGATAAAAACAGCTGTGCCCAACTCCATTTGGTCTTCAGTCTACACCTCCCTCTGGATCTATTCATCTGCAACTGAACAAAGGACTGAGGCCCACCCAGGTGGTGGGTGTCTACCAGAGGAACTGAACAAGCCTGCAAATTCCAAACTCTTCCAAAGACTTGCTTTACCTGGACTCTAGAGCATTTGTATGTGTGTGATTAGCTTTGACCCATTAACATCTCTCATATTTTGTTTCTTTTCTTTTCTTTTTATATTAAACCTTTAGTTGTAGTTACTAAAGGATTGGCTATCAGTGTGGTATTTTGGGGTAAGATACGAACCTATATTGTTCTGTGTGATGGGGCTGGCCCTTTGGGGTCAGGAGAACCTATTTCTTTAAGGAACTGTATAGCTAGATGGGAGCCAGAGAAGCTGGAGTGCAATAAAGGGGCTGTTTCTATTTTGGTACAGTTTGTGGTAACCAGTGTGGGGAACCAGAAGCCTGATTGTGACTGATAAGGAGACTGATTTAAGTACCACCCATCAGGGTTTGTGGAGTTTGGCTCCCACTTTTGCAGCTTGCCCTGATTTTTGCACATTCTGGTGGTTATCACAGGAGGCTCTGGTCACACAGCAGTCCTAGGACAGGAAACCTGATACCCAACGCCAGCCCCACTCGTACTTCATTAACTTTTTCGCCTTTCCTTTGCCATTAAAGCCATGTTCGATGGCCTACTCACTGTTACAAATGGATTTTTCTAGTATTTGGGTGAGAACTCAAGTAATTGTGTCCAGCTCATGTCACCAGTGATGAGTTATGTCACCTCCTGCCCTCCAACTCTGGGGGTATGTCTACACTTGAAACTTAGGTCAACTTAAGGACACTTAAGTCGACCTACACAAAGCCACGTTCATACTGGGCTTTTATTAAGTTGAATTAAGCACTTCCTTAAATCGACTTAACTTCACCTTTTTAGGTCGACTTAAGCCTTAAGTCAACGTCTTAAGTCAACTTAAAACCAGTGTGGATGGCTATTTCTAATGTTAAGTCGACTTAAGCCAGTGTAGATGGGTATGTCTACACTGGAGGCTCTGTTCAGTAGACTTAACAAGGTCGACTTTAAGTCGACTTAAAGTGTAGATGCTCCGTTAAGTCGACTTAACAGAGTCAACTTAACTTTTCTAGTGTAGACATAACCTGGGTGGCTACAGTGCTACATGCTGTGGCACAAAGCCAGACCACCAACTCCCAGCCAGCCTACAAGCGTGGAGGTCACCCCCTGGCTTCCACTGCCCAGTTACTTTGTGCAAAGTGACCCCTACATCCTCCCAGTCCTGAATGTTCCCAACACTGTGCCTCCGTAGAGTCCAACTTTCTCCTGGAACGTGCACAGAAGTTAAGTTTATTGGTCCTTTCAAGTGTGAACGCACTGCAGTTCAGTAATTTCACTGGGGTTTGACAAACACTCCTGTTTTAATCACAGCATTGAATTAGTTTATAATAAAGATAAAACAATTTTAGTAAAAAAATATTGCAGATTTAGGAGATACCAAGTGAAAGGAATAAAGACAGAAAAGGTCACAAACAAAGAAACATAAGTAAAATATGTTTCTTAATGGCAAAGACCTAACTTAAGGTACAGTCATGATTTGAGGCAGTTTCCTTTCCAGTCTTCCCTTCCCGGCAATGGCTGAGTAGCTTTTAGACAGGGTTCTCACACAAGCCAGCGTGCTGGTTTTCTGTGTTTCCTCTGGCGAAGGATCATTTGGAGTTTGCTCCACTGCTATTTATAGTCCAGTAAGAGTTTATTCCTGAAACATATCCCCAGATTAAGTTCCTTTCCCCGTTGGGTCTGGGTGCTCTGCTCTGTGCTGTTTTCTCCCCCACTGGAGATTTTCCCAATGAAAAGGGTCTCCTCCTGGCAGGGAAGTCAGTGGGGGAGTCCTGGGGGCCCTTTAAATTGACTTAAAGTCGACTTAGGGCTAAGCCACGTCTACACTGTCTTATATCGACTTAATAAAGTCGACATAGCCAGTAAGTCGACTTAGCCAGTAAGTCGACTTTAAACTAGGTTTTATAAAATCAACTTAAAAATTTCCTTAAGTTGACTTAAGTAGCCGCTTAAATCAACTTAAGGAAACTGTAGTGTTGACGCAGAGTAAATTAAGTTGACTTAAGCAGGCTTAAGTCGACTTAATTTTCAAATGTAGACGCACCCCCTGTCTTTGGAGATATTTAAGGCCCGGTTAGACAAACCCCTGGCTGGGTGATTTAGTGGGAGTGGTCCTGCTTTTAGCAGGGGGTTGGACTAGATGACCTCACGAAGTCCCTTCCAGCCCTGCTATTCTAGGATTCTACTACAGTTTTAGGGTTCCCTCTGGCCCTAAGGACACAGAGCCAATCCTCTGATCAGGTGATTGGCCTTCTCTTTCTGCACATTAGTGCTCCCAGCCTGGCTCCGGGTGCGGAGCTGGAGGCCACAATGGGTTCCTGGGGAAGTGTGAGCAGTGTGTTCACTTTGAGGAAGTTCGTCAGTGCACAAAGGCAGCCCCATAATATCCAGCTGACCTAGTCCCACCCTGGGGCAGACTGGTGCTGTACTGTGTCCAGGACACCAAGCCTGGATGGTGGCGTGAAGTCAGGATGATACGGGAGGGGTTGCCAAGCTGAAAATGGCACCAGAGGGCAGGGCAAGAGTCCCAGAGAGGAGTTCCCAGTTCTTTGCTGGCAGCATGAGGCAGGATGGACTGGGGTGGTGCCCGTCACGGGAACAGGCATACTTGGTGGAACTCTTCTGCCAGGTGGAGAGTGGCAACGAGGTGCATGTTCCATGTCTAAGGGCTCTTTTCAACAATACAAGTGGCACTGACTCACACCCACACCCCATAACCTGTGACAATTACACACCACCCCTGGGCATCGATAAGAGGCAAGAGCTCCCTCTAGCAAGAACAGTCTTGTTCAGAAAAGCAGCTTTTAAGGTGAGCCAGGAGCAGACAGGGGAAGGAGCTAGTAACAGTTTGCTATACTCAGGGCTGTATTTTCCTATAGCAGGGTTTCTCTGTCTGTTCCTGAGTGTGGGTGGATCACTCAGCTGACTGGGTAACTGATTCTGGTGGAGGGGAAGGTCTGCCTGGATTTCAGCTGAAGACACCTGCACACAAAGGAGAGGGAGCTGCTTCTTTCAACTGCAGACACCTGCAGACTTGGTGAACAGAGCTGATGACTGGGGCTCAGGTGAACTCCGCCTAAGCTTTGGGAACTCCTGAGTTTCTTCTCCGCGTGTTTGTGTGGGCACTGCCCTGTTTAGATTCAAGCTGGGGTTTTTCCTCCTTTATGCTGGTAAAACGACAGTTATGAAGATAATGTATGTGGATTATAAAATAATTTTTATAATTTGATAGGGTTAAGTTATGTTTCTTTATCATAGATTTATAAAGCTAGTGTTTAAGGACAAAAAGCAATGAACTGTATTCTTAGGATTGGAATGTGGGAAAGGGAACTCTGAGCAATCTTAGCTGAAAGTCTTACGGACTGAATCCAGCTGCTTCTCCAGAGGAGTTGGGTTTATCTTATTAGGCGCTGGAGAAGGGCAATGAAGTGAACTCTAGCCCACCCGAAGGTTACTAAGGGGCTCCCTGAGAACTGGTCCCTGGGGGCCAGAATGCAGGATCCCTCCGCTTGAGCCCTTCCGGCTCCAATCCGTAAAGCATTGCTGGGAAAACATCCCCCACTTGCTGAGTGAGCCCCCAGCTCCTTGGGAGGGAGAGTCATCGCTTGGCACGGTCTGCTCCGGCTGCTAGGCTGGGGCAATGGCCTGCTGGGAGGGTGGTGAGTTGGGAGGCTGGAGTGGGGATGCTTGGTGTAGTTTGTGATCTGCACCTGGCCCCCTATATCCCAGGTGCTGAGGGGAAACATTGGGACCAGATGCAGCCTGATGCCTCCACGAAGGAGATCCCTGCCAGCAGAGACCAGCCCACTGCAGTGACTGAGGAGCCTGGAGCCATCTTGGAATCTGAGGATCAATCCCAGAGCTTGAGTGCACCACTGTTAGTTAGTCAGGGAAATTGGGGAGCCCATACCCCCAACACAGTGTCCTCAGGGCAGGGAATGAGGATTTTGGGGGGTTAATAATCTGCTGCCTGTTACACCTGCAGAGGAAGCGACCCCTTTACCCATGTGGCAATGTCTACACTTACTAAAGTTAGTTCGAATTAACTTAATTTGAACTAGAAAAATTTAGTTCGAACTAAGCAAGTGCCATTAAGCCTCCTTCATTGGAACTAACTCACCAGTGTGGACATAGCCTGTGAGCCTGCTGGGCTGTGCTGAACCCGGTCTGCCACGCTGCCATGCCCCTGCCCAGCAGATATGGTGGGCACAGGTCCTCAAGGGCCCCAACAGGTATGTGTACCAACAGGACACTCCTCTTACAATTGCTCCTTCAGGGCACCTGAGTGGGGAAAGGCACAGGTATGACAGGTCCCTAAGAAGAGCATTTGGCCGTTGTTCTCTTTGTCTCCGGTTGAATGGAATGGCTGCGTGGAATATATTCTGTGTGGCTGTGTTATTCCTAGGGGACTCCAAATGCCTGGCAAGTAAGTAGGACTTTCCCAGGGTTAGAATTTTCTTCCCAAGCCGCCCTGGTGACCCTAGCAGGAAGGAGCGAGGCCAGTGGAGGCACGGCCGATTCAATTTTATAGGGAAAAAAATAAGACAAATGCACCCTGCCGAATGGGTGATGGGATCCATGCGAACACAGGCCTGCCCATCAAAACCTATAAGCAGACAGGCATTAAAGCCGGTAACAGGGTGGAAAAGGTGCCATGTGTCTCTGCTTGCTGTAGCCTGTTTCAGGTTTCGTGCTGTAGACAGACAATCCCCAGTTCTCCCCTACCGCGGAAGGGAACGGCTCCCATCTGTCCACGATCTCGTGTGCCAGCAGCACTCACAGTTTGTAGCAGAGCTCGGTCCCCTGGCTCGTGAGTGCAGATCAGTGGAGGGGAATCCCTCAGTCACTGCCCACAGCAAGGAGAACAGTCCGTTACCCCTGCCCTGATAGCAAAGTGACTTGCGAGCTAACCCCAGCCAGAAGTGATAGAGGGGGCAAAGCAGACCTAGGCGGAGCAGGGGTGTCTATGAAAACAAAGTGCCACCGCCAGCCCCCACCTCAGTAGCCTGCCGCATGCCTTCATCCATCCCTGGCAGCCCTGGGCCAGGTACCCACTCACCCCCCAGCGGGCCTCAAGCAACCCCCTGTGTGGAGATGCAGGAAGGGCTCGTGGGCTGCCAGTGCCGACCGGAGACAGGTGCGGGGGCCAGGCCCAGCCGTTAGCTGCGACGGCCTCTCCTGATCACAGTGTTGTCCAGGAGGAACCTGTGAGGCCAATAGCCCAGGAGACCCAACAGCCACAGATCATGAAGCACGATGGCTCTGAGCAGGAAAGGCTGTGAACGGTCCAGCTTCCTCCAGCCATGCTGAGCACCATTGTTGGTCAGGGATGGCCCCTTCTCGCCCACTGCCCAGTGGCTCTGCCTTAGAGCCCGGCGCAGAGACAGAAATGTGGACCCTCATCCGCTCAGTGTCAGCTTGTATCCGATCCGGGAGTTGCATGCCAGGTTTTATGTTCCGCCGCAGCAGCTCCTGCGCTGACTGCAGCGGGAGTCTCCGCCTGGCTCTGGGGCGAGGGCGAGGAGGGAGCTGCGTGCAGCTCGATGCCATTCAGAGCCGCCCCCGGCCCCGATCTCAACAACCTTTATTCCGCCTGGGCTCGGGACGCCGGAGCTGCTGAGATCACTCAGCTGTTCAGTGGCAGCTGCCAGGCATCTGATTGGGTGGTTGGCAGTGGGGCGGGAGGTCGCTGCCCACCACCAGCTAATTGGTGGAGTGTGGGACTGGCTCCTACAGTCAGAGGAGTGACTGTCTCTGATTGGCTGGCAGACCGCAAGCAGAGCTGAGCTGGGATTGGCTGGAGCGCATCCTTTGTTCCCCCTGCTAACATTGCTCTCTGCAGCGGAGGCAGCAGCTAATGGGCCCCGCGCAGATACAAACAGATTCTGCGTCCGGGCTGCAATCCGCAACAATGGCTCTGCAGATATTCGCAGATCTGCAGTGGATACGCAGGGCTCTACTCGGTCTCACCCTCTGATGCCTGCCAGGGGAGCTGAGCTCCTCAGGCCCTGAGCGGGACTATCACCAGCTGCCACTCCGCCAAAGTATACAGTGGAGGGGTGGAGCCCCCCCCCCCATGCTCCTCCAAATTTCTACCCCTGCTGGAGGAGCACCTGCACTGAATGGCAGCCCAGCTTTGGGCTGTGACTCACAGTTTCAGAAATCCTGAAGTAAGACATGAATTTCTGGAGCAAAAGGGAGGGGAAAGTGGAATTCAGTTTTGTAGAAGGGTCTTTCTTTTGTCTGCTTGGTTTGCTACAGCTGAGCCTGATATTTAACTCATTAAACTCTTGGGGGTGGGGGTGGGGGTGTTCTCTACTATTTTGGTTCCATGTGGCTCTTTCAGGCCCAGACTCCACCTCTTCACATGCTGCAGGCCAAGCCTATTCAGGAAGCAGGGGTTGAGGAGCTGGTTGCAGGGAAGGGGGTTTCTCTGATGGGCATCATGTCTGGCTTTGTGTTCCGCTGTGTCCGACAGCAGAGACCATGTACAAATTTGACATGTGGAGGAACTACATGAACCTGTTGAGGGCTGTCGGTGGCATCACTGAGTGGAACACAGATGAGGGTCCAGGAGCTTCCTAACATGGGAAACCAGAGGTCTCTGTCTGCACGGGACCAGATCCCTCTGGGGGATGCCTGGGGGCCAAAGCTGCCATGGCGAAGTGATAGCAGAGGCAGCAGCTGTTCTGGACGTGGATGGAAGAGGGCGGGCACCCTCCAGCCGCTCGACAAGTCACGTGGTGAATCGAAGAAGTCTACTCCTCAGACCTGCTGAAGCAAACGGATGGCACGTTGGTGTGTTGTACTGACACACGAGATATTTCAGGGGCTCCATTCTGCGTGAGGAGCACAGCACCGAGAGCACCTGCCCTGCCACCAGTAACTGAAGCAGGAAACAACAATGAAAATCAATTTAAAGTAATACTATTGAAGTGGCGGCAGTGAATCACAGTGTTTGGACACCCATCAATGTGTCTATTTATAGTTTTACGGTTTTAAAGCAGTTAGAGAAGATAGTTTTAAGCAGTCATAGACAGAAAAACCGAACTGTTGGCCTTAGAGCAATTTAGCCCAGGGGTCGGTAACCCCCGGCACCTGTGCCAAACTCAGCACGTGGGGTGATCCTGAGCGGCACACAGCACTGCTCCGGCTCCCCCTGCTGGCCCCGCCCCCCAGCATGGGCTGGGGCCACAAAAGCCACATGCCGGGGCTCCAGGCTACCTCCCCCTGGCCGCGTTTCCCTGCTCCACCCGGTCCGGGGTGGAGGCTCCAGTCCCCAGGAGCCCTACCCACAGCAAGGTAAGGGCTGTGGTGGGGGGAGCCTTGGGTCGGGAGCTTGGGTCTCGGCTCGGCCCGGTGGCTGGCTCAGGGCCTGGCATGAGCCTCGGGGGCTGGCGTGGCCCAGCTCTGGGGCTGGCTCAGCCCGGATCTGGGGCCTGGCCAGCCCAGCTCGGGGGGCCGGCGCAGGGTTTGGGGGCTGCTGCGGCCCGGCACGGGGCTCTGGGGCCAGCTCGGCCTGGCTCTGGGGCCTGGCCAGCCCGGTTTGAGGGTGCCGGCGTGGGTCTTAGGGACCAGTGCAGCCTGGCTCTGAGGCCTGGCCAGCCCGGTTTCGGGTTGCCAGCGTGGGGCTTGGGGACCGGTGCAGCTCGGCTCGGGGGTCTGGCCAGCCTGGCTCAGGGGCCAGTGTGGGGCTCGGGGGGGCCAGCGCAGCCCAGCTCCAGGACACGAGGGTTAGCTCAGGGCCTGGCCTGGGGACCCCACTGCCCCAGCCAACACAGCGTCCCTGGCCCCACTTCCTTTTGGCCCCACCCCCAGCACCTTCTGAGAGTGTGGGGGGCAGGCCTGGCACAGGGGACGGCGTTGCCGACCCCTGATTTAGCCAATAGCGAGCAGGCAGGCTGGGGTGAAATAAAAGTTACTCCGAAACCTGAAAGGAGGGGTCACTCAGGCACAAGACACGTTCTCAAACAGGTCCAGCTTGATTGACAGATGGAGTTCAGCAGCTGTGATTGGTCCATAAGAATGGATCAATCAGGAAAATCTTAAAGGTGCTGGGTGGATAGGCAGAGGATTGAAAAAGCAACCAATCAGAAAAGGTCAAAATCTGGATATAAAGCAGAGAGCTCAAACGTGTAAGTCAGGGAGTGCGAGTGAAAAGCACCAGAGTGTGGGAGTGTTAGAATCATCAGAAACCCGCAGAGAAGAGTGGGAAAAATCAGTGAAGAGCTGAAATCAGAAAAAAAGGAAGACAGCAAAGCAGAAGAACAGGGAAGCAGACGCAACAGCAATGACAGATCAGAAGCACTCATTGACGAATCAGAGGGAAAGAACACTGTAAAAAAGTAAGCACAGTGATTCTAATGCAAGATCATCGTAACACACAGCTGTGCATACCTAGGATAATACATTTGGCTGTTTGTGCATGTTATGGGTATAGGTTTTGTTTAAGAAACTCACTGTCAGCATCTTTCATGTGACTGCCATTGGATATAGAATGCAACCACTTAACTCTGTTATTCCTATTGTAACTGATATTGTAATACCCTACTTTAATGTGTATTTGTGCTGCAGGGGGTTGTGTTTGACCTTAATATGTGGTTTTAGAGTCTATTGTATTGGAACTGGTATATTTAAATGAAGAATAATTTGTTTTTGAAGATTATGGCCTGTGTCAGTGCTTCGAACTGAAAGCTGTATCTGTGTCTCCCGAAGGGCCAAGAGTCTGTTCTGAGGAGTTTTCCAAAGTTCACATGGAAACCCCTAGTAAAATCCTGGCAATTCCTCTTGAGTGGTCTGCCTCCTGTTACCAGCCCAAACCAGGTAAATTGACAATTAGAAGGTTGATACAAAGACGCCATTGTGGGGTTCCAGAATCCAGGATTCGGGAGTAACACTAGCTTGCACAGCCTGTGGTACCCACGCACTGGAATATTGCTGGCTCAGTCAAGAGAAATAATCGTTCTGCTGCATAAGTGGGTACAACTTGCTTCCACATTTCCACCCCTGCTGACAGACCACCTGGAGCAGTCAAGGCCAACTTTAGTCTGTGACCCACAGTTTGAGAACGCCTGCATTTCTGGGGGAAAAGGCAGGGAACTGGAATTCAGTTTTGTAGAAGAAGGGTGGTTCTGCTGCCTGCTTGATTTGCTACAGCTGAGCCTGATATTTAACTAAATAAACTCCTGTGGGTGTTCTTTTCTGTTCTGGTTCCACCTGGCTCTGTAAGGCCCAGACTCCACCTCCTCACATTGGATGTGCACATGCTGCAATCTGCAAGCCGCGCCCGTTAAAGGAGAAGGGATTAAGTTGCTGGTTGCGGGGAAGGAAGCTTCTCTGATGGACATCATGCTGCCTGTCTGACTTTGTGCGCCACTTTGTCAGTGCCCAGAAAGGACTCAAACATGTGGCGGGACTACCTGAAACTGTCACTGGTTGTTGGCAACGTCACTGAAGAACGCAGATGGGGGTCCAGGAGCTTCTTAATGTGGGGAACCACAGAGCACCGGCTGCAAGGGCCACCCTTCAAATCCCTCTGGTGGATGCCCTAGGCCCAAAGTTGCCTTCTTGGAATGAGAGGTGAAATAACAGGGAAGAATCAGTCAAGCATAAGTGCAGGTTCTCCAACAGATAAAACTTAATTGACACATGAATTTAGCGGCTGTGATTAGTCCATAAAAATGGACCACTCAGGAAGTCTTAAAGCTGATTTGTAGAGAGATATGATAGTAACTGGGATTGAAAAAGCAGCCAGTCAAAATAGGCCAAAATCTCTACATTAAGCAGAGAGCTGACAACAGACTTAAGCAGTATATACAGAAGGTGCTGGTGTGTGTGTGGAGGGAGAGCAAATAGGATTGTCAGAAAGCTAAGGATCCTGAAAGAAAGGGAGGAAACAGCTGAATAAAGAGAAAGCTAAGGATCCTGGAAGAAAGAGAGGAAACAACTGAATCCAGAGCTGAAATCACTGAAAGAGGAAGATAGCTGATGCAACAACATAATCTTAAAACAAATCAGAAGGACCTAGATGGATCGGGGAAGGGAAGACAGCAGAAAAGAAAGCACAATGATTCTAATGTAAAGAACTAATTGTAACAAATGCATGTTTGTGCCTTGGTTAATAAAGCTGGATGTTTATGTAGGTATGCTAGATGTACATAGCTTTTAAGATTTAAGAACTTGCTGTGAACATCCTGCACGTAGCTAACCATTGCATGCAGAAAGGAATATGGAGAAAGGCATTATTCCTGTTGTATGGTATTATAATACAGGTTTCTTTAATGGGTACATTTGTGCTGAGGGGAGATTTGTGTTGTGTGGTGTGGCCTTAATATGTACATTTGTAATCTATTGTATTAAAGATTGGTGTATTTAATAAAGTTATTTTGTTTTCAAAGAATTACTGCCAGAGTATCAGTCCTTTGAGCGGAAGGCTGTATCCATGTCCTCCCATGGGTCAACAGAGGTAGTCTGTTCTGGGGAGTTTTCCAAAGTTCAGACGGAAACCCATGGTAAAATCCTGGCAATTCCTCTAGGATGGGCCTCCTCCTGTTACCTACCGAAACAGGCTAATTGAGTTACAGATATACGCAGGCCATTTGGGACTGTCTAGGGTCTAACTTTGGGAAGCAACAATGTGCAACTTCTGCAAGCACAGTGGCAAGTCAAGGAAGTCTATTCCGTACACAGTGGCACCTTGGCGTGTCCTATTTTGCACAACCACCTCCGTCTGCTGTGTGGCACCACGGGCGAGGGGGCCCTCCCATTGGCGTATTGCCCACTCAGTGGAGAGAAGCAATCGCTCTACTGCAAAATTGGACACAACTTGGCTGACGCCCCCTTCTCCCTGAGACAAAAAATGGGATCTCTGACCAAGGAAAGTGACTGACCACAGAGCCATCCCATGAGGAGAGAGCACTTGGAACCGAAGTTTATTTTTCTATTGTTTGTTTTGTAGTAAAAAGACTCCATTCCTCCTTTGCATTAATGTCCAGGATGGAACTGACAAGGGTGTGACACAGCCACCTAAAATTCATTGTCGTTTCTTTTAATGCAGACAGCAGCCTGGGTTTTTTATCCCTCTTTCTCTCAGGAGATGCACAATCTGGCCAGCCATTTGATAGCATCATTATCAACTAGGCGAGAGCTGGTGGCACTCTGTGAAACTAACCCAGAGACCACTCATCAAGGACATATGACATAATCTAAAGTTCATTGCAGCTGCATCACGGGTTATTAGAAAAATCCCATTTGAAGATACTGGCGCACAATAGCCCTGACCTGTTTGAAACCAGATTGTATGTTTGCCTTGAGGAGAGTTCTGTTGTTTGAAAGAGAACCAGCAACAAAGAATTAGGAATCTCCCAGTTTTGCAATTGTCTTTCTAAATCATATAGACATTGAATTTTGTGCATTAGCAGTGGATGCAACGTCCATCGCATTGGATGGATGCAGTGTTTCAGTGTTCAGTAGATTTATTTTATTTTAAACTTCCTTTCCAAACCTAGCATTATCCATTTTTATTTATTTATTTATTTATTTACACAGCAGAAATCATTCACAGGCTTTTAATATGAAATTTCTTTTAAAATGGTATCAGAAAGCATTTAATGCTAAAATATTCTATACGTGGTATTTTAACCCATTTTGTTATTGCAACATGCTGTGGGTTTCTGGATCACAGGACCTGGTTCTCATGGGGGACTTCAATCACCCTGACATCTTCTGGGAGAGTTATACAGCAGAGCACAGACAATCCAGAAAGTTTTTGGAGAGTGTTCCAGGCAACTTCTCAGTGCAAGTGCGGGAGAAGTCTCCTGGGGCAGTGTGTCTCTTGACTTGCTGCTCACAGACAGGGAAGACTTGGTAGGGGAAGTAGAAGTGGGTGGTAACATGGCAGCAGTGGCCATGGGATGGTTGAGGTCAGGATCCTGAGAGAAGACAGAAAGGAGAACAGCAGGATGCAGACTTGGGAGCCAGGAAAAGCAGACTGACTCCCTCAGCGAGCTCACAGGCAGGAACCCCTGGGTGGCTAATATGAGGGGGAAAGGAGGCCAAGAGAGCTTACGCTATTTTAAAGAAACCTTATTGAGGGCACAGGAACAAACCACCGTGATGTGCAGAAAAAAACAGCAAATATGGCAGGCGACCAGCTTGTGGGGAGTGGTAGACACGCTAGAGGCCAGGGATAGGATAAGAGTGACTGAGACCAATTGGAGGATTGGATCAAAGAAATTGATGAGGTTCAACAAGGACAAGTGCAGAGTCCTGCACTTAAGATGAAAGAATCCCAGGCACTCAGGGCAGGAATTTGGCTCTGGCCTAAAGCGGGGCCCGACTGACACTTGTTTAAAGGCAGCTGTGGGGAAGAATTGTGTTTAGGTATCAAATGTAAGTTTCCGGTTTTACAGAACCAAACTGAGTTTGTAAACCAGTGTTTATTTTTTGACTGTTTAAATTTTATTAATAATAAGATCAATTTCTACTATGTCTTATCTATCCAAAATTTGCTCACTGGCCCCCCGACTGAGAAAAGATTTGCAATGTGGCCCCTCACCTGATATCTCCATGACAGAGGTTTCGTGACTGAGACACAGGTTGTGGTTACAGCGCTGCGAGATGGACTGACTAAATGGTTAACAGAGGCTGCTCCTGTTATAGACAAGAAGTCCAGTAGGAGCCTCTATTCCTGCTGACATGCAACATTTGTCATTAGAGCAGGGGCTGAAATCTGCCAGTGAAATTGTGAGTAATGTGAAATTTAAACAGAAATGTTTTTCAGGTAATTCACCTAGATCTAGGGAAGAAGTAGATTATCTTACCTAGTGAGCACAAATCAAAGAGATACTATAAGACAGTGAGATTTCTGACAAAGTTAAAAGAAGAAATATTATTGCAAGTTAATTAACCCCAGCACTGAAGCGGGCCTTAGGAGCTGGTAACAGGCATCTGCTGGAGAATGCTTTGATATTTTAGAAAAGATATACGCAAATGTCATAAATGCATCTTAGCTTAAGGCTCAATTTTGAGTCTCACCAGCACACTGGAGAACCACCTTCTGTGTACCTGATTAGACTACATGGATTAGCCCAAGAAGCTGTGGTGCTAGCGGGGTAAAAGACACTGAATTGGACTCATATATAAATTCAACTTTTCCATGGCCGTTGGCATGAATTCTTATGAAATACATTCTTAATAAAAGGGATTCAACATATAGAAAAAAGAGCCTCTCTTATGCCACATTCCTTTCTGAGGTGAGATCCATTGAACAAGAACTAGAAAAAAGAGAAAGGGACACTGAGTAGGCGTACTTTTAAATTGATAAAGGCATCTGAAAATACTTCCAGCACCCGTAAAGAAATTACTACAATAGACTGGAAGGAGAAATATTTACAGGGTGAGCAACAGTTGGTGGGACTTCAGATGGCCCAGCCAAGATCTGAAATGTCCATTTCAGAAGCACAACTCACTCCTCAAAAACCCAAAGAATTTAATAAATAAGCAATACCAACATTTAACAGAAGATATCCTTTATGTTTTAATATAGGGCAAGTAGGGCATTTTCCAAATGATTGTGAGATTTCTCCTAACCACATCCTAGTACATTAGCAACTGACTGGCAGACATTCAAATAAGAGCAAATTCTGAGCCAGAAAGAAAAGAAACAAACAATTCTCAGACCAAGGCTGCTAGTGAATGTGTTCAGGAGACAGTCACTACCCAAATGGGTGTCAGCGATGATACAAGAGATTTTTAGCTGCTCTATTCTGTGTACTAGAATACAGCATGGAAAATGCTGTCCTGCCACCGCTAGCTGAAGAGATGGAAAGATGGAAAATAAACTTCTTTGAGTGCTGTCCCTGAGTGTGCTCCACTTTAGGGGTGGTCACGTCCTTGTGTCCCTGGATCGGAGACTTTTCAGCAATATTCGTTTCGGTCGTGCACGTGCAGCTCCTGTCTCGTGGCACACTTGGTTCCAGTTGGACACGTGTGTGACCTGACCCCCTCAGTTCCTTTTCAACTGTCCACGGTCCGAGACGGAGACTCAGAAGCTCTCACAAAACTCATCCAGTTTCAAGTATTCCTGTTAGAAAGTGTTAGTTTAGTAAGTAGTTGTTTTTAAGTAAGGTATGTTAGAACTTAGCTATTTTACCAGAAAAGGAAAACCTCTTTTTTCTTCTCCCTAATTTTGTTAATAGAAAAGTTAAATCCAGCCTTCTGAATAACTGACAACATGCCTGGCTCACCAGCTTTTCAGGGGCAAAGCTGGCAATGGGTTTGTTGCAGGGATATGTGCCTGCCTTAATGTTTCTGGTGTTCGGTCTGTAGTTATTAGTGGTGCTTTAGGCTGGGGAGCTGTCCACCCCATGATCAACCTCAGCTTGGACCACTCCAGATGGGAAATCCACTTTCTGGACAGTACAGTACAAATAAGTGATGGACACACAAACACCACCCTATACTGAAAAACTACTGATCGCTATAGTTACCTACATCCCTCCGGCTTTCATCCAGGACACACCACCCGCTCCATTGTCTACAGCCAAGCCCTAAGATATAAACCACATTTGCTTCGATTCCTCAGACAGAGACAGACACTTTCAGGATCTCTATCAAGCATTCTTAAAACTACAATACCCTCCTGGAGAAGTGAGAAAACAGACTGACAGAGCCAGACAGAACCAGAATGACAAGTCTGGCATTGAAGGGAGTCCCGGGGGAACTGAGTGGAAGAGGTTTCAGGGAACCCCCAAGAGTGCTGTGCTTTGGAACTATTCCAGCCTGTTGATCTAAAATGGTCACTCTGCTTCCGTTGACATAAGGAGACCATCCACCACTTGTTCACTAGAACAGCTTCCACATTATCATTAGCTGCCATTCCTGGTTGGATGGGTCTCTTCAGTGCAATGGAAGATTGGCCTGTAGTCTTTGGATGAAATTCACTTACCCCCCCCTCCCCGTGTAGAGAGAGAGTGTGATCCAGCCTCCTGGGATAACCATCTGAAGATGCAAAAATCAGGGCAAGCTGCAAAAATGAGATCCAAAGGTGGTGCTTAAGCCAGATGCCCAATCAGCAACAAACCATGCTTCTGATTCCTCACACTGGTTATCAAGAAACATAACAAAATATAAAACAGCCCCCTTTATCGCATTCCAGCTCCTGGTTCCCAAATAACCACTGGATTTAGTAAAGAAAGAAATTGCTTACAACTCCAAGCTCTTTATTCAAAAGGTTTCTCCTGTCCCCAAAGGACACAGAACAATATAGGTTTGGATCTCACCCAAAATACCACGCTGCCAACCAATCCTTTAGTATTTAAAACTAAAGGTTTAATATAAAAGAAACAAAATACGAGAGGAGTTAAATGGTTAAAGCGAATCACACACATACAAATGATTTGGAGTCCATGTAAAGCAAGTCTTTGAAAGACTTTGGAGTTTGCAGGCTTGTTCAGTTCTTCTGGTGGACACCCAGCACCTGGGTGGGTGTCAGTCCTTTGTCCAGTCGCAGATGACTAGATCCAGAGATAGGTATTGACTGAAGACAAAATGGAGTTGGGTGCAGCCTTTTTTATCACCTCTGGCTTTCCCTGTGCTGTGTGGAGTTTTTTCTACAAATCAAACTGGAGTTGAGTCACATGGGCAAGTCCTAGTGGGTCAACAAATTTCTTCCTGGGCCCATTGTACCTGGGAGCTTCTATAATAGGCCATTAAGGAGACAATGGCTATTGACATCCAGTCTGGGGAGTTTCCCAGATTCAAACAAGTTGGAGCAGAGATATAACCAACATACTCCTTACTTCTACTACAGAAACGGCACCTACATCTAAACCATATAATCATTCTTAGCAAGTTACAACCTTGCTATTGGCACCAATCACGGCATAGCTCCTATGGATTATTGCAATTATGAAATATTAATATGAAATAGTATCATAAATGGGCCCTCTGATGGGGTGACCCTCCCCTGCACTAAAGAAGCCCAACAAACCCTATGGCCAGTGGAGGCCCCGCCCCTTAAGCCCTGCTGGGCATGCTCAGACTGCTGCCCCAGTATAAAGGAGGGCAGCTCAGCTCAGTTGGGGCTGACCGGTGAGGAGGAAGGACCTCTACTTGAAGTCCCTTCCGAGGAGTGTGACCAGCCCCAAGCAGCTGTCGAGGAAGACGCTGTGTGGGCATACCTGGAGCAGCCATCTTATTACAGGCACCCTGAGGCCTACCGGCAGATGCAGACGGCGGCTGGCGAACCCCAGGGTCCCCTGGAGGAGCAGCCACTTGGCCCCACTGGGGGTAAGGAGGCACAGAATGAGACCGCGAAGGAGGACCACCCTCTGCCCGGGTAGGAAGCAGCCCAGGAGCCCGGGTCTTGCGGTCCGGGGTGGAGTAGCCAGAAGCCAGCGTGTTTCGGTTCGGATCCCCGCTGGCAGGGTGCCATAACCACGACACCCATAGGGCCCTGGGCTGGGGCTCAGTGGAGTGGGAGGGCCTGAGCCCCGCTACTCAGGCACTGCCCTCCCTGCGGCCGCCAGGCCAGACTGCCCCGACCCGAGGGCTTCTATATTGACTCTGTGGCCACTAGGCTGGACTGCTCCGACCCGAGGGCTTGTATATTGACTCTGTGGCCACTAGGCTGGACTGCTCCGACCCGAGGGCTCGTATATTGACTCCGTGGCCGCCAGGCTGGACTGCTCCGACCCGAGGGCTCGTATATTGACTCTGTGGCTGCCAGGCCGGACTGCCCTGACCCGGGGGCTCGTATATTGACTCTGTGGCCACTAGGCCGGACTGCCCTGACCCGAGGGCTCGCATATTGACTCTGTGGCCTCTAGGCCAGACTGCCCTGACCCGAGGGCT
>ML686075.1:283865-311570 GCA_007922175.1 Pelusios castaneus
GTGGGGGGTTCTGGGTGCAGGGATGAGGCTAGGTGGGAGTTCTGGGTCTGAGGCATCCAGATACACAGGAGTTGGGCAGATTGGGGAGCGGCTCCCCATATGGTGACCTCCTGCAGCTGAGGAGTGGTGGGGCAGGAAGTGGGGAAGGGGGTGTGGAGCTTCCTGCTGCCAGAGTAGGTTTGGGGGGGTGGGTGTGACATGCCCCCCTCTAGCTCTGGTTGCTCCTGCAGGGGAAGAGAAAGTCCCATCCTCACTGCAGCAGGGACCAGCAGCTGACCCCGGCCAGGGTAGGGGCCGTCAGGCCTGGCTTCCCCAGCCCCGTGCTGATTTATTGCTCCACTGGCTGTTCCAGGGGCCCAAAACTGCACCCACACCACTGGGAGCGGGATGTGACCACCTTTGTGGCTTTCCCATCAGGAGTCATTCTGCAGGGAAGCAAAGAAATTGGAGGGGGGCGGGGATTCTGTGCAGAATTTCCCCAGAAGCAAGTATGCAATACTTTCATCAATGATCTGTAAGTAAACATAAAATCCCGGCTGGTAAAATTAGTGACTGACCCGATATTGGCTGAGTGGCAGCCGGGCTGTCCTACAAAGCAGTCTGGCTCCCTTGGTACAATGGGCCCATTCAAAGCAAAGGCATTTTAGTACAGCCAAATGCAACATCCTGTACATCTAGGGACAAGGAATGCGAGCGGCAGACTGGGAGCTGTGTCCTGGAAAGGATCTGGCCGGGAGAGTGAACATACACCTCCCGTGGGATCCTGTGGCCAAAAGGGCTAATGCAATCCTTGGGTTATCACCAGGAAGGGTGAGTGGCGGCGGGAAGGGGATTTTACCCCTGCAGACGACACTGGTGCAGTTAGTGGGTCCAATTACAGTTCCATTTCTTTCGTATGCACTGCCCTGACCGTGGAGACAGGCTGCAGACGGTGGAGGTAAAGCAGCATTGTGTGGAACCGCACTGCCAGCCTAGCCCCGGGCTGTGAGAGGCTACAGTGCTCCACCTCTTTATGACAAAGAAGCCTGGGGAGAAAACAGCAGGTCCCAGCAGGATCTTTGCCAACAGAGAAGGTCACAGGAAGAGCTAATGGCTGGCAGCCGAAGCCGGACGAATCCAAATGAGGCACAGATTTGTAACAGTGAGGGGCTTACCCATGGGAACAGATGGCCGTGGGCAGAGTGGTGTCTCCGGATCCCGACTGGCTGCTGTACGGGAAGATAGACAATACAATCTATGTGCTTGTGTTGCACTTTAGTGAAATACAAGTTACTGGGTCAATACGGGGGTAATCGGGGGACAGTCGAGGACTAGGTCAGTAGATACCAGGTGTGGACCCTGTTATGTCTAATATTTCCCAAGAGGGCTGCACATCCCGCCGAATTTTTTTAGGAGTCCAGAAATTTAAAAGGCTGGGAACCACCGGACTAGGTGCTCCAATGGCCCTTCCGGCTTTACCAGCTCATCAGGAAAGAGCAGGCCAGGGTCTGAGGGCAGCGTGGCCTAGGCTGATTTCAGACATGCCTTCCTCTGTAGCATGGGGCACGGCTCATGTGCTGGTTGATTCTCTGTATTTTAAAGTCTTTAAATCATGATGTGAGGACTTTATTCACTCAGTCCTAGGCTAGAGGTTCATTACAGGAGTGGGCGGGTGAGGTTTTGTGGCCTGCATTGTGCGGGAGGTCAGACTAGATGATCGTGCTGGTCCCTTCTGACGTTAGAGTCTCTGAGTCTCCGGTTCTGTCACTGGGGTGGCACCGAAGCAGCCAAGTTTGATGCGGAAGCCGTGTGGGAGCACAGTAGGTACTTGGATGATGCCAGTTACTGGAACGACATTAAACGGCCATTAACATTGCTCCTGCTGGCTCCATTTACACCCAGCTTGCCTGGCTGGTCCAGTCCACTGGGGCATGGGACCGTGATTGAGCCACGTAGCTCTGCCTGCTGTCTGCAGGGACCACCCCACACACGGTTTGTGGCAGAAGTGCTGACACGAGGCTGGATCTAGTCATCAGCACGGATTCACCCTGCTTCTCAGGCCAGGGTCTCCAGGGTCCGCAGCTGTGAAAACACTGATAGCTTCACAAATCCTCACCGTCCTTGGACTGCTAGGAGAAAGCCCAGCATCATCTCCATTTTACAGGTGGGAAACAGAGGCACAGAACAGTGGCGTGAGTTGCCCAAAGCCAGGCTGGTGGCAGAGCCAGAAATACGACGTGGGTGTCCTGGCCACGAGACCATTAAGATCCGAGCGTCTTGTCTCCTGAACCGTTGCAAAGAAGCATCCTTCGATTCAGCACCTGGGGTGGGTGCTTGCTGTCTCGTGTGACTGGCTGCGGGATGTGAGGATCCGCCCCCAAGTGGCCACGCTCCAGTGTCCTCACTCAGCCTGTGAACAGGGGCTATCCATGGGTCTCAGCAGCAAGACGGAAATCCAAACTCCATTTGCCTCCTGCCAATCTGGGCTGCTCCCCAGGGCCCAGCTCCCCCCCCCCCCCCGACTGCCCAGTCTGAGGGGCTGCAATTAGCAACAAACCTCTCTCCATTTATTTCACCCACCCCCACACAATCAAGGTCATGCTGGCTTCACTGCAGTTTGCATTGCTATACAGGGAGCTCTGGTTTCTTCCCCCATCCCCCCTGCACTGGGAAACACAACAGCCAGGCTGGCCAAGGGAATGAGCCGGCCCAGCCCTAGGCAGCCCTGGGAGATTGCCCGGGGGGGGCTGCACTCACGTCAGGGGCTCTACCCTGAGACTTTCCAGGGGGAACAGACCCCAGGAGCGGAGGGGGGGTTGTGAAACCGGCCAGGACTGCAGCCCCCCTAAGGAGCGAGGCTGACTTCAACCCCTTCCTGGCCCTTGAGTCTGACCCCTGCTCCCAGCTCTATCCCAGTGCCCTCCCCAGCCTGAAGAGCTGTGCCCCAACCCAGTGCCAGCCCCATGGCTCCAAACAGCCTGGTGGGCAGCAGGGGTTGGAGGGAGGCAAAGGCCTCTGTGGCTGGGGGGGCCGCGCAGGCTGATATTAACGTCTACATCTCCCTGTGCTGGGGGCTCCGGGGGTCCAGACTGCTGCATCTCTGTGCTTCACTGCCACAGACGGCTGCAGGATGTCAGCGTCAATAATGGGTAGAAAGAGCTGTGTGACCGCAATGGAAGGGTGACCCCCCCAAAAAAAACCCCATCCTGCTACCCCACCTGACATTGTTTATATCAACGACACTGTTTCTCCCCAGGCTGGAAAGTTCCTAGAGCGACATCCATGCTCCCTCAGTCACGTCATTGCCCCCCACTGCCCAGAATGCATTGCTCCAGCATTACCCCCACCCTGGGCAGGGTCGGTAGCTGGAGTGCCTGGGGCAGTGATGGGGGCATGGGGAGCTGTCCCCCGTGAGAGCAGCGGGGTTCACTGGAGGATAATGACACACTCTGCCGGGCAAGCGGATGCTGCACACAGGATCCTTTCTGAGGAAAGGCCTGGTGACTCCGGGGGAACGGGGACGGGGGGCTGGAGTAATGCGGCAGCTTTTCCCGTTCCACGTGGGCCTGGCTAGCGGAGCTGAAGCAAAGCTGGGAGATTTGACAGTGATGCCGACAGCCCAATGGCGCAGCTAGGAGCGGGGCACGGGGCTAACCTTGGGCCTTCCCCATCCCATGGGGAACTTTTACAAATCAAAATGGAGCTGAGTCACATGGTCACTTCCAGTGACTCCCAGAGCAGGTTTCTGGGCCCATCTACCTGGGAGCTTCCTTAATGGGCCATTAAGGAGACAATGGCTGCAGACATCCAGTCTGGGCAGTTTCCCAGAATCACACAGGGTGAAATACAGATATAACAAACATATTCCTAACTCTAATACAGCTGTAATTCCTACACATAAACCATATAATCATTCCAGCCAATTCCAACCTTTCTGTTGATACCTAACACAGCATAGTTCCTATGGATTATACCAATTATGAAATATTAATAAGAAAGAGTATCATAAACGGTCCCTAAATCCAGACAGTGTCACCCCCATCACCAGCTTCTCTGCTGGCCTCATCAGGCCCAGCACTAAACGGGCAGAGCTGCCCTTATTCTCCGTCGCTGTCCTGACGCCTAGCTGGCCACCGGCCCCTGCTCACAGCCTGCCCCCCGCACAAGGCCTGGACACAAACCGGAGCAGTGGTAAATAATAGCGCCCCCCGTGCTGTCTGGGGTCTCGGCAGGAAAGACTTCTCTAAAATGGGGGTCCTGGTGGCAAAAAATTGGGGAACCCCTCAGATCCCCCTAGGATGGAGAAGAGCCGAACGTGGGGGATCCGTGGGGCTGGAGGACCCCCCACAGCCTCAGCTAGGAGGGACCGGACCCCAGGGATGCTCCCACACCCCCACTGCTAGGGTCTGCGCTTGCCGCCCCTGGTTGGTTTTGAGCAGCACCGGGCTCTCTCCATGGCAGGTTCGGGTCCCGCCTGGACGGGAAATGGCCTTTACCCCCCGCTTTGGGGGGACGCTGATGGAGCGTGCGCCCACAGGACTCCGCTGTCCCAGGCAGGGCATCGGTCGGCCGGAGGCAGGAGCTGGGTGGACCCGCAGTTTAGCTCCTCCTCGCCCGCCCAGCCTCCATCCCTTTGTCCGGGCTCCGGTGCGGCTGGACCCGCCCCGGCTGGACCAGGCTGGGGGGGAGCCCCGCGCTGGGGGTGCTGGGAGATGTAGTTTTTTCTCCCTCCCGCAGCGGCTCCCCCTGCACGGCTCCCCGCGGAGACGAGCCCCCATCACCCCAGCTCCGGGCGGCCCCTGCCCTTCCCCGGCCCCGCTGCGCGCATCCTCCGCCTCGCACCGCCCGGCCCGGTCAGCCGCCCTCGGAGCCAGGCTGGGCCCGCCGCGCTGCCTGCCGCGCTTCGTCCCGCGGATCCCGGCCCAGCCCAGAGGACGATGCCCGGCGGGCTCCGGGCTCAGGTAGGCGGGTGCGCGGCGCTGCGCACCTGGCACGGACACGGAGCGCTCTCCGCCCGCTGCAGCCCGGAACCAGGCCGAGCCGAGCCGAGCCGGGCCAGCGGACCCGCCCGGGCCTCGGAGCCGCAGTGGGGACCGCAGCCCGTGTTAACCCCTTCCTGCCCGCCTGGGAAGCGCTGGCTCCTTTCCTCTCCGCGGCCGGGGTGGGAGCCCGGCTGGGCGGGGACCCTAAACACGGCTCTGGGGGCCGGCAGAGAGCTGGGGTGGTGGCGGACGGACAGCAGACGGGTAGGAAGGCGGGGGCGATGAGGGGCCCTGGCAGACACAGCCGGTAAGAGTTGGGGCGCATCTGGACAGGCCTCGTGTCTGGGAGCAGAGGAGGGGCACCGGTGGTGAAGCGAGAAGACACCCTCCAAACGTGCAAGGAACAGGGCATCACATCACCCAGGGAAGGTTGTGAGACAGGCCTGGGCCCGCTAAGGAGGGAGCAGAGAGCGGTGGCATCAGACAGGGAGACGTGCTCAGAGACAGGCAGCAGAGGGGTCTCACCGCAGGCGAGAAAGGCCTCTTTGGTCTAGCAGGTAAAGGTGGAAGAGAGACAATGGCTGGAAGGCGAATGTAGGTACATTCAGGCTAGAAATAAGGTCTGGTCTTGGAGCAATGTGGCAAGTGGAGCAATTTACTCAGGGATGTGGTGATTTCTCCATCACTTGACATCTTTAAATCAAGATTGGGTGGCTGGCTAATAAATATGCCCCAGCTCCACCACAGGATCTGGGCTTGATGCAGGAATCTCTGGGAGAAATTGTCTGGCCCGTGTTATGCAAGAGATGCACTGCTAGATGGTTATAATGGTCCCTTCTGCCCATAAAAACTACGACTGTTATAAATCCTGCCCAAGAAGCCTGCTGGCTTTTTAAACCCAGTGACCAGCTGGGGGGTTGTGGTACCTCCAAACCCAGCTACCTTTTTGCAGAATCTGTGAAATCTTAGGTGAAAAATGACTCACAACGCAGCACTTGTGGTGCGGCTGGAGCGCTGGCTGGAAACCCACAAACCTAGAGCAGTGATAAGTCCCAGCGCAGCTGCAAAGAGACCTTTCGGCCGAGCTTTTCAGAGTTATTTCCAGGATTTGGTGGCACAGTTCCCATTGGCGTTAAGGGGAGCTGTGCTGGAGGCCCGGGCCTGGAACATGTAAGTAAACTACCCAAACCCTTCGCAGCTTGGCTGGGTCACTCCTGCAGCCTCACGAATCAAAACGCCCTCCGTTCTCAGTGGCAGTTTTCTCTGACTCAGGGCTGCAGTATTCTGCCTGGGTGGGGGCCAAGACAGGCCTGCCAGAGAGATGGGCCCCACATGGCCTCTCTTCTGTAAGCCTGTGTACGGGGCCCTGGCTGGCCACCCACAGGGATTTGAATGTGTACACATCCGAATGAGTTCACTTCTGTGGCCCTGGGTGTGTGTGACGCTGTTTCGTGTGCAGTCATTTACACCGGGGCTGTATAAACCTAATCGATCAGAGCGGTTGCATCTCACGCCCACCGTGCACTCCCTTTGCAAATGGTTATTCTAGGGCCAGGTAAAGGAGGGCTGGACCCATCAGAGATTATGCTGGCTGGTAACTCTGAAGTGATGCACTATGGCCGGGCTAATAGGCCTTACTCAGGTGAGTCAGCCCCCACAGATTCAGCTTCCCCATCTGCGCAATAGGGTGGGTGATAGCTACGCACGGAGTGCTTAGAGATCGCTAGATAAAAGTGCTGCGCCTGTTGCTGCTGCGACTGAAGAGAGAGGGCTCTGTGCTCGGCTGCAGCCAGGGTGGAGGGGTGATCTTCTGAACGCGTCCAAGGATTAAGAAAATAATTCTGGTAGTGATAGGCCGGGCCGGGGCTTGACGCATAAACGTTCATAGACTCACCTTCCCTTTGCACAGAATCAGGAGAATACTTTGCAGCCCGTTTGCTCCCTGTGCTCTGCTCAAATGCAGATCTGGAGAGACGAGGTAGTGACTTAATCCAGGGGTCCTCGCCTGGTGACCGTGTGTGGCAGATGCCCTGGGACTAACCAGCTGCGCTAATGAAGAGGTGTCTCAGTGGAGTGCACAGCCCCCGGGTGATTTGAATTGGCTGTGCGGGTACAGAAAGGGAGGTAACAGACACCCCCGTAACGCCAGGGGTGAATGTCCCCGGCCATGCCTTGTCAGTCACACCTCTGGAAAGTGAATACAAAGCTCTGCCACATCCCAAGGGCTGCTTCACGCAGCTCCCTGCACGAGCTTGGCTTTCCTTTGGGGTCTTGTAATAGGTCTTGTTCCCTAATTTGGCTGAACCACTCTACAGCTCTTACCTGCGGCTTTCAGCAGCCCAGAAGGTCTCACACCGTTTATGTGCTGGGCTGGGGCCTGGGATAGCCAGGTTAAGTGGGACCGTCTGGGGTTAATGAGGCCCTGTCCACCCTTCCTTCACCTGCTCAGGGCGGCGTGAAGGCAGCAGCTGTTACAATTAACATTGCTCCCGGTGCCCTGGGCACTGTGCACACAGAGAGGCAGAGACCGTCCCTGTCTAAAAACGCACAGGTAACCCCCGTCAGCCTCCTTTCTGGCCTGCCTGAGTCAGCCTCCATCTCTGTACTAATGGCCTTCCATCAGTAGGAAGTCCTCTCCCGGCCACGACCTGCTGTGTTCTCTGCCGTGGTCGATCCGGGCGTAGCCAGTGTCGTTTCAGATCATACACACGTGTAAAAAGGCCTCGGTTATTTCTGTGAATCAGACACTAGTCTATCCTCTGGCCTGGGTGCCAGTCGGCCCTACAGGTGCTGGGCTGTCACTAGCGTGGCCGATACTGATCTGGGCCGCGTGTCTTTGCAGGTGCCGGTGGCGTTTGAGGACGTGGCGGTCTATTTCTCCCCGGAGGAGTGGGCGGAGTTAGCGCAATGGCAGCAGGAGCTGTACCGGGCCGTGATGAGGGAGAATTACGAGCTGGTCATTTCCTTGGGTAAAGAGACACTTTTCCTCGTGTTCCCGAGAGCTGCAGGCTCTGCGGGAAGCTGGTTCCTGGCACGCTAGTGGGTTCTGTCCCCCTGCCACGTGTAGGGACCATTGTCCTGAAAGCTCCGCAGACCCTGTGTAAACAGAAATACAAACGGCATTGATCCTGTGCTCCTCCCAGCCACCCACACAGGAGCGTCTCAGTCCCCAGCAGGTATAAGGAGCTGGGATTATGCAGCAGAAATGAGAGGGGCTGAGTGTGCCCAGTGTGAGCTCCATCAGCCAGAAGCAATTCCAGTGGTGCTGTCCCGAGCTGATGGAGGATCCATTGGGCCGGGAGTTGTGCCAGACGCAGAGATAGGGGCTGGTTTTGTTGGGGAAAGGGATCGGGTCCTGCAGGCTTTGAGCACCTCTTGGCATCCCGAATGGGCATAGTCCGAGGGACATTTCTGAGACTGATTATAAAGAAAGGTTCTTCCATTTCCCAGGCCGTGGCTACACTGTAGAATTAAGTCAACCTCACTTATGTCGATGGACAGCTGCCGCCAGCTTAGATTGCCTGTGAGCGTCGGCACTTTGCTCCGAGTGTCTGCGGTGTGTGTGAGTCATTAAAGGGGAGTGAAGTTTTAGCCCAGAGTTGGGGCACCGTAAGCTGCCTTGCGTCCGCCCAACTCTGCGGTGTAGACCAGGCCTCAGGAACGTGAATTCAGTATTTCTGCTGCCAGCTGGCGCCTGTCCCACCACACTGAAACGTCCCCCCATGGCTGGGAATAAACCTGCTCAGTTTAAGATCAGTGGACTGGGCTGTCCCGTCTGCGGACAAGAGTTACGTATGTTCACCTGTGCCATTCGCTAGGCAGTCAGCAAAGCCAAGCCAAACATCTTCGCCAGAATCGGAGCGAGCCCTCCAGTCTTCCTGCCGTGCTGGACCGTGTTGCCCGCCAGTGAGACAAGGTGATATTTTATTGGACCAACGCACAGTCAGGTTCCCACAGCTGGAGAAGAGCCGTGTGCAAGCTCAAAGACTTGACTCTCCCCACCAGAAGTGGGTCCAATAACAGATTCTGCCCCCCCCCCCCTTGTCTCTCTGCTACCCTGGGCCTGACATGGCTATAAGATGGCACGCACTCCAGTGTCATTGAAGATCCAGCTCGCTGACAGCTCTTCAAGACCCAGAGAGGGTTTCAGGAATTAAGAGGCAGCTGGGGAAATCCACTCGCCCTGTGCAACAAAAATGTTAAGGGGTCTGGAACGGCTTATTTATGAGGAGAGATTAAAAGGTCTGGGGCTGTACAGCGTAGAAAAGAGACAGCTGAGGGGCGATATGATGGGGCCTATAAAATAATGACTGGTGGGGTGAAAGTGAACAGGGAAGTGTTATTTACCCCTTCACAAAACAAGAACCAGGGTCACCCACTGACATTAAGAGGAACAAAAGGAAGTATTTCTTCACACAATGCACAGCCCATCTGTGGAACTCCTTGCCAGAGGATGCTGTGGAGGCCAAAGGCATAACTGGGTTC
The DNA here is from genome assembly GCA_007922175.1 of Pelusios castaneus. NCBI lineage: Eukaryota > Metazoa > Chordata > Testudines > Pelomedusidae > Pelusios > Pelusios castaneus. Next base: position 293,312 of record ML686075.1, read on the forward strand.
AGAAAAGAGTTAGGTTCCTGGAGAATGGCTCCATCCCTCAGATACTCCTGGCACTGGTTGCTGTCAGAAGACAGGACACTGGGCTAGATGGACCATTGCCCTGACCCGGTGTGGCTGCTCTTATGTTCTTAGGAGCCTGTCTCGTTGACCAGACTGATTTTTGCCTCCTGCACAGGGTGTCCTGGAGCCAAACCAGAGATCATCTGTCAGATGGAGCGAGGGGAAGAGCCCTGTTGGGGGGATCCCCAGGGCTGGAGAGAAGGAAGACCCCAGAGCCCCTGCACAGGTGAGTCATGAGGGGACTCCCCCTGAGAGCACATCCCATCCCGTGATTCTTGTTTAATATTTGGAATTGGCCGTTGCTCCTGCCAATGAAGTGATGTCTAGGCACTCTCCTCTCTCCGCAGGTGTTGGTACCACCGTTAAAAAGGAGGAGGACGATCCCGACGCTCTGGCACCACAGGGGATTCTGTCAGGAGTGGTGGACGAGGAAGGTCTCCTGCTCCTGGAACTAAAGAGCGAAAGCAGTTCCTGCAGGAAGCCGGGGAGCCAGGCGGCCGACGCTCGGGGGAGACGAGCCAATGGCCCCGCCCATGGGAGAGCCACGGGGCTAGCGGAGAGGCCTCACGCGTGCCCGAACTGTGAGAAGAGTTTCAAGGACAGGACGGCTCTGCTCATCCACCAGCGCATCCACACGGGCGAGAAGCCCTTTGGCTGTGCCGAGTGCGGGAGGAGCTTCACACAGAAGCAGCACCTCACCACCCACCAGAAAACCCACACCGGGGAGCGCCCCTTCTCCTGCGCCCAGTGCGGGGCCAGCTTCCGGCTGAGAAAGGTCTTCCTGACCCACCAGCGCCTGCACACCGGAGAGCTGCCCTTCACCTGCGCCGAGTGCGGGAAGGTCTTCAACCACAAACACCACCTGATCACGCACCGCCGCACCCACACGGGCGAGCGCCCCTTCCCCTGCGCCCAGTGCGGCAAGCGCTTCACCCAGAAGCACCATCTGCTGAGCCACCAGCGCACCCACACTGGAAAGAGGCCCTTCTCCTGCGCCCAGTGTGGGAAGAGCTTCAAGGACAAGACGCCGCTGGTCATCCACCAGATCGTCCACACCGGGCTGAAGCCGTTCTCCTGTGAGGCCTGCGGGAAGATCTTCAGCCACAAACACCACCTGGTGATCCACCGGCGGACCCACACCGGCGAGAAGCCCTTCTCCTGTGCCCAGTGCGGCAAGAGGTTCACGCAGAAACACCACCTGGTCAGCCACCAGCGCATCCACACCGGGGAGAAACCCTTCGCCTGCGCCCACTGCGGGAAGAGCTTCAAGGACAAGATCACCCTGAAGCTGCACGTGAGGATCCACACTGGGGAGCGGCCCTTCGCCTGCGCCGAGTGCGGGGAGAGCTTCCGGCTGCGGAAGGTGCTTCTCACCCACCAGCGGGTGCACACGGGGCAGGCCCCGCTGATATGCACCGAGTGCGGGAAGAGCTTCAATCACATGCAACGCTTGGCCATGCACCGCACGAGCCACCACACCCGGCAGCGGCCCACGGGGAACGCTCAGCACGGGGAGAGTGTCGTGGGAGAGCTGCACCTGGGCCAGGCCGCTGGCTGTCCAGAGCCCACTGCCACCGTCCTGCCGCAAGGGCTGTTTGGAGAGGCACCCAGCGACTGCCCCTCCGCGACAGGCAGAGCAAAGCCGGAGCCTGGGGAAACCCCGTCTGGGAAATTACACACGGTGCAGCCACGCGGGGATGCCCAGGAGACACCGTCAGAGTGGTGGGAGCAGGGAAAGTGTCACGCACGAAACGCAGTCCGGAGCCCGCCCCGGCCGGGCGCGATGGGCACTGTCATTAGTGCAGCGAGCGCTGACACGAGACACACCCCAAAGACAGCCCGGGTCAGCTCGCCTGTGCTGTGAGCAGCACTCAGCGCCGTGGGGTGGGCCCAGGAACTAACCCTTCTCCCACGCTCTGGCCCTGCGCTGCATCATCCAGACGTGCTGGCCCAGCCCCCTCAACCCTTCTCCCCCCCACGCTCTGGGCATGGCACAGGCGAGGCGTACCCGCAGAGCAATCGTAGCAAAGGCAGCCCCGCTGAGATTGTACCCAGGGCGGGTTCATACTGTCCGCACACCTGCCCCCACTTCCCTGCACTCCCCGCTGCTGCTCCCCGTGCTGGCTGGATGCAGGCGAGCCCTTGCGCAGCTTTCGCAGTGTAGACAGACCCACGGCCTGCTGGCCTTTCCTGACAGACGGGCACAGGGAAGGAGTTCTGATGTGCTGGAGATCTGAGTGATTCTTTCCCAGATCCCGGCGACTCCCACGCACCACCCTGTGCTTCATGCAGCCGCCTCAGTTGGCCAAGGAGCACCCGGCGGCGGATCTCGCCTGGTCGGCCTGCGCCCCGGAGCACGGGAAGGAAAATATTCAGCACTTGCGAGAGGCACAGGGAGCTGTGTGGAAGGTGACAGGCTCTCGGGGAGTAGGACCCGTGCAGGCAGAGCCTGCAGATCCGGGGATATCCGTTTCACTTCCAGAGGTGGATCTCCGCCGACCACTGCGGATGGACGCCGATCAGACTTGTGTCTGGGCTGGGCCCTACGGATAGCGGAGTCGTGGTGTCATCGAGTTAGATATGGAAATGCCCCGCTCAGTCCTCTAGTTCCTCTCCCAGGGCTGGCACAGGATTGTTCCCTTCAGCACTTCTCCAGTCCCTTGTCCAGTCTGGGTCCAAGCGGTGGGGCCTCTCCCGTCCCTTGGCTGACAAGCCCACAGCTGGGTATCTCCGCTGCCAGGAATTTATTCCTGTTATTCAGGACACCCCTTCCCTTTCCCGTTCATCCTGGTCAGGCCATGTCCCTCGCTCTTTGGGCCACCTGCTCCCTCGGGCACCATGGGGCGCCCTGGAATGTAGGCAGGTGTCTGGGCCCTGCCCCGCCAGGCCCATCTTCCAGCTGGTGCTGCACCCACTGGTGCTGGGGTGGAGCTTTCCTGGTGCAGAATGCCTTTGTCAGCCACAGCTGGAGAGGCTGGCAGATGTTCTGCGGGGGCCCGAGAGTGTGAAACGTGAGCAGGGCGCTGGTGTTTGCCGGCGATTAGACAGCGTTTGAGTCCCGTGCGGGCAGTGCCCCCCTGAGCTGTGAACGGGAGATGGCACCTTGCTCCGTGGACACAGTAACTGGTCGTGTGTGTGTGATCGGATCCGGAAAGGGAGGCCAGACAAGGCCTGAGACATATAGCGAGCCCTCGGTGACTTCACACCACATCCCAGAGGGGCCATGTCAGTCTCGTTCAGCAAAACAAACCAGGAGTCCCGGGGCACTTTTAAAGACGAACAAGTTTATTTCTCGCAGGAGTTTTTGTGGGAGAAAATCCCACTTTGTCAGATGCTTTGAAGGTAGGGAACTTACAGACTGGGAGGAAAATAAATGCAGGGAAATGTGAGACACCGAATCTTAAAAGTCCTTGTTTGTTTCACACCACGTCGTGTCTCCTCATGTGGTACAAACGATGGGAGACACTGTCTGTTGTCCAGCGATTAGAATCTGGAAATTCCTGGCTGCCAGTCTCCAGCGTGGACGGCTGTCCCACGCTGCATGTTCCCCGGGCCCAGGCAAGGCTGAAAAGAGGGGTGGTGAGTAAGATCGAAGTAAAAGGCCTCCCTGTTTCCCTGTTGCGGCAACAAACGTTTAATAAAGATTTCACGTGTGGACCTCTCCGTGGCTGTGCCTTGTTCCTGCTGGTTGAATCGAGGACACGCTGCAGAGAAGTCCTAACGGCCTTGGCCACGTGGGTCCTTCACGGGAGCCTGTAGACGCGGCAGGGCCTTCTTCATCCTAACTGCGCTAATGGAAAACCACGTCATCCTGGGACTTGCATTTCCCAGGGGGATCTCTAGGCCACGCAGCAAGGGCTGCTGGGAAGGGAAGCTGTTTAGCTAGGGATGGCCTGGTGCTGAGTTCAGTGACCTAGTGGGGAGAAAACTCCTGTCCTGGGGCTTGGTTGGGGAGTGGAAAGACCAAGAAGCGGCTGGGGAGAGCCTGGAAAAGGGGCTAGAGGCTGGGGTGGTGGTCGATCCCTCCCAGGGGTTGAGGTTAGCTGGAGGGCCTGGTTAATCTAAAAGGAGAGGGAAACTGAGGCCAGTCGTTGCCATGAGAAGTGTGATGGGACGTATCAGCCCCACACTGGAATGGCGAGGGTTAAGGACACATTGCAGGCTGAAGAAGCCACGCCCCCTGCCTTTGCTGGGCATGCTCAGCTGGGAAGGGGGCGGGTATAAAAGCCAGTCACACAGCTGGCCAGGGAGGAAGCATGCCACTGGCTGTTTCCAGGTGCTGTGGCCGACGCTGGGGACGGTGCCAAATGCCGTTAAGCCCCAGCTGGAGCCCAGGCTGTTAGACAAGCCCTGAAGAGGGACTGAGCTGTCGGGAGCCCCACGGCCAGGGGCCCCTGCAGACCCCACAGGTCAGAGTGTCACCAGCAACCAGCAGTGAGTGCAGCTGGGGGGGCGGTGAGGGACTCGTGGGGCATGGGGCTGGTTGGGGGGGGTGCAATGGGGCAGAGAGGGGGAGCAGTCCTGGTTGGAGGGGGTGCAGCGGGAAGTGGGAAGGGGTTGCATGGGCTACAGCGCCATTGGTGGGTGGAGGGGTCATGTGGGGAGCAGAGCTCGTTGGGAGGGGGGTGCCCCTTGCAGCTAATGAGCCGTGGCCAGCCCTGGCTGGGGAGGGCACATCTGCCTTATTAGCTCGCTGACGCTGGCCAAGGGAGCCGCACACCCCGCTCTGACCAGCCCCAGCAGGACCGGGCGCAAAGCCAGCCCTTCTCCTGGGGTCTGTGGCAGGGAGTGCCCATGTGGCTCCCGTGGCAGCGCGTGGTGTGGCAGGTGGGAGCAGGGCCCGGCTGCCACAGGCCCAAGGTCAGTGAACGTAATGTTCTGTGCTTCGTTACAGTGACGGGGCCGCGGCCGTGTGTGCACGGCCAGCGCTGTGACGGGCGCAGCTGTACCCGCCCCCCCGGGCCCCTGGCCTCGCCAACGCCGGAGGGGACCAGCTGGACAGGCCACGTTAACGGCGCTTTCTGCTGGAGGCCGGTCTCCTGCAATACGATGGCACACCCCCATTGTGCCGGGGCAAGACTCTGGTGCACCAAAAAGCAGAGATCCCCCTGCCTGGTCGGGGGGGGCACTTTATTCTTGCCTATCTGCTGGGTTTGCTGGTCCCTTCCTGTCACTCCCCTGCCTCCTCATCAGCCTTCGTGTCCACGGCCCCACCCTCTGCCCTTCACCGCTTGCTCCCTCCCATCTAGTTCCGTATCTGTCTCCCAGCTCTGCTGGTCCCCATATTCTTACCGCCCGCCCTCCCTGTCACAGCGCCTCGCTGGGCCCGGCCTGGGAGCTGGGGGTGAAGTACCTGGGTGGTGTCACCCCCCCTGGAAAGCGCTGGGAGATGGATGTGGCTCTGACTCCCCTGTGCTGAGCAGGGGTAAAACCCTGCCTCACTCCTCCCGTTTATACGGCCCAGGACGGCATTTGCGATTGTCACACTGGGAACCGGTGGCCAGCTGCTTGCCCGCACTCCTTTTCAGCGTCCCTGCTTTCCAGGAGACACGGCCAGTCTGTGGGTGGGGCCTGCGTTCCTGTCCCTAGATAGGAAACTGTGTCTGGCACTACTGAAATGCCTTTTGTTTGAATGGGCCCCGTTTGCCAGATGATCCAGATCTTCCTGTAGCTCCCACTCTACCAAACGGCGTCTCCGCATCCAAGTTTTGTCAGCGATGATCGTATTTTAACTCCCAGATAACTGCTGAAAATATTGAGCCTTGTACCACTTCCTCCAGAACAACTGAGGCTATGTACACACGAGAACACTTGTCCCGCAATAAGTTATTGCGGGACAAGGAAAGCGCTATAAATATAGCACTTTCTTGTGTACAGACGTGCTGTTTCTTTCGCAAAGGAGCATGCACCAGCTCGGGGTTCGGGTGGCGGCAGAAACTCCAGCGGAGCTTAGCCACCACCTGAACCCCTGGACTGAGCTGGGGGGCCGCCTCCAAACCGGGCAGCTCCCAAAAATACTCAATTTCACTGCTCTGCTAGAGCAGTGAAATTGACATATTTGACAGCTCCAATGTCCCAGCGTGGCCTTGATTGGCACTCTGGGACATTTCCGGAGGCTGTCTATTGCGCAAAATGGGTACACACGAGCATTACCTCGGAACAGCTCTTCAGCGATAATGCTACCACTCTCGTTTTGAGTGGTTTAACTGTTGCGCGGCAAGAGGGTGTTCCCGCGCAACAGAGGAATTGATCGTGTGTACGCTACTGGCTTTATTGTGTGGTAAGGAGCCTTACTGCGCAATAAAGTGATCGTGTGTACATAGCCTTAGAAACATCCATGTTCAGTGGTTCCTCAGGGGCCAATACTCCTTGGAGTCCATTCGTTGGCCAGATCGTAAGGCATTTAATGTGCGTGTTTCCGATATTAAATGGCGCTAATCTGGGAGCAGCATGTTGTGTGATACAGAGACGTGCCTTACAAAAGGCTCTTTTATCGGTTAGACCCGCACAGGACGGATTTTTATTTTCCTCTCAACATTTTCTATTTATTTAGAAATATATAGAAAAAGAAACAAGCAAAGAGGCAAAATGAACCAGATTAAATAAAGTCATTAAGAGGCATAAATTATACATCCAGAATAGCCAAGTACAAGTGAGACATGGATCCCGTGATCTATTACCTTATATTTATAGATATAGATATGTGATTTTCTTCAGCATGTTTCCCATCAGGAACCTAGCTTTCCTGTGATCTTTCATTATTAGTACACAGTGGAGCCTAAAACACTCACAATGCTTGCAACATAGTCGGCTCAGAAATATTCCTCTGTGCGCAAGACAGCGCTGAGAGCAGCTCCAGCACGTAATAGACTTTCCAAGCACCACGTGTGGCTGTGTCTTCTTGAAGGTTTGACTGAGCTTGCCCTCATATTCCACAGCCATGCAGCACTGAGTTCTCCAGCTGGAGAGTTGGCCATTTTACACCCCATCATACTAACGCTGTGTCTGTTACATTTTTCAGGTAATCCTTCTTAATGCCTGCGCATTTTGTGCAAATTTACCAGCCTGTAGTTACCTATTTTCTGAAAGAAACAAGCCTTTATTGATGACGTTAATTGGCCAAGGAAGTAAAACTCAAAATGTTCATCTTAATTACCCAGATCTTCGCTGTCTAAGACCTGACAGTCTTTCCCAATGAGACCTATCTTCCACTCAAACGACGAAATCAATATTCAACATACGAGTTCTCTGGTAAAGACTCTGTTCCTCCCTTTTAAAACTAGCCTGAGTTATTTTGCACGGGAGGAGGATTAGGTGCCATTACAATACCCCCGACCTTGAAACTGTTAAAGTCTGTTCCATGTTCTGTATACTGCCAGAATCGACACCACAGCAGAAACATACACAGCTGTGCTCCCCTTCTCGGATAGCCCGCACAGGACTAACTTTTATATGCTTTGCAAAAAGTTGTGTTGAGAACTGTAGTGGCAGTAAAGGAGAACTTCTTTCCCAATTCAGCTCTAAACCTCTCAGCAATCTGCCCTGTGGGACGAGGCCCGCTGGCTCCAGGTGGCGCGTGGCCGTGTTGCGGGGCCTGTGTTCATGGCTGAGCAATGGAGAAGATAGCAGGAGTCTAACTCTGACTTGCCCCTTTCTCTCGGATTATTGCAATGCTACAGCGTAGCCAGAACCAGAGCTAGTATGGACAGACCCCTAGACCCATTTTTGGAAAGCTGTGTTCACGCCTGGAAACCAAACCATCAGGATCAGAATGAAAAGCAAAACCCTTCGCAGTGATTTCAGTGGGAGCACGAGTGTGGCCTTGGTTTGCCCAGCCACACGTCCGTTTACCGTCCAGAGAGCCCAGCAATGCAGCATGGGAAATAATTAAAGTCAAAGAAATCCCTGCCACACACACCCTCCTCACATTTACGATGAAACATTCCTGTGCACGCTCCTTCCCTCACCCCATCAGTAAGGGAAAGAAACCCATTTCTCCTGGCCCTCTTAGCAAGAGAAAGGCACACCCTGGGGCCAGATTCCACCCTTCATGCAGCTATTTATTAGGGAGTAACTGCACGGCAGTGCGGCCCTGATCCAACACTGCTGAGGTCAACGGGAGCCCTTCTACTGACCTCGGCGGATGCTGCACCGAGCCCCCCCTGTGCCGTTTACATTGGCCTGGAGCAGTCTGGCCCCGTGCTATGGAGTCTCTGCAATAGAAACCCCCCAAATCAATAAGCAAGCCCCAAAGCCATTTAAAAATGTCACAACCCCTTTCTAGCCCTAGGACGTCTCTCCAGCAAAAGGCAGGTGCCATGTTAGTTTCGGCATCAAGGACTGAGTTACAGCATCACATGGCTTTATGCTGGGTCCTCCAGGACAAGAAAGAAAAGCGATGCAGCAGAAATCTCAGCTATGGAGCAAAACGTTCCCCTTCTCCTCACACACACACAGCATCTGCTCTGACGCCTGGCAGGCCCCCCCTTCTCTGGCTTCTCGCCATCTCATTTAAACCATGGGCCATTTAGTATAACCCAGGCGAGCCGCATGGGCTTTTCCTCCACGTCCTGTATTTGGGGTGACTGCTCCGTGTAAATGGAGCACATTCAATATTCGCCAGGCCACGGCTCTCCCTAAAGGAATTCTCCAAACCAGCACTCGTAGGCGCCGTGTCAATTCTAACGTGTCCTTCCTTGGCTTGGCCCAGCTGGGTTTCTCCTTTGTCCTGCGCTCGCATCAGTGCATCCTGTCCTCCGCCAGCAGCCAGGCACCCAGGAGGTGCAGCTGCGCTCAGCACTCACGGGCTGTTCTTTAACGCCTGCATCGGGGCCTCTCGCTTTCATCTCCCTAGCCCTGGCACCAGCCATTCTCCGGGTCTAGCTCATCGGGGTGAAATGCCCCCCGTGGGCAGAGGGTCGCACTAGGGATGACCTGGAACTTGTATGAAGTGGGACAGAGGTCTGGTGCCGGTGAACTGCACCCTAGTGTAGGTGGAGGGGGGGACCTCCTGTGCCCATCCCTTCCCTCCCTGCTCCCAGTCTCCACCAGTCTGCACGGAAATGCACAGCTGGTTCCCAGACTTGTTTTCTAAACCCAAACTTGCCTGTTCCAGCTGAAAATGCCATTTCCGTGCTGGGCCCGACGCTGATTTACTGCACCCTGGTGTGCGCCTACCTCTTTATCCCGTACAGCAGGGCATCACGTCAGCGGACTGCTCGGTTCAGGAGGCAGCCCTGGGATGTCGGCCCCGCTCTCTCAAAGAGCAGGACGATAGGCCGGCCATAGTATTTCTCCCAGAGCAAGATCCAGCCTCTGCAAGGGCCTGACTCTGCCCCGGCACATTCCCCTTTGCCCTCTGGGACTAGTTCAGTTGAGGAGTGGCCAGTCCCCAAAGGATGGTGCTGGGTTTTATTCTCTGGTGAGTTTGCTGCCCAAGTCTCTTGGTAACTGGCCTGTGAGGGAACCACATGTGGAGAACAAAGCAAGTGCCCTCAGGAGCGGAGAGCAGAGACTGCTCAGCAAGGGCAATACGCCCCCATCCCTCGAGCCGGCCAGCGGTGCATCTCAAAACACACCCTTGGCATTAGCCTTCCCAACCTCATGTGGTGGGAGGTCTTCTTAACCCCATTTTCCAGCCAGGCAAACCGAGGGACTGAGCGGTTAAAGTTACATAATGAGCCAGGGTTGCAAGTGGAAGGCCTGGTGAGAGTCCCCGGAGCTTGTACCTCTGCCACCGCTGACTCCTGGACGGGCAGGGGAGCACGGGAACCTGTTTTCCCCAGTGACTTCATCCCTGTGGTCTCTCAGAGCGACACTCCGCATCGGGGCTGTGATACGGAGTGTAACTATTGTGGTGACCATGTTTTCCCACAGGGAAAATGGGACACTGCACAATGCTGGCCTGAGCATGCCCTTCCCCCTGCGTATGGGGCTGGCCTGCCCCCCTCTTCCTACCTGCTATCCAGGGCTGGTCTCAGCCCCAGCCCCAGCCCCCCTTCCCCGCCATCTGAGACTGGATCCAGCCTACCCTCCGCCCACGCCTACCGAGACATCCTGTCCTCCATGCCCTGCTGGGGTCGCTGCCCAAGTTTTGGCAAAAAATGGGCGTTTGTACCAATTGCCAAATGCCCAGTTTGCCAAAAAAGTCAGGGTGGTCGGGACAGGGCTTGAAAAAAGGGGCGATCTCAGCCAAAAGGGGACATATGGTCCCCAATAACGACACTTGGCCACTCTCCTCTGTGGTCAGGAAGCCAGCACCAACCATCTGCATTTCACAGAGGGGAAGTGGAGCAGAGGGAAGGGCCATGACTCAAGACCATATGGCAAATGCAGAGCCGAGCCGGCCTTAGAACTGGTCCCCGACTCCCATGCCCGCCCGCCCGCCCGCCCACCCACCCACGCTGGCTGCATCACCTGGGCACCTGAGCTCTCTTTAGCCATACGCATCCCAAGACTCTCGGAGCAAAGGCAGCCCCTGAGATGCGTGTCAGACACCCGGGAGGCATCAAGGACGTTCCAAACAGTCCCTGCGGAGTGGTGAAGGCATTGGGAGAAAAAGATCTGCCCTGCGCTGGAACGTGGGGGACAGGCACCGGTCACTGGTGGTAAAAACTGCTGGGCAGGATTCGCAGGGAGGTCTGAGAAGCCACAAGCTCCCGTGACATGGAGAATTTCCAGATCAGGGCCAGAGACGCTAAGAACACGAGCCAGGACATCACCTCCCAGAAAAGGCAGCTGCTCAGGGCCCCGGGACACTGCCCGGGGGGGGCGGGTGCTGACACCAGAGGCCCGTCTGCGAGGATGAGTGAATTCCCAGCCCCAGGCCCAGAGGCTGCATCGTTACAGGGCCTGACACGACGCTGGGATAAGGCCGAGCGTTACGGTTATGCAGAAATCCAGATGAGCCTGGGACAGTGTCAGCTGCGGTGGTAACAAACCAGAGAAAGGGGGGAAATGCCTTGTTCTCACCCCGTGTGCCCCAGGAACCCTGGGAAGCACACCCTCCAAACCACACAGGGCAGAATGGACACAGGAATAGAGAAAGCTGACTGGGGCAGGGCTGCGGCACGTCCTTTGAGATCTCAGCTCTTTTCCATCTCTCGTTCCATTACTATGATCCTTGTAGAACTGGGACGCTTTGCCAGCCGCTGTTCCACTCTTTGGCTCCTTACAGGTTCTCTGCTGCAGGATAAAGTGGGGCCTACAAGACCGCCACACCATTGACTTTGGTTTTCTCCCTCCCCGGACATCTGATGGCTGCTGGTACAACTTCTCCACTGGACCCAAAAGTGGATCTTCTCACGAGTGGCTCGTTCCCCAGAACCAGAATCAACGTCTGGTTTCCCTGGCATGGGCTGGCTGCCACGTGCTGCAGTTTCTCCCACAGAGGAATCTTGCTCTGGAGGAACACGCAGCTGACTCCTGCCCTGCGTGGTTTGCTCACCTGACAGGTTTATGTGGGTTTTCAGTGAACTCTCGCTAATGCTCGGGACACGTAGGACAGGACTCAAAGGGACCGATGGATTGGATGCCGAGGGCGAAGCAGAGGGGACAATTCTGTGGCCCCTGCAGTTCTCATGAGGCTGCTGGAGAGGAAAGGTCAGAACCCACCCGATGTACCAGCGGAGTCCTGCCTGGGAAGAACAGAGCCCAAGAGTGCCCATGTTTGCATGCGATGCGAAGGAGCCAGCGGAGACAAGCTGGGAACGGGCATAAAGGGTTTGGGTCGTTTGAGCGACGGCTCCGATTGACAGGCAAGGCAGGTCAGAGAGATTCCAACAAGCCACCAAGCAGAGGAGGGGCCCCATGCTCAGTGCCGTTTGTCAGCCTGCACGTGGCTGGATTCACAGGTTAGGGTGAGAAAATCGACACCATCAGCCCTGTGCAAAGCTGCAGCCAAAAAGGCCGACAGGTGCTGCCTGGGTGGGGAGAAGGGGCTGAGGAACAAGGCATGTGTGAGCTGGAAGATCTTGTGAGCCCTCTGGGACACTGCCGGACCAGGGCCACCCAGCAGCAGGGAGGGTGCAACACGGGAGTCTTGCCCCTGGGACAAATGGAGGAACCGGGCAGAGCTACTGCATGGAAAGGCCAAATAAGCACATGGACTACGTCCTCCAGCAGGAAAGGGACACCTAGGGAGCTCAAGAGACACCTAGGTTCACTCCTGGGGCAAGTGGAGAGGTCTGCGCAGAGAACTGGAGGTTGGGCTTTAAATCCATTCCAAGGGAGTAGGGCTTTGGGTCTACATGGCCGGTCCTTGTTCTTAAAACTTCCTGGGCCAAATTCGCTGGGTACAGCTTCGCCGCGGCCAGTGGAGCAGCACCTGGGTCACAGTGGGGCGTGTGCACTCCGAGCGCTCTCTCCTTGGCGTGGCTCTTCTGATGGGTTAGGAAGTTCGACTGCTGGCAGAAGCTCTTTCCGCATTCCCAGCACGTGAAGGAGGTCATTTCTCGCCGGGGTTTCTGAGGGAAGCTGGCGAGCGCCTTCGGAGGGAAGCCATCTCCACTTTCATGGGGCAGCGTCACGGGCTCTTGGGAGTGGCTCTTCTGGTGCACCTTGAGGTAGCGCAGGGAGGAGAAGGTTTTCCCGCAGTCCGAGCATATGCTCAGCAGCACCCTGTTGTGGATTTTCAGGTGGATTTTCAGAGAGCCCTCAGCGGTGAAACTTTTCCCACACTCCATGCAAGCGAAAGGTCTCTCCCCCGTGTGCATTCGCTGGTGGATCTTGAGATACTTGGCCGTGAAGCTCTTCCCACAGTCTGAGCACGTGAAGAGACCTTCCCCCGTGTGCATTCGCTGGTGGATGCGGAGATAGCCCTTCTGGGTGAAGCTCTCCCCACACTCCGGGCAGGTGAACGTGCTCTCCCCGCTGTGGCTCCTCTGGTGCATTTTCAGATAGCGCACGGTGGCAAAGCTTTTCCCGCAGTCATTGCAGATGAAGGGCGTCCCTTCCGCGTGGATCTTCTGGTGGATCTTGAGATAGCCCTTCGTGGTGAAGCTCTTCCCACACTCGGTGCAGGGATACGGGGTTTCCCCGGTGTGGAGCCTCTTGTGGATCTTGAGATAGCCCTTCGTGGTGAAGCTCTTCGCACACTCGGCACATGTGAAGGGTGTCTCACCCGTGTGGATCCTCTGGTGTGCCTTGAGGGAGCCCTTTGAAATGAAGCTTTTCTCACATTCCAGACACGTGAATGGCCTCTTCCCCTTGTGCTGCCCCAGGTGGATCTTGAGGTACCCCTTGGAAGTGAAACTCTTCCCACACTCGGTGCAGGGAAATGGCCTCTCTCCCGTGTGCCTCCGCTGATGGACTTTGAGGTCGACCTTCCGCGTGAAGCTCTTCCCACATTCGCTGCACAGAAAAGGCCTCTCCCCCGTGTGTTTCCGCTGGTGCATTTTGAGATCCCCCTTCGAAGGGAACCTTCTCCCACATTCGGTGCACGGAAAGGGCCTCTCTCCCGTGTGGAGCCGCAGATGGATCTTCAGGTATCCCCTCTGGGTGAAGCTTTTCCCGCACTCGGTGCAAGCGTACGGCCGCTCCCCCGTGTGGATTCTCAGGTGGATCTTCAGGTCCCCTTTCTGCGAGAAGCATTTCCCACACTCACTGCAGGGAAATGGCCTCTCTCTCCTGTGGTTTCTCTGTCGTATCAGGAGATCTGTCTTCTCCACAAAGCTTCGCTCGTGTTCCTGCAAGTCACCTGGTCTTTCTGTCACCTGGGCCCTCCGAGGAACAGCGCTGTTTGCGGGTCTTTCATGAGCATTCCCTGCAGCGTTTCTGTGCGCTGTCGTCAGTTTGTTTTGACTCAGGCAGTTTTTGATCTTCACCGAACTTTGGGAAACTTTCTCCTCAAGTTTCATGGAAAAGGTCTTGACTGGAAGCAGGTTTTCAGCATCTTCCCTGGAATTCTTCTCCTCCATGGTCTCATTCACAGTCTCATCATCTACTAGAGAGAAAACAACAGAGCAGGTGTTATTCCGCGGGATGGGAGAAAAGGAACAGGGTCTTGTTTAAAGAGTCAATTCTGGTCACTGTAAACTCCCAGGGCTGTCAGACCTACCTGGGAGAAACAGCTGGAATCTCAGGATTCGTACTGGATATTGAGTTATTATTTGCATGATGGTGCCAGGCCAGGCCTCTGCTCACGCCAAGGTCTCCATGGCCCAGCTGCAGTCGAAGTGCTCCATCTGCCACGCCCAGAGGCCTCCAGCTTGGGCGTTGCCCTTGGAGGGGGGTGCGGAGGAATGTGGGGGGCACAGCTGGGCCCGAGCGCAGCGGCGAGGAAATGCCACTCAGCTCCACTCTGCCCTGAGCTCTGCTCCAGCCCAGCTGTGGCCCCCACTCTCAGCCCCCCACTCCTGGCCATGGTGCTTGGCCGTGGGCCCATTCCGCCGGCCATAGGTAGGGTTACCTTCACGTCCTCCGTCCGGCAGGCATTTTAAAACACGTGATTTTGTCCGGCTTTTTACTTATGATTAAAATTTCAGTTTTTTATATGAAGCTACTGTATATGCTCACGTATAAGCTGAGAATGTTAGGGTCCAAAATATGCCTGAAAAGCTGGGTTCGGCTAATCCATGGATCACAGCCAAAACCCGCGGGGAACGCTGCGTTCCGGTGCGTTCCGCCCAGGGGCCCAGCAAAGCAGCAGACTCGGGCAGAACACTTCTTCCATCCTGTCTGCTGCGGCCAGGCTGGGGAGTTTCAAATCTCCCGCTCTGGGCATGCTCAAACAGAGTGTGCTCAGGACAGAAGGAGACTGGCCCAGGAGTGGCTCTACCAGCCACCGCTGCAGATCTGGACCTCCAGCCAGGTAAGGGGTCTGGGAAGGGGCCACGGGGGGAGAGGAGCCAGGAAGGGGCCGCGGGGGGGGGCAGCGGGCCCAGAACGGCAGCGCGGGGGGCAGAGGAGCCAGGAGGGGGCTGCGGGGGGCGGGCGGGCAGAGGAGCCCCTTTTAGCAGGGGTTGGACTAGATGACCTCATGAGACCCCTTTCAGGCCTGTGATTGTATGTTACTGATTCCCCCCTCCCCACACCTCTCCCCACTCCGAGTTTCTCACACTCAGAAAGGCTGCCCAGGAGCCAAGACAGGCGCTGTAGGAGAACAGCCAGAGGAGGGTGGAAATACGTCTAGTCTGGAGTTAAAAGCTTTTCACTACCTGGGAAATCACCTTCTTTACTTACAATGGATCCCAGGGTCCATGTGGCTGGGTCTGTCCTGCGGAAGCGTCCCCCACTCTCCGCTGCGACCAGTGTCTGGCCGTGGGTGCTGCTTTCTCATTCATCCTCCGGGGAGTAACTTCCCCGCCTAGTCATCAGCCACATCCTGTACCTCAGCTCACGTCCCTTCCACTGACTCCCCGTTGGGCCACGCCACTGTCAGCTGCACATTCTGGGAGCCGGTGGGCCAGCTTCAAGCCAGGGGTTAAAACTCCATCGGTTTCAGCTGAATTACACCAGGACTGGAACCGGTTCCTGGCGAGTTACAGCACATATGGGCTCAGACCTGCCATCTGTCTAGTCCCGGCTCCTGTCTCTGACCCTGACTAACACAGGCATGCCAGAGGATGGGGCAGGAACTGTTCCAATAGGCTGCCGTTAGGGGGAAGAGTTCCTACCACCCCTCAGCTGCAGGTTGGCTCATGTGCAGCAAGGGATCTACATCCTCTCTAACTGAACCGTGGCTCTTCCCACTTCTCCCATGGCCAGTCCCATTTCGAAAGCTGCCAAGCTCTGTGGCCTCTGGAACAGTGGGGGACCCTCGCTGTCAGCCGCTATTTTCCTCCATCCATTTACCTTTGGGATCAGATGTTCACCCGGCCTCTCCCTGAGCTGGTTCCAGTGGGCAGAGGAGTCAATTAACCCTCTCTGCTGCAGCTGGAGGGGAGCGGGGGCCTGATCAATCCGAGGTGCGGATGCAGCCCTGCCGGGAGAGTCAGAGCAGAAGAAGGATGCAGTGGGCCCTGCAGTCCCTCTTGCCCAGGGAGAAGGAGGGAGTCTGGGGAGAGTCAACCCTCGGAGGGGCGTCTGGCGAGAGGCTGGGAGAGGTGGGTCTGCTGTGTGCAGCATAGGACACTCTCCTGGCCCAGCCAGAGACAGACGGAAGCAGAGCCTGAGACTAAGCTCATCCGAGGGGCTCTGGGCTGGAGTCTGGGGCTGCAGCCGGCCAGGGGTCCCTGACCTGCACTGGGACGTGGCCAGGGACCCAGACGTGGAGTGGAAGATGTTCACAGGGAGCAGCATTATCCACTCCAGCTTCCCTGCAGCTTTGCAGGCTGGGGTAGGAACAGGACTTAACACGAGACTCACTAACGGGATGTCCATTCACAAACGCGCTGAGCGGTGTCAGAGACAGTCCGCATACACGCCAGGCAGGGAGAATGTGTCTGGCGACCTGGCTCCTCCGGCTCCGCAGCACACACATCTCTTTACCTAGCGAGGTGACCAGCTCGTAATTCTCCTTCATCACATCCCAGTAAAGCTCCTTCTGCCATTCGGCTAACTCCTTCCACTCCTCTGGAGAGAAATAGACGGCCACGTCCTCGAACGCCACCGGGGCCTGAAAGCACAAATTGTCACCGGGTTAGCATCTTCCACCTCCGTTGCATGCTGCCTCTTATCCTGCTCCCCTTGGCGGGGACGGGGCATTTTCGTTTCACAGAGATAATGCCCTCACGGCTGACACAGGAATTTAGGACTGTCGTACTAGACCTGGGCGGGGCCCCTCTGGTCCGACAGCCTCTCTCCAACAGTGGCAATTTCAGTTACTTCAATGGACGGCACCAGAGCCATGTGACCAGTAGGGAATAACCTGGGTGTAGGGGAAATTTCTTTGTTGCTGCTATCAGGCAGAGATTGGTTTAGGCCCTGAAACAGGATTTATAGGTTCTACAATTATATTGAATTATTCTAGACACTTCAGTGTTCCCGGAGGCTCCAATTTAACGCCACTCTTTCGTCCTTTTTGGAATTCTGCAAAGCTCTTGATCTCAGTATTGTTCCACATATTAGATACGGTTTGTGGTAAACTCCATTTCCTTTTGCAATTTTCAGTTTCAGCCACCTCTCAATTTCACTCAGAGTTCCCTGGCTCTCGTACTGGGCCAGAGGATAAACAGAACAGCACATTTCCCTTCTCTGCACCCAGAAGGAGTTTTTACCCGGGCCCCCTCCCCCCCGTCACGTTCCCTCTCATTCATTCCTCACATCGCTAAACCGAACAGACTCAGGAGCCCCACATGGCCTTGAATCTGCACCAGTCCCTGAACTCCCTCTGTGTGGGCTGTGAAAGTGATGCACAGGCTCAGCCCAGCGGGGACGTCTGACGCCATTAGAACGTTTTCTGCATCGTTCTAGAGCTCTTCATGACCCTGACACTTCACAGGCTGGTTTGCTGTGGTGCTGTCCGTGGAGCTGAAGTTTCCAGTGCACGGCTACCGTAACATTCAGCTTTTTGCCCGAGAGCTTACAACTGACGTACAATCCAGCAATGTGAAGAGCGCCGATGAATCTTTCCAAAATGCCTTCCTTGGCATTTATTAACCATGGATTTCATCTGCCATTGCAATGCCCATCGCCTCTCTCGGTTAGGGCTTTCTAACAATCTTCTCTAATCCTCAATAACCGTGTACACCCTCTGGAGTTTCTGCCACCTCGCTGCTCACCACATTTTCCAGTTAATTAATAAATATACTAAAAACCAGTCCTGGGATAGATCGCAGTGGCCCCGACTGTCCACCTTTGGCCGCCCTGAAAACTGACTGTTTATTCCTATCTATTTTCTGCCTCGGAGCCAGTTATCAAGGCACACAGAGTCAATGCGATGGTCCATTTAGCTCAGGCCCCGTCTTCCAATGGGCCAATACCAGGTGCTGCAGAGGGAATAAATGGAACAGGCAACCAGCACATGACCCGGCCCATCAGCCATTCCCAGCCTCTGGCAAAGCGCAATCCCTGCGTAGCCTGGCTAACAGTCATTGAGGGGCCTAGCCTCCATGACCTTATCTCGTTCTGTTTTGAACCCTCTTAGACTCTCGGTCTCCTCTGGCAAGGAGTTCCACTGGTTGACTGTGTGTTGTGTGAAGAAATACTTCCTTTGTTCATTTAAATCCCAATATAGGTGGACATGAAAAAGCCTGTTACAACCACGTTGAGGAAAGGTTTGATCTTTGATATATTCCAGGCTCCCTGTAAGGTTGAAGGA
>ML686075.1:316570-334946 GCA_007922175.1 Pelusios castaneus
TAAATACATCAGAGGGATTAACATCAGGGAGGGAGAGGAATTATTTGAGTACAGCACCAATGTGGACACCAGAACAAATGGTTACAAACTGTCCATCAAGAAATTTAGGCTTGAGATTAGATGCAGATTTCTAACCATTAGAGGAGTAAAGTTCTGGAATAACCTTCCAAGGGGAGTTGTGGGGGCAAAAACCATAACTGCTTTCAAATCTGAGCTTGATAAGTTTATGGAGGGGATGGTATGATTAGCCTATTTTGGAAATTGACTGATATTTGGCTACGGGTGGTGGATATACAAGTGGCCTAAGACGGGAGAGGACATGGGGTGGGTTCTGAGTTATTACAGAGAATTGTTTCTTGGGTAACTGGCTGTTGAGACTTGCCCACGTGCTCAGGGTTTAACTGATCGCCATATTTGGGGCCAGGAAGGAATTTCCCCCCAGGGCTGATTGGCCTGGGCTCTGGGGGTTTTTCGCCTTCCTCTGTAGCACAGGGCATGGTTCACCTACCGGTGAATTCTCTGTATCTTAAAGTCCTTAAATCAGGATATAAGGAGGTAAATAACTCAGCCATAGGTTGGGGGCCTATTGCTGGAGTGGGTGGGGGAGGGTTTGAGGCCTGCGTTGTGCAGGAGGTCAGACTAGATGATTGTACTGGTCCCTTCGACCTTAGAGGCCATGAGTGTACGTGTTACACCACTGTGTCCAAACAATGTTCAGACGCGGTTTAGAGTACCCAGGCTGAAGGCCAGATAAACGTGCACTTGTTTCGGGGATCCAACCTCCATCTCCAACACCCGGGCGAAGCACTAACCCAAAATTCTCTCCAAAAGCTCCCCCTTTTGCTGCCATGGGCTCAGCTCCACCAAAAGCAGTGGAGACAGGATGGCAGCTGTCCTGATCTGAGCAGAGTTAGAGATCTGGAAGAGAGCAAGGGGTTAAACCTCCACCGGCTGCTCCTGCCGGGTCTACACTGGCGGTCATGGCTGGAGCTGCACCCTTTAGCGAGGGATGGCGTTGGCAGGAAACCCTGGTTCTCAGCTCACTCAGCCTCAAAAGCCAAGGAGGCCAGATCCTCACCTGGCACAAGCCGGCACGGACCCATCACGTTCTCCCCATCTACACGGGCGAGGAGCTGGTCTGCACGAGCCCCAGTAACCCTGTCAGTTTCTCACAGCGGGGCGCACTCACGCAGCAGCCCTGGCAGAGTATGCGAAGGACCCAGAGCTGCAGAGAGATGTGCCATGGGGGCGAGCGGTGAGAGCCTGAATCCCTTCTCTGCCTTGCTGAACTCCCGCGCGGCCACTAGACACCAGGCTCAGCTGGTCCGGCCACCCTGACTGTGTTGCAAGCTGCGTCTCCTGCTGCCAGCCGTCTCCTACCAATGAGCTGTGCCCAGCACCGCTGGTCCTGGAAATCACCCTCAGAAGTAGGGGGGAGGGCAGCGTGTTCTGTGCTAGGAAGTGAGGGCGCTCGGGAGCCAGTAACAGGCTCAGAGCCAGCAGAATATAATGGGTTTCCTGCCGCTTTGGGTCTTGGGCATTGAGCTTCCCTGTCGGGGCGAGTGGAGAAAATCCAACAAACCCACAAGTGGCGAAGTCACAGGGGGGCCCGCGCAGCATTTCAGCCCCACGCCAGCACTGTGCACGGGGCACGTTCACCCCACGTCTTTTCTTTGCCAAAGGAACGTGAGCAGTGCGTCCCTGTAAATCACAGGGCTGCAGTGTCTGCGGCTGCTCGTACGAAGGCAGTGCAGGTAGACGGAGGTCGGGGTCAAAGTGCGCAGCCCAGCTCCAGGGAGCCATGCGAGTGCTCCTCTACACCAGGGGAAATACAGACTAGGGCTTTCTGCTCCCAGCAGGCCGCTCCGGTGCTGGAGAGACGGCAGGCCCACATTTTCAGAAGTGCTGCGTGACTCTGTCCATTAGCTTGAGGAATATTAAAGAGGATTGCTTGCTTTCTCTCCTGAGCGGGTGCTCAGCACACCCTGACCATCTGGCCCACGTAACTGCGGCTCAAAATGGGCAGGTGAAACTGAGGTGCCCCAAATCTCTACTCACTCGCCCAGGCCACGGGATGCTGATTGTCACGCTGTCCGGATTTAGGGGACCATTTATGATACTGTTTCATATTAATATTTCATAAGTGCAATAATCCATAGGAGCTATGCCGTGTTTGGTATCAATAGAAAGGTTGTAATTTGCTGGGAATGATTATATGGTTTATGTGTAGGAATTGCAGCTGTATTAGAAGTTAGTGATATATTTGTTATATCTGTATTTCAACCTGTGTGATTCTAGGAAACTCCCCAGTCTGGATGTCTACAGCCATTGTCCCCTTATTGGCCCATTAAGGAAGCTCCCAGGTACGATGGGCCCAGGGAGAAACATGTTGAACCACTAGGACTTGAACATGTGACTCAACTCCATTTTGGTTGGAGAGAACTGCACACAGCATGGAGAAGGCCAGAGCGGATAAAAGGCAGCAGCCCCGACTCCATCTTGTCTCCATTCCCCAGTCTACAGCCAACCCCCATCTCTGGAACTATTCCTCTGCGACTGGACACAGGACTGAGGCCCACCCGGGTGCTGGGTGTTTATCAGAGGAACAAACCTATAATCTCCAGAGGAACAAACCTGCAAACTGCTTTCCATGGACTCTAAATAATTTGTATGTATGTGATTCACTTTGACCCTTTAATATCTCTCATATTTTGGGAGCTTCCTTAATGGGCCATATTCCTAACTTGTAATGCAGATGCAATCCCTACACATAACCCATATAATCATTCCCAGCAAATTACTGTCTTTCTATTGATACCAAACACAGCATAGTTCCTATGGATTATTGCAATTATGAAATAGTATCATAAATCCAGACAGAGTCAAACCCCCAGCAACAGATTGATGCACCTTGCCTCAATTTTCAATTTCTCCTTTCTGCGTTCTTGGGCTCTCTTTCACAATCAGGCAGAGCTTTTGCTCTCTGATCATTGTCCATAAACAGATTTCTCATCTTTTTCTTTGAGGTGTTCACTTTAAGGGTTATTTCTCTCTCCTTACATAACTGTTTAAGCTCTCTTCCGCCCATAGTGCTATATGATTGCTGCTTACTCATTATGACCAATTTAACCTTTAACAGTCTCAGTATCAAATATTACAATTTAGGAATAGTGTGGGGTCCTGATCCAACACCCAAATGTTCTGGTTCTATGGATCCTGCCGACTACGTCAATGTGAACGGGGCCTCCCGGGATAACCCCTGGACATACAAAAATCAGGGCAAGCTGCAAAACCGGGAGCTAAACTCCCCAAACACTGATGGGTGGTATTTAAACAAGTCTCCCTATCAGTCACAACCTGGCTTCTGGTTCCCCACACCAGGTAACAAGAAGTCGGCCCATAATAGACACAGCCCCTTTATTGCACTCCAGCTCCTCTGGCTCCCACCTAGCCCCACGGTCCCTTAAAGAAATAGGTCCTCCTGACCCCAAAGGGCCAGCCACAGCACACAGAACAATATAGGTTTGGATCTTACCCAAAATACCACACTGGTAGCCAATCCTTTAGCAACTACAACTAAAGGTTTAATATCAAAAGAAAAGAAGCAAAATATGAGAGATGTTAAAGGGTCAAAGTGAATCATACACATACAAATGATGTAGAGTCCAAGGAAAGCAGTTTGCAGGTTTGTTCCTCTGGTAAACACCCAGCACCCAGGTGGGCCTCAGTCCTGTGTCCAGCCACAGAGGAATAGTTCCAGAGATGGGTGTTGGCTGGAGACTGGGGACTGGAGACCAGATGGAGTTGGGGCTGCTGCCTTTTATCCCCTCTGGCCTTCTCCATGCTGTGTGCAGTT
Organism: Pelusios castaneus; assembly: GCA_007922175.1. Lineage (NCBI taxonomy): Eukaryota > Metazoa > Chordata > Testudines > Pelomedusidae > Pelusios > Pelusios castaneus. The sequence continues at coordinate 320,427 of ML686075.1, forward strand.
CTTTCCAACCAAACTGGAGTTGAGTCATATGTTCAAGTCCTAGTGGCTCAGCAGGTTTCTCCCTGGGCCCATTGTACCTGGGAGCTCCCTTCATGGGCCATCAAGGAGACTATGGCTGTAGACATCCAGTCTGGGGAGTTTCCCAGAATCACACAGGTTGAAATACAGATATAACAAACATATTCCTAACTTGTAATGCAGATGCAATTCCTACACATAAACCATATACTCATTCCCAGCAAATTACAACCTTTCTATTGATATCAAATGCAGCATAGTTCCTATGGATTATTGCAATTATTAAATATTGATAAAAAATAGGATCATAAATGGCCCCTTAAATCCAGACAGCATCACACCCACCCCACGGAAACACCCCAAAGACTCTAGGGTCAGGATCTATGGTCATGATCACCTAGATTGTGACCTCTGGCACAATGCAGGCCGCAGACCCTCCCACCCCCTTGTGTGATAAGCCCCTAGCCTCTGGCCGAGTGACTGAAGTCCTCGGATCACAGTTTAAAGAGCTTCCACCATTTCCTCTCATTTAAACCTGCAGGGACCCACGCCCCAGGCTGTAGGGGAAGGTGTAGGGTAAATACAGAGCGTGGTTCTCTGCTCCAAGGCAAACCTCTTAACAGCCCCGACAGGGCTGGCTGTGAAGGGCACCTGTCCGGGGACCAGCCCTGGCAGATTCCATGCTTGTGGCTCATGCGCCCAAGTCCCTTGATGCAGGTAAATGAGCATGCCCAGGCTGGCCCAGAATGGGCACACTGTGCCCCGTGCAAGGGCACCCCTGCCCCTGGCAGCAGGCTGCAACAGCGGGAGAGGCTTGCCCCTGTCCTCACTGTGTGCCCATGAAAGCACAGCAGGGGAAGGTCATTGGCTGGACCCGCACTCCCAGAACTCCTGGGGTTTCCAGGTGACCCTGGATGGTGCCAGCAAGTCCTTGTGACCCGCGGACTCATCCCATCCCCTTTGGAGGGAGGCGAGACAGGTGCGAATGCTGCCCTTCCCCAGACCTCTGAATTGCCGTTCAGCAGCGCCAGGTGAGCCCCACGCTCTCGCCCTCCCCCCCGAGGAGCAGCTCCACAGCGGGGCCAGTGCAGGGGGAGTTTGGGACCCTCCCCTATTGCCATCCTTCAGCAAAATGAGTTTTTCCCTCCCTAGGACCCATCCTGCTAACACTCAGCTGGCTTGGCCCAGCCCCTATGGCTCCAAAGCTGTGCAGCTCCTGTCAGCTGGAGGCAGCCCTCACCAGGGCCAGGGCCAGGGCCAGGATCTGGTCTCACCCTGGAGTGAATCAGGACCAACTCTCCTGACCATTCACACTGGCCTGAGGGAGACATGAAGCCAGGCCCAGGGGCAGATCCTGTGCACAGGCTGGAAGGGGGACACCCTGCCCCAGCAGGGGGGCAGGGGGATGTGCCCAGGCCAAGTGAAACAACCATGGGCCTCCGGGAGCTCCTGGCTCCTAGGGCTGGAGGGGACAGGGGCATCCCGGCAGCCGGGGCAGGCAGCACGCACGGGGCGCTCCCCCCACGGCCACCCCGGCAGCCAGGCCCGCGGGACGGGGGTGCACGGCGCTGGACGGACACGGCCCCTTTCTGCAGCTGCCCCGCGTCGGCTGTGCCGCGTCCTCCTCCGAGCCCGAGCCAGGCTGCGGACCCGGGCCGGGAAAGCGGCTTGTGGGGCCCGACTCACGGACCTCCCGCCCCTCCTGCAAACTCAGGGCCCCTCGTCCCGCCCGCCTGCTCCCGGCCGTGCCGGGCCCTCGCCGGGGTGACCGCGGTCCGTTTTCCAGGGCGGCCGAGGCGGGTCTGATACGGGCGCCTGTAACGCCCCCCGGCCTGGCTGTTCTCGGGGGGATCTGCCCCATTGCGGGGCTCCCCCCCGGCCGGCGCTACACCCCGCTGGGAGCTGGGAGAGACCCGGGGGGGGAGCAGGGCCCTTTGTTCCCAGCTGTGAGCCCGGCCTGGCCTGGCCCAGCACGGCACGGATCTCCCTCCCGGCCGGGCTGGGGTCCGAGGGGGGGCGGGGCAGCGGCCGACGGTCCAGTCTGAGCCCTGCCGCGGTGGGGGGCAGCCCCATGGAACCGCCTACCTGAGCCGCGTCGCCCCGCATCTTCCTCCCGGTCCAGCTGGCTCCGGCCCGGCTCTGGCTGTTGCAGGCAGCTCGGCTCGCTCTGAGTCTCGCTGCAGGAAAAGGCTGCAGGGGCGGGGAGGGGAGGGCGGTGGGGCAGCGTGGCGGGGGCTAGAGGCTGGCCCCACCGCAGCGGGAGAGGGGGCTGGGCTGGGGCAGAGGGGATCCTGCATCCAAGGCTGCTGGCCCAGACTACAGCTCCCAGCCTGCTTGGGCCCAGCTGGGTGTCACATCCAGGGCCCGGGGGCTGGGCCCCCCGGGAGGGGCAGGGCTGGAGTGACTTTGTCTTACTCCGGCACCCACTACCCCCCAGCCCCGTCCCGGGTTTTTCCCAATCGCTGGCCGGTCCCCTGGGGTGGCTGCGCTCTCAGCCAGGGTCGCCCACCCTCTGTAAATGGACCGACAGTCCATAAAACCCGCACAGCTTCCCCGCTGGCCACGAACCCCAAACAAATGGAAATGTGGGTGAAATGGGCTGTATGTCGCCACGGGCTGATGCCCTTCTCGTGTCCCAGGACTCGGCCCGTTTCCTGGCTTCGGTTATTGCCCACATCCCAAAACCAACTGATCAATTAATTGCCGCTAAAATTTGCATCATACAGATCCAGGTGTGCCGAATGGTGGGAGCGGGCGTGCGGGTGGCGTTTCTGCGTTCATTGGGCTTTTCAGTGGTGTCAGGAAAATGTTTACCGTGTCAGCTCTTCATGACAGTAAAAACTAAAATACAAAGTTGGTAACCCGGCTCCTTTGTCCTGGGCCCCTCCCCTGTGCCCCACACGCCATCTCTGGGGGTCCCATCCATGCATATTGCTTCAGCTGCCACCTCCCCAGTGCCATGGCCTCACTCGTTCGTTTCTCCACTCCGGACGCAGCCCCATATCTCAGCCCTCTCGTCGGGAGCCTCACCAGCCGTGCACACGTAACACGGCCAAAGCTGAGCCCGTCCGTCCATTGCCCCTCGCCCAGCACCACGCTGCTCCCTTTAGCTGGGCGGTGCCTTCGCCACGTCCTTGTCCCACAGCCAAACCTTCCTGACATCTCTACGATCTGGCCCCTTCTGTCTCTCCGCACATCTCTCCCCTCCCACCGCAGGACTGCAGCCAGAAATGCCGTCTGTCTGAGCTCAGCCTCCCCTTCCTCTCTTCAGAACTCCATCACCAGGCCCACGGCCATCTTCCTTCCCACTGGCCTCACCTCACCCCCTGGGCTAGAACGCTGGTTCCTCCTCCACCCCACCGACTCCAGTCCTCACGGGCCGATGGCCTGGTCCGTTCTCTCCCCCTGGAGCCCTGGCACTGGTGCTGGCAGAGATGGGTCCCTGGGCCGGCCCTGTGTGGCCATTCTGATGTTCCAGGTGGTCTGCGGGGCCAAGGATCTTCACCGCCCGCCGCCCTGTTTACGATTTGTGTTGCTTAACCTGCCCCTCTCTGCTACCAGCGGTGCCCACCTGGGCTGCCCGCTTGTCTGTTTCTCCCACAGCCGTCTGCACGCAGGGCTTGTGACGCTCTCAATGGCACGTGGGGCGACCTCCCTGAATTGACCCATAAGCCACTGCCCTCCTCAAACCCCTCATCTTCCAGGACACTACAGGAAACCATGCAGCTGATGGGGCCGGCGGGGGGCAGCGGGGAGGGCCATTTAATGTGTCGATATTTATTCTAAAATCCCCTCTTGTATGTTATGGGGATGGGGGCCAGAGATGAATTTAGGTTGGTAAATAGATTTTAAATGTCCATAAAAATCATCCATGCTTGATTCTCTCTCTCCTGCATCCTTTGCGGGTTATTCCTTCTCTGAACCCGTATGTTTTGGGGCAGGAAACCTGCCTTCCTCTCACTGGAAGCAACTACGGCACACTGGGTGGTGCTGAGTGACAATAACTGACAGCGCCGCTGGGGATTCCTCGGCCCTTATTCTGCGCCTGGAAGTCACTGGCTCTGGGCTGGTGGGTTTCGCTGTCACTTCTGCAGTGTGTAGGTACCGTGGGGACAGGCACCGGGCCGCACGTGTTCTGCACTGCAACCCAGCCCAGCCAGGACGCGGCTTGAGAACTCCCCAGTGCTGGATTGCAGGTGTCTACTCCATGTCTTCCATGTGACGGCTGAACACTGACAAAGCTTTGGACTTTTTTGAATCCCAGTGGCTGACTGCCCCCCAGTTTCCACTGTCACGTTATCCGAATTTAGGGACCATTTATGATCCTATTTCATATTAATATTTCATAATTGCTATAATCCATAGGAACTATGCCATGTTTGGTATCAATAGAAAGGTTGTAATTTGCTGGGAATGAGTATATGGTTTATGTGTAGGGATTGCAGCTTTATTACAAGTTAGGGATATGTTTATATTTGTATTTCAACCTGTGTGATTCTGGGAAACTCCCCAGACTGGATGTCTACAGCCATTGTCCCCTTAATGGCCCATTAAGGAAGCTCCCAGGTACAATGGGCCCAGGGAGAAACATGTTGAGCCACTAGGACCTGACCATGTGACTCAACTCCAGTTTGGTTGGAAAGAACTGCACACAGCATGGAGAAGGCCAGAGGGGATAAAAAGCAGCAGCCCCAACTCCATCTTGTCTCCAGTCCCCAGTCAACACCCGTCTCTGGAACTATTCCTCTGTGACTGGACACAGGACTGAGGCCCACCCGGGTGTGACGCTGTCAGGATTTAAGGAACCATTTATGATATTATTTTGTATTAATACTTTATGATTGTTATAATCCATAGGAACCATGCCATGTTTGGTGTCAATAGAAAGGTAATAATTTGTGGGGAATGGTTATATAGTTTATGTGTAGGATTTGTATTCATATTAGAAGTTAGGAATGTGATTGTTATATTTTAACTTGTGTAAGGTTGGGAAAATGCCCCAGACTGAATGTCTGCCCAGCCATTGTCTCCTTAAGGGCCTATTAAGGAAGCTCCTCAGATAACAGGATAAAGAAGAAAACCTGTTGAGCCACTAGGACTTAAACATGTGACTCAGCTCCAGTTTGATTGGAGAGAACTGCACACAGCATGGAGAAGGCCAGAGGTGATAAAAGGCAGCAACCCCAACTGCATCTTGCTCTCAAGTCCTCAGTCTACAGCCAACACCCATCTCTGGAACTATTCCTCCGAAACTGAACAAAGGATTGAGGCCCACCCTGATGCTGGGTGTTTACCAGAGGAACAAGCCTGCAAACTGCTTTTCATGAACTTTAAATCATTTGTATGTATGTGACTTGCTTTGACCCTTTAACATCTCATATTTGCTTCTTTTCTTCTTATATTAAACCTTTAGTTGTAGTTGCTAAAGGATTGGCTACCAGTGTGGTATTTTGGGTAAGATCCAAACCTATATTGTTCTGTGTGCTGTGGCTGGCCCTTTGGGGTCAGGAGAACCTATATCTTTAAGGGACCGTGCAGCTAAGTGGGAGCCAGAGGAGCTGGAGTGCAATAAAGGGGCTGTTTCTATTTTGGGCAGATTTCTTGGTACCCAGTGTGGGGAACCAGAGGCCTGTTTGTGACTGATAGGGAGACTGGTTTAAGTACCACCCATCAGTGTTGGGGAGTTTGGCTCCCGGTTTTGCAGCTTGCCCTGATTTTTGCACGTCCAGGAAGGTGTCCCAGGAGGCCCCGGTCACACCGGGTGCCGGGTGTTTACCAGAGGAGCAAACCTGCAAACTGCTTTCCATGGACTCTAAATCATTTGTATGTGTGAGATTCACTTCGACCCTTTAACATCTCTCATATTTTCCTTCTTTTAATTTTATATTAAACCGTTAGTTGTAGTTACTAAAGGATTGGCTATCAGTGTGCTATTTTGGGTAAGATCCAAACCTATATTGTTCTGTGTGCTGTGGCTGGCCCTTTGGGGGCAGGAGAACCTATTTCTTTAAGGGACCGTGGGGCTAGGTGGGAGCCGGAGGAGCTGGAGTGCAATAAAGGGAGCTGTTTCTATTTTGGGCAGATTTCTTGGTACCTGTTGTGGGAACCGGAAGCCTGGCTGTGACTGATAGGGAGACTGGTTTAAGTCCCACCCATCAGTGTTTGGGGAGTTTGGCTCCCGGTTTTGGAGCCTGCCCTGATTTTTGCATGTTTAGGAGGGTATCCCAGGAGGAGTTTAATGGGTGAAAACCCAAAAGATTGCTACAAATCCATCACGTCCCATTAGCAGATGGGGGCGCCAAGGAGAGGAGTCGTCTGTCACCACTGCTCTGTTGACTTTATTACTGAGCTACAGCCCCGGCGGGCAGGCAGGGGACACACTGTGCTACAAGTGCCGAGACACCTCGCTCTCTCGCCACACCGCTGCGCCGTCACATCGCCCAGAGCCGTCACCGCTCGGAGAGGTCCCCACCTGGCGAGGGAGAGGGAAAGCCCAGGTTAGGGATGGAGCCTGGAGATGGGGCTGTTCAGAGAAAGCGACTGAGTCTCTGGCCTGGACAGGGCGGAGGCCACACACGGTGCTGTCTGCCCACGGGGAGAGGTGCCCCGCCGAACACTGCCTCATCAGAGGACACCAGGACCACCGTTCGTGGCACAGACACACACCACGACCTGCTGCCATAGGCTCGGCCCAGCTCTGGGTGCCCCGCAGGGAGTTCCTGTGCTAAGGGCTGGCTGGGCCCTGCCGTCAAGTGGCTCCGTTAGCTGGTCGCCCAGCTGACCATGTGTGCATGATCTCTTGGACAGGGCCCACGGCCTCACTCCTGGGGGATGGCTGGGTGTGCGGCTCCCTGTCTGTGCCAGGCTGTGGGTGATGCTGAGCCCAGGGTCATGCCCCTGGAAGAGTGTCCTGGCCCCACTGGCCCCAGAGAACGTGCGAGAGGAGGAAAGGGAGCCAGTCTGGCTCTGCCGCTTGCCCACACGGCCCTTGCACCTGGGTCCCCACTCGCCGGGGCTGCAGGCCAGCCCAGGCCGGCCACTCGCACCACTCACCCTGGCAGCTGCTGCACTCGCAGCTGTGGATGACGGGCAGCACCACCGGCTCCGTCTCCCCGCCCTCGCACTGCAGGCTCAGGATGCGCACCGGGCTCACGGGGTCCAGGTGGTAACTGCAGCAGTCGCACAGCGTCTGCAGGTACGGCTCCTGCGGGGGCACAGCGTGGTGAGTGGCCGTGGCTGGCAGGCACGACATACGCAGCGCGGAGCTCTGCGGCGCTGGGCAGGCGGGGGGCAGAGGGTGGGGGGGGAGGCAGAGGGTCCAAGCCAGGGCTAATGGGAAGCTGTGGGTGAGGACTTGGGAACAGCAGGAAGAAGGGGTGTGGAGGGGAGCCTGGGGGGGGGGGTCCTGGAGGCACAGATCCTGTTATACTGGCCACCACAGATCAGCCGTCCCTACGGGGGTCTGGAGTCAGATGTCAGGAGGTCAGCTGGCCGGGGGAGGGCTGGAAAAACCGCAGCGCTGTCCCCCGAGTGAAAGCCAGGCCGGGGCCTCGGCTAGCTGTGCTGAGACCAGCCCTAGGCTGGCCGGGTGCCCCAGGAAACAAGTGGGCGCAGGCGGGACGAGCCCTCTCCTCTCTCCCAGGAGCACAAACGTTTCGGAGCCAGGGTTTCGGCTTGGCTGCCCAGAAACCACAAACGGCTGTGGGCTGAGGCTGGAAGAGTTGTGACAGGGCTGAACCGCTCCACGGAAGGAATGGATGCCCTCCGCTGGCTGACAGAAGAGGGGGCTGGGGAGAGCGCGCGGAGGAGAACATCGGGGCTGCGACACGTGGAAATGGCTTGGAGGAATCGTACTTGTGACCGGCCTGCGCTGCCTGTGAGTGCCGCACTTCACCATCGCCTGGGAGGACGGGCAGGGCTGACTGGGGGTCACACTGTGCACAGGTGGGGAGGCGAGTGGCTGCCCGCAAGCTTATGGGAGCTCCGGCAGGGCGGGGCCAGGGCGGACGGGCAGGACCCGGAGGCCGGGTGAGCCGGGGGGATCCCTGGCTGCAGACAGCGGGTGAGGAGAGTGTCTCCAAGCGGGCCCAGAGCGGGAGGTGTCTGGGCCAGAACCTCCCACGTGGATAAAGAGGGCAGCCCTGTACCCTCCTTCCCTGCCCCGAACAGACACACCAGGCCGTGCCCGCAGGCTCACCTCGGGGATGATGTTGGTGCGGGAGGCGCAGCGCCCACTGCAGAAGCTCACCTCCACGCCGGGCAGGGCACAGCGCCCCTTGCTGATGTTCCGCACCTCGGTGTAGCGCTGGCAGACAGCCGACGGCTCCTCTGGAAAGGAAACAGGCATCACAGCAGCTCCCGGCTCTCCAGCCCTCCCGCCCAGCACCAAGTCAGCCCCCCGGGGCGGCCGACGGCAGCCGACCCATGGCCCAGGGCACCGACGAATAGCCGAGTGCAGGAAGCCGGTCGCCCCAGGACGGTCCCCAGGGGCGATGGGGACAGACTGGGCCGGGGCTGATGGGAAAAGCTGGCTGCCGTTTAATGCCATGTCTGGCAGCTCCAGTGACCCATGTGTGGGCACAGCACCCCTAGGGCCACTGGGGTCAGCCCAGAGAGTGCCGTCGTGCCCCCCTGTGCGCCCCATGGCACAGCCGTGCTGCCCAGGATACACCCAGTACGGAGAGCGACTGGTACCGAATGATTCCCTCCGGCACACGGGGCAGCAGCTGCCCGGCTCCTGCACCTTCACCTCGCCCTGGGGAGAGAGTGAGCCAGCGTGAGTGATGGACACCGGGCGCCGTGCGCAGGGCCAGGCCCTGTGTCTCGCTCAGCCGCCCTCAGCCGTCTCCACGGCCAGGAGCAGAGACCCGGGACTGCGGTTTGGGCTCAGAGCCGAGTCTCCCGCCTCCCCACCCTCTTTCTGCTGTGCCCCGGGGCTGCTGGCTCAGGCCAGCGCAGGATGAGTTCCTGGGAAGCCCCTGGATCAGGCAGGCCCTGCATGCTGGGCTGTTCCAAGACGGAGCGGGGGGCTGCGGGTGGGCAGGCTGCTCGTGGCACCCGGAGGGGGCGTCACGGCTCGGCCTGGTGGAGGGGAGGAGATGCCAGGCCAGCCCTCGGCGGCTCCGCGATGAGGATGAGACACGCCGTACCTCCAGGCAGGAGAGAGGGGGGCAGCCGACTGTGCACACAGCCTTCCCGTTCAGGCACTTGCAGCCCTCACAGCCCTCCTGCCACTCCACGCCAGGCTGGGGAGAGAGAAGAGGCGCTGGAGCCAGCAGGGCCATGCGGGATGGACCCCAGGCTCCAACTGCTCCCTGGCCCTGACCCCCCACATCCCCATGACTAAGTGGGGTTGACCCCAGAGTCCTGTAGGCTGTGGGGCCCCCATCCAGCTGCACTGGGCACTGCCTCCCCAACCCATTGGGGCCAAGCCCTAGAGACCCCAAGACCTGCTCCAGAGCTGGGTGGCTGCCTGTGGGTGGGTGCCCAGAGGCTGCCCCCAATGACCTCCCCCCCACAGCCTCCAGGTAAAGCTGCCCTGGTCCAGAGCTGGGCGTGTCCCTGGCTGGATAGGGGCACTCACCGGGCGCAGCTGGCCCCCGTGCTCACACTCGCAGTGCGCGGCGGTGACGCAGTGCCCACGGCTGTCGCGGTAGTGCCCGGCCTCGCAGACGCAGCGGGGTGCAGCCCCCGCACTGCAGCTGTGCTGGGGCTCTTGGTAGATCTGCTGGCAGGTCCGCTCGCAGGGCGCCGTGGGGCTGGGGCCGCGCCAACGCTCCCCGACGGGGCAGGCTGCAGCAACAGAAAAGGCCCACGTCAGGCCAAGGTCCCCCAAACCCACCCTCCCCTTCCCAGCATGCCGCCCGTGTGCCTGCTGCCCCATCCCTAGCGGGGTCTCGCCAGGCAGGGAGCAGCGGGTGGGCACAGTCCTGCCCCAGACCCTGGGGGGCCCCAGAGGGCTGCTTCCCGTAGCGTGATGCCCAGCATGGACTGATGGGCCGTGGCAGAACCGTGGCTGGGGGCTCACCGCAGTCGGGCAGGGAGCAGGGCGTCTGGCGCGTCGGGGGGCCCAGGCATTCGGCTCCATCATACAGCTGCTGCTGCAGCTGGTGTCGCTGGGAGAGTCGCACGCCCGACCCACACGTCACGGAGCAGGCGGCCCAGGCTGACCACGCAGACCAGAGGCAGTCCACTGCGGGGGAATCGAGGGTGGGGTTAGGGCCGCGCCCAGGGCATCTGGGGGGCTGAGATGGGGCATCTGTCTGTTGCACAGACAGCTGCCACCTCTCCCGCGCTCAGAGGGGCTGGGCTGCTACCCCAACCCACACCACAGAAGCAGAGCCTGCCCCACAGCATCTGCCCCGATTGAGCACCCTGTGTCGCCAGCACCACCCCTCAGCGCCCAGCCCGGGCCAGGCCTCTCTCCAGGCTCAGCTGGGCTGTCAGCCACCAGGTAGCAGGGCCTGGGTGCCACGCTCGGGGCTGGTCCGCGCACGGGCCGGGAATGGGGTGGGGGGCTGGCACGGCACGGGGGGGTCTCCTACCATTGCAGTCTCGCTGGGTGCAGTTGAAGGCGCCTCTGCGACAGACACTGCAGAGAGAGAGAGATGAGAGCCAGCCCTGCCCTCCCTGGGCACCCAGCCCAGCGCTCCCAGCACTCAGCTCTGCCTCACCAGCCCCAGCTCCACAGAGCTGCTGGGGAAACCGAGGCACAGAGAGGAATTGGCCTGCGGGCCAGCAGCAGAGTCGGGATGAAACCCAGGAGTCTTGGCTCCCCACCCCCTCCTCCCACCCCTGCTCTAACCACTGGACCCCACTCCTCTCCCACAGCCAGGACAGAACCCAGGAGTCCTGGCTCCCAGTCCCACCCTAGGCTCTAGACATGGCTCCGTGCCTGCTTGGGGATTTCCTGCCACAGGGCAGAGTGCTGTGCCCTGAGGTCAGCCCCACCAGCTGGCCCCCTTCCCTGGGGAGTGGGGAGTTCTGTCCCACTGGACCCACGGCGCCAAGGTCCCCAGACACACCCTCCCCCCCACACAGGATCCCACAGCGACCACTCTGCTCCATGCTGCTGCCTGCCCCACACCCCTGGAGCACACTCGCCCATGCACCCTGTTCTCAGCGCCCCCAGCCTGCAGAGCGGGAGGAGAAAGTGCGTGTGCCAGGCCCCGGCACTGACCAGCTGTTGCACTGGTGCTGGATGGTGCTGCCGGGCAGGTACTCTCTCGCCCGCTCCTCCTGCGACAGGTTGGAGGCCCAGGGTGTGGGCGGCGGAGGGACCAGTGAGCAGCGGCACTCTTCCGGGGGCACGCACATCCCGTCCTGCAGCACCTGCAGTGAGGACAGCAGCTGCCACCTGCCCCAGACACTGCGCCAGGGACCCCCAGCCTACCCCAGAGATTGGGCCAGGGACCCTCCAGCCTGCCCCCAACACTGCACCAGGGACCCCCCAGCCTGCCCCCGACACTGCGCCAGCGACCCCCCAGCCTGCCCCTGACACTGCGCCAGGGACCCGCCAGCCTGCCCCAGAGATTGGGCCAGGGACCCACCAGCCTGCCCCCGACACTGCGCCAGGGACCCCCCACCTGCCTCTGCAGAGTCCGGGCCATGAACCCTGCCCCACAGCTGCAGAGGAGGGACAGGAGGGCCGCAGGGATCCCGCCCATGCAGACTCTGACGAGGCCCCTGCCCCCAGCCAGTAGCTCATGGAGCTTCCCTGCATTTGGTGCCAGGCAGGACTGGCCCTTCCCCCTCACTGCCAGGCACTAGCAGAGGGGCAGCAGGATGAGGCCGGCAACCAGCCCGGGGCCCACGGAGCAGGCAGGGCTGATGTCTCAGCAGCACCCCCCAGGGGCAGAGACCCACCTGGCCGGGCGGGCAGGCACAGCCGGGCTGGCACTTCTCTTTCAGGCACTCGGTGCCTGGGCGCAGGTCGGAGCAGGCGCGGGGACAGACGTTGGCGCAGTCGCTGTAAACCTGGCTGCCCGGGCACTCTGCACAGAGAGGGCAAGTCACAGCGGGGGAGCCCCGCGTCCCCCAGACACTGCCTGATGGTGGGGCCCCTTCGACCACCGGCCAGGGCGCCCAGAGCCCGAGGGTCTCCCCTCTCCCCAGCACACGCACCCATGAGCGAGGGAGCCCAGGGCCCAGGCTGGCACATGGGAGCCAGTGGGTGTGGGCCGACGCTGCTCGGAACCAGCCCGCCCCGGTGCTGCCCTGCGGCTGGTGCCGTCAAGCCCTGCCCCGCAGCAGGTCCCCATGGGGGTCTCTGTCCCAGCCCGTACCTGGCGTGCAGTTGTGGGTGTTGCAGGTGCGGTGCTGCAGCAGTGGGGCAGGGCAGTGCTCGGGACCGTCCTCCCACGGGGACAGCAGGCGTCGGCTGCGCTCCGACACGCCCCCCCCACAGCTGGCGCTGCAGGGGCTCCACTCGGCCCACGGGCTCAGCTGGCAGCCGGCTGCAAGGGCAGGGGAGGGTCAGGCAGGGGGTGGGGGGTGCCAACCTCCCACCAGCCCCAGTGAGACACCCCACGCCCTGGAGGGAGAGGAGGCCTCTGGGAAGATACGACTGGGGCGGGTCCCAGACTGTCCCGTGGTGATCCAAGGGGGGCAGCAGATGCAGGGGGCCGAGATGGCTGTGAGGATGAGACTCGCAGGGGCAGGGCTGGGGTGGGCCTCAGACAGCCGTGGGGCTGGCACTGTCCTGGCAGGGCTATGGGGTGGCACTCACCTGGGCAGGGCTGCAGGTTGCACTCTGCGATCTCCTCCATGGCCTCAGCCGTACACGGGGCGCCGTGGGGGGTCTCCTGGCAGGGGCGGTGTCGGAGCGTGCTGCCCCCGCCACAGCTAACAGAGCAGGGGCTCCAGTGCGACCAGGGCCCATAGGCTGGGCACTCCGGATCCGGGCACACGAAGGTGCCATTCCCACATGTGCTGCAGGGAGACGTGGCTCAGGGGGGTCCCAGACACCTCCTGCACTCAAAATCCACCTCTGCTCCTTGGCCTGGGCTCTGCCCTTCCCCAGCTGGCCAGCAGAGAACACGTGCCCCACTGGCAGCCCTGAGTCTCCCCGCTCACCCCTCGGGCACGGCCAGCTGACTCGTCCAGCGTCATGGCACCTACGTGCTGGACCTCGCGCTTCCTCCCATTTCTGTCCTCCAGGCCCTTTCTGGAGACCGTCCCATCCCCTGCATCGCCCTGCTCCCCACCTGGGCTGGCAACGCTGAGCCACCTGCGCACTCCTGCTCTGCATGCCAGGGTCACTGCCAAACATTGACTCCAACGGGCCCTGGGGCGACCCCTGAGGAATTCCCCAGGTAATACCCTGCCAGCAGGGCCGCACAACCCCCTTCCCCTCCTCTAGCCAGGTGCGCATTGCCCTAGAATCACAGAACTGGGAGGGGCCAGGACAGGTCATCCAGTCCCGTCCCCTGCACTCAGGGCAGGACCCAGGACCCCATTAAACCCTCCCTGACAGGTGTTTGTCTGACCGGCTCTTAAAACCTCCAATGATGGAGATTCCACAACCTGCCGAGGCAACTTATTCCAGTGGTTAATCACCCTGACAGCTGGGAATATTTTCCTAACGTCCGACCTAAACCTGCCTTGCTGTAATTTAAGCCCATTGCTTCTTGTCCTGTCATCGGTGATTAAGGAGAATATTTTTTCTCCTTCTTCCTTGTGACAACCTTTTAGGTATTTGAAATCTGTTACCATGTCTCCTCTCAGACTCCTCTTTTCCAGACTAAACAAACCCAGCTCTTTCAATCTTCCCTCATAGGTCAAATGTTCCAGATCTCCAATCATTTTTGTTGCCCTTCTCTGGACTTTCTCCAGTTTCTCCACATCCTTTTTGAAATGAGGCCCCCAAAACTGGACACAGTACTCAAGTTGAGGCTAATCAGTGCAGAGTAGAGCGGAAGAATCACTTCTCGTGTCTTACTCACAATACTCCTGTTAACATCTCCCAGAATGGCCTTTGCTTTTTTTGCAAGTGTTACACTGTTGACTCATATTTAGCTTGTGGTCCACACTTACTCTTGCACTGCGCCCCTTCTCCAACGTCCCACGGGCCCTGTGTCCAGGGCTTTAGTGGCATCCCTATGTCCTAACTCTGCCACGTTTCCCTTATTGGCAACACTTCTCCTTTCCCAGCAGCCAGAAATAAGGCTAGCCTGGCATGGCACAGCTCTGGGAAAGCAGGCCGGTTAGCCCGGAATGGCCTGGCTCTGGGAAAGGAGGCCGGTTAGCCCGGAATGGCCTGGCTCTGGGAAAGGAGGCCGGTTAGCCCGGAATGGCACAGCTCTGGGAAAGGAGGCCGGTTAGCCCGGAATGGCACAGCTCTGGGAAAGGAGGCCGGTTAGCACGGAATGGCCTGGCTCTGGGAAAGGAGGCCGGTTAGCCCGGAATGGCACAGCTCTGGGAAAGGAGGCCGGTTAGCCCGGAATGGCCTGGCTCTGGGAAAGCAGGCCGGTTAGCCCGGAATGGCCTGGCTCTGGGAAAGGA
>ML686075.1:337314-348150 GCA_007922175.1 Pelusios castaneus
TGGGGCCAGCACTGAGCGGGAGGGAGCACCCCTCGTGGGCCTGCACCCCTCACACAGCCATGGGGCCAGCACTGGGCCTGGGAGTGCCCCCCCCTTCCCGCAGAAGCCAGGTATCTCTGGGCATCTCCCACCCCATCGGTGACCCCGCCCAGCCGCCCAGCTGCCCTGCACCAGCCACAGGTACCATCACAGAGGTGGGGGTCCGGGCAGAGCCGTTCCTGCTGCAGCTCAGCGGAGCACAGCGCCACCTGGCCGGCCCAGGGGAGGCCAGTCTGTGGGTCCAGGCACACCCTGTAGCGATGCTGCACGGAGGCCAAGGGGGCCACGTCCGGCGGGGGGTGCCCATCGTCCTGCCAGCCGCCGTGCTGCGCCAGGAGCACAGAGAGGGTGGGGGGGCTGAGAGCTGACAGGGGCAGGCAGGAGGTGCAGGGTGTCCAGGCCGACCAGTCGCTCAGGGGAAGCAGACCTGGAGGGGCAAAAGGCACAAGGAAGGCCCGTGAGCCCCATGGACACCCCCCGGCATGGAGCTACTTCAGCCCCTTCCCACCAGCTGTCTCCCGCCAGGGCACCGACAGCCAGGTGGGGCGGGGCAGAGGGTGTGATGGATTGGGAATTTTTCATCGTATTTTGGATGATGAGGGTGTGTGCCTCAGTTTCCCCTCTCTGCTGCAGGAGGTGGCTCACAAGGGCGGGGGGCTCTTTACCCATTGCAGAGACCCAGGTCTCATGGCCCCCCAATGGCCCAGACATTCAGCGCTTCTGCAGGACCAAGGGCTGAGGAGGGGCCAGGTGGGCTGGTGAGGGGGGGCTGCTGGAAGGAAAGGTTGGGGTCTGGGGCTGGGCAGTCGGGCCAGGGCCTGAGGCCATCTGGCCCTGGAGGGGTTTGGACGCCCTGCTGCTTCCACTGGGGGCTGGCTGGGGGTCCAGGGAGTACTGATGGCATGGGAGGGGTGGGTATCAGGGTGCAGGGATGAGGCTGGCTGGGGGGCCAGGGCTGAGTACTGGGGGGCAGGGGCAGACTGGCTGGAGGGTGCCAGGGTGGGTATCGATGGGGGCAGGCCGGCTACCCCACCCCATGGATCTCGGATGGGCCCTGTGCTGGTGCCAGGGGACGGAGCTGAGTGGGGCCCAGGGCGGCTCTGCCCTGTCTCTGGCTCATGATGCCATCCCCAGCGCTCCGCAGGAAGGGCCCCACCCCCATGCAGGTCTGGCCCCAGGGAGGGGCAGGTCCCTCCTGGCGCCCATGGGTGGGTGGGGCAGGTGGGGGAGCGGGTACATACCCTGGCAGCTCTCGCTGCTGCACTGCAACGCTCCCTCCTGGCACACGCTGCAGAGACAAAGAGCTGGTCAGTGCCCACTGCACCCCAGCCCAGCCCCATTGTGCCCTCTGCCAGGATAGGGGCTCTTGCTCCACTCCCTGTCCTCTCTGCCCCCAAAGGGCTGCCCTTCTCCCACCCCATAGCACCCCCGACCCCAGCCCCAGCCTGGGAACAGGGCCCCACTCACCATTCCTTGCAGCCGACCAGCACAGTGTCCCCAGCCGCCAGGTAGACGGGGCCGTCGGCCAGGTGCAGGTGAAGGCAGCCGCACTGCGCGGGGGTCACACAGGTTCCCCTCTGTTCCACCAGGCCCTGGCACAGGACTGGAGTGAGAAGCCCACCTCTCTCTTCCCCAGGGTCCTCCCCTGGCTCCCCCCAGTGCCTACGCCCATGGGGCTGCCCCACTGACAGGGAATGCCTGGCCCGACTGTGGCCGCTAACCCTCTCCCCGCAGGGTCTGTGCCTGGACAGCCGTCATTCCCCCCACCCCCTCCCTGCAGCTCTGTCCCAGCAACGGAGGCTCTGCCATGTGGGGGCCAAGCACTGGCCCAGGAACCTGCTTGTGGCCTGGCCAATGCTAGCACGGGGCAGGAGCTACACCTTCCTGCAAGCCATCCTGCAGCAGTGAGTCCCCCTGGTTAATGACGCTGGCCAGGCATGGCTGACCAGGTGGGTGGGATCGCTCCCTCTGCCCCTCACTGGCCCTGCCCCCTGCCCGCTCACAGTCTCCTTACCTGGGGGCAGTAGCAGCCAGGCACGCATGGGGGGATGTCTGCGCACAGCTCCTGGCGCAGCAGCGTGGAGCAGAGGCTGGAGCAGGGGGAGCCACACGCCTGGAACTCGAAGGGCGGCTCACAGCTGGTTTCTGCAGGGCAGGGAGGAAGGGTCACAGCCGCACAGAGGTGCCAGCCGAGATGGGCATGGCCCACCCGGTCTGGAGCATCATTGGACCCAGGTGTCCAATGGGCAGTGGGCACCAGGAGAAGGGGGGCTCTCAGAGGAGGGCAGGGGGACCCCAGCGTGAGGAGGAGGGCAGGATCCAAACTGCAGGGGGGAGCAGAATTCTTGCTGGGCTCGCCCCCTCAAGTCCCTGCCCCAGCTCCCTCCCGGCTCCCTCCCGGTCCCACCCAGTCCCTGCCCCATCTCCCCCCACCTCATCTCCCTCCCTGTCCCTGCCCTAGCTCCCTCCCAGCTCCCTCCCGGTCCCTGCCCCATCTCCCCCCACCTCATCTCCCTCCCATCTCCCTCCCGGTCCCTGCCCCATCTCCTCCCGCCTCATCTCCCTCCCGGCTCCCTGCCAGTCCCTGCCCTAGCTCCCCACCAGGCTGCCCTCCCCCTGGGCTCCCTGCCCTGCCAGTCCTGGCTCAGCTGCGGCAGCCCCGGCCCTCACCTGAGCAGAGAGAGGCGTCGCAGGTGCGGAACTGGCCGTCCAGCCCCACGCACAGCTCTCCGTGGGGCCCTGGGCCCAGCTGGTTCCGGTAGCGCTGCTGCACAAGGAAGCTGCAGGAACACTCAGTCCACGGCGTCCAGGGGCTCCAGGAACAGTCGTCTGGGGGACGGGAGAGGGGCCCAGCGTGGCAGCAGCCTCGCAGGGCTGGGCACTGAGCCGGGAGGGGGCAGCCACTGCCAGGCGAGCAGCCATGCTGAGCCAGGCCCTCTCCCCAGGCACCCAGAGCAGGGGCCATCCCCCAGGGGAGCTGAGCTGACCAGGTGGTCCCATGGACGGGGCTGACCGAGGGGCCAGTGAGCTGGGTCTGGTCCTGCTTCTGAATGGACCCGGGCAGGTCCCCTCCCCCAGCCAGGGAGCACTCTGGGCGCAGGGAAGAAGAGCCTGGTGTGTGCCTCAGTTTCCCATACAGTGCACAGCTGTCCCGTCGGGGGAAAGGGCAGGCGGAGAGACACGGAGCGTGGAAAGCCGAGGTGGCTGAGCCGACCGGATGGGTCCTTACAAAGGACCAGCCAAGGCTGACCCTGATCACTGGAAATCCTGAGTGGATAACGGCCCCGGACGTGGAGCCCCAGAGGGTTCCCCATCTCTGCGCAGGGAAGTGGGGCCCAAGGGCGGGCGTGAGCTGGGCCAGGCAGGGCCGGGTGGGAGGAAGCGTGGGGTCCCTCACCTGGAACCTGACCCAGCTAGGCGCCGGTGAGGGCAACGCCAGGTGGGGGGTCCCTGAGCTGGGCTCTGCTCTGACCCCCGCCCCGGGGCCTGCCCTGCGTGACTCCCAGGGACCGTTCCAAAGCTGAGGCAAAGCCCCAAACCTGGGGGCTGTACATGAGGGTCAACCCCGCCCCAGAGCAGGCAAGACGGGGACACCCTGCAGGCTCCTTGGGCCACAGCGAGTGGTTACAGTATAATTTGACGGGCCCCAGAACCCTCCTAATCTCCGGGCCCCCTTCCGGCATCGTCTGGGCCCCTTCATGCATGTGCGGGCCCCAGCCCAGGTAGGCATTTGCAATCATTTCTCAGTACCACATGCATCGGTTATCGCTCCATAAAAATATTTATAATTTTATTTGGCGTTTATATCTATAGCAATTATTGTCACACACTAGCAAACACTGCATCGCACACTAAGTATTGTGATTAACAACGGTGGGGCGCAGGACCTGCCAGCAGCCAGGGCAAGGTGGAACTGGATTTTTCTATTTTTCTATTTTTTAGGGGCCCCAGAACTCTGGCCCCTCAAATTTATGGGCCCCGGAACTGCATTCCAGTGCATTCCCCCTTACTTTAAGCCCTGGCCACAGCCACAGGAGACGGGGACCCGGCCGGCCCGGCCCACCCCCCGCGGGGCACCCCTACCTTCACAGGGCTGCAGGTAGCAGGGCTCCACCTCCTGGCGGGCGGTCTGGTTGCAGGAGGCGCCCGGGATCTCTGGGCTGGGGCTGGGGCAGACGCAGGTCCCCGTCCGCGTGGCCAGGCCGGTGCCACAGGAGCGCGAGCAGGGGCTCCAGCCGGACCAGTCGCAGCGCTCAGCCCCTGCGACAGGGCATGGAGCGTTAGCAGGGGGTGGGCTCCAGGCACCCCTCCCCGGCTCAGGCGGGCACTCCTCACCTGGGCAGGGCCGGGCCGTGCAGCCCTGGGCCTCAGCCTCGGGGCCGGCGCAGGCAGAGCCGTTGTTGCGCGGAGGTGGGTTGATGCAGGCCCGGGTGCGGACGTGGGTGCCGTGGCCGCAGGTGACGGGGCAGTCAGACCAGGGAGACCAGGGCGTCCAGGCGCCGTGCGCTGGGGGGGCGGGCAAGGTTGGGGGGGGGGGGGGGGGGGTGGGGGCAGGGGGCCAGGGGCTCGGGAGGGGCACTCACCCGCACACGCGATGTCCTGGCAGTAGATGCCCTCGGGGGTGCAGATACTAGAGGGAAGGGGCAGACAGATGGGTCAGGGCGGTGCACAGATGGGGAGGGGTCCCCTGGGTCTCCTGCCCAGCCCAACCACCCAGCCCCCAGGAATCACCCTTCGGGGGGCAAGTGAGGGAAGCCCCACTGTGCCTGGGGGCAGCTTCTGCCCAGCTGTCCTGGCTCCCCGCCTCCCCCCGACGCGCCTGTCCATGTCCCCTGCCAGTCCGGCTGCCTCCCCCCCCCCCGGGCACTGACCACTGCTGGCACTCCCCACGCAGCCAGGTGTCCCCCAGGCGTCTCTCCCAGCCCTGGTGCAGGCACAGAGGGAGGCAGGGCCCCTGGGGGCAGGAGCGCGTCTGCTGCTGCTCCTTCTGGCACTCGGGCGCCCAGGAGCCGGACGTGGCCGTCCTGCAAAGGAAGGGAGAGGCTGAGAACCCATGGCCTGGGTCTCTGTGCCCACCGCACGCGGGGGTAGCCCTGAGAGGGGCCCCTCACCTGAACCGGGTCTGCAGGCCATCCCCACAGGTGACACTGCACTGGGACCAGCTCGACCAGTGGCTCCAGTCGCACTGGCTGGGGGGACAGGCGTGGCCGGTGCAGACCAGCCGGCCCTCTGTGCAAGTGCAGGTGTTGCAGCTGTCGTGGCGCAGGCTCCCGGGCACCCAGCTGTGCCCCTGGGCATCGGTGCACTCGCAGTGCTGTGGGGAGACGCAGCTGCCGTCCTGCTCCAGGGTTCCTGCGCAGTGGAGGGACGGCCTGACATGAGGGCTCTGCTAGGGGCAGCCGCTGGGATCGCTGCCTCCTGCTGGGCTCCACTGGTGCTGCTCTGGGGTGTCATGGGCCCCGTACCTCTCACAGCAAGCGGAGAGCCGCAGTAACCCCTGCTTTCGGCACAGAGGAGCCAAGTGCCATGTCCCTTCGGGGGGCGAGACACCTGGCAAGGGCTCTCCCGCTGTAGGTGCCCTAAGGGACCCGGCATCCACAAGGGCACAGCCTCAGGAGTCCAAGTTGGTGCCCCCACCAAACTCCCGGCACCGCATTGCCCCCCGGCTCCCCCCTACCCCCGCACGTGTCACCCACCATCTGGGCAGCGGCAGCCGGGCTCACAGGCCTCCCCATCCTGGCACACGATGCCCTCCTGCAGGTCCCAGCAATGGCGCGGGCATCTGTTGGCGCAGTCCACCATGGCCATGGCAGGTGGGCACCCCTCCTCTGCAGGGCAAGGGGCACAGGGCGGGGGGGGTAACATCTGCCGGCCGCCTCCACAGAGACAGCCCCCCATCCGGGCGGAGCAGGGCAGACCGGGCCGTGGAGAGGGGATACCAGGCCAGAGGGGCCGTGGGTCTGACCCGGGCGGTTACCAGTCATGGAGCTTCTCTGCCCCTAACAAGGCTGAATGTTCCACAATCCTCGCCAAGCTCCGGGGTCCCCACGCTGGGCGTGATCCCAGCCCTCCTCCCCAAGTGCCCCCCAATGCGCCCACTTCTGAGGGCTGCAGTGTGGAGCCCAGCACCCGTCCCCTCCCTGCCCGAGGCACAGAGCCTGCCCAGCCCCACACTGGGGCTACCATGGGTTGGGCCGGGCCAGACCCAGCCTGCAGCCGGCTGGTGCTGCTGGCACGTGGAGGCAGGGCAGGGCGAGATCCCCAGTGCCGCAGCCGGGGGTGCGGTGCGGCCCCCGGGGTGTTTTGGCCTGAGATGCCGCTTCCCTGCGCTGGCCTAGCACGCCCCAGACCGGACCCCTGGGAGCTCCTGTGCCCCCCTCCTGCCGCCCCACACTGCGCACTCCTCACCGCAGGGCCGGGGGTTGCAGACGTGGCCTTGGTACTTCTCCCCTGGGCACGGGGGGCCTCCGTTCTTGGGCGGGGGGCTGGTGCAGGTGCGTGTGCGCACGGAGCGGCCTCCCCCGCAGGTGCGGTCGCACCAGGACCAGGGGCTCCACTTGGACCAGGCTCCGGGCACTGGAGAGGGGAGAGACGGGTCGCTAGTGCCAGACATGGCCCGTTCCCCGGCCGTGGGACAGTGCTCTGCCCGGCCTGACCAACCATCCCAGCAGACACCAGACAGCCCAGCCCAGACCTGCCCCGGGGGGAGAAGCAGGCAGCCATGGGGCTGCACTGGGGGCTCGCCATGGATGGGCTGCAGGTGTGTCCCGCCCAACGGCCCAGGAGAGGTATCTGCAAGCGCCATGTCCCACAAGGAGCCGTATGTCCGAGACCCTCCCCACGCGGGGCAGCGAGGGCTCCGTTCCCGTCGGCTCGGTGTGCCATCTGCGCCCCAGTGAGGAGCCGGGCCAGAGTCTCCCGCCCCGCCCAGGGCCCTACCTTTGCAGGCCTGCAGGTTGCAGAAGCGACGCTCCACGTTGGCAGTCAGGATGCCCTGGCACCACAGCCCCCCCTCCCCGGGCGGGTGGTAGGCGCGGAGGCGCTGTTGCTGGCCCACGCCGCAGCTGCGGGAGCACTCGCCCCACGGCGCCCACGGGGTCCAGCTGCAGTTCCGGCCGGCGCACTCCTCGCCCAGGCATGGGGGCACGTCTGTGGACATGCAGCAGAGAGAAGCCATCACTTGCTGAGCCCAGCTGGCCCACCGCCCGCCATGGCAGGGTGAGCTGGGGGGCTAGGAGGGAGTGACCCTGGGGGGCTAGGACAGGGTGAGCTGGGGGGCTAGGAGGGAGTGACCCTGGGGGGCTAGGACAGGGTGAGCTGGGGGGCTAGGAGGGAGTGACCCTAGGGGGCTAGGACAGGGTGAGCTGGGGGCTAGGAGGTAGTGACCCTGGGGGGCTAGGACAGGGTGAGCTGGGGGGCTCAGGGCAGCCCCTGCACTCTGCCCAGCCCTGGGGTCCCCGCTGCCCTGGTGCTGGCCCGCTAACCGGAGAGGCTGGTCAGTGTCCCGGATCCTTGCCCCGAGCCGTGCTGAGTAAGTGGGACAGAGCGGGCTTCCCCCCGCCCAGTGCACCACACCCTGGCCCAGCACGGGCCTCCCTGTGGGGTGAGGGGGCTGCACTGCCCCATGGCCGAAGGGCCAACCAAGGCCGTGATGTGTGGGGCATCAAAGGGCTGTCAGGTGGGAGAGGGGCCGGGGCCCTAGAGCAGAAAGGCTCCAATGGCCACCGAGTCCCCCAGCGCCCTGACCCCAGAGGGGCCCTGAGATGAGCAGAGTCCCTGGGCAGCCTGCCCTACGGGCGGGGGGGGGGGGGGGGGCGCTATGGGCAGCAGCTGAGGCAGGCCAACTCGCTCCACATGTGATCCATGCCATGCTGGGGCTCGGGCGCACAGCGGGAGAAAGATGGGCCCATGACCCCCCCAGCCTACAACAGGCCAGACACCCCACCTGTGCACTGGGCCAGGCTACACCGTCCCACCCCCGGCTCCGGCATCTCACCCGTGCACCGGGCCAGGCTACATCCGTCCCACCCCCGGCTCCGGCATCTCACCCGTGCACCAGGCCAGGCTACACCATCCCACCCCCGGCTCCAGCATCTCACCTGTGCATTGGGGCAGGTTACATCCGTCCCACCCCCAGCTCCGGCATCTCACCTGTGCACTGGGGCAGGTTACATCCATCCCACCCCCAGCTCCGGCATCTCACCTGTGCACTGGGGCAGGTTACACGCCCGCTCCTGGAACGCCTCCCCTGTGCAGTTGGCTCCTGCCCCACAGAACCGTGTCCGGGTTTTCATGGCTGGGAACTCAGGGTCGGTGCAGGTTCTGGAGCAGGGGCTCCATGCAGACCAGAGGCTGAAGCCCTCCTCAGAGCCTGGGGTGCAGAGGAAGGGGGGAAGCAAGGGTCAGCTTGCTGCTGGTGGCCTCACCCCACGTCCCCACCCACCCCTGGGAGGGGAGCTGGACAGCAGCCCCATTACAGAGGGAAACTGAGGCACAGAGGGGAAGGGACTTACCCAGGGTCACAGAGTGCCATGGCAGAGCTGGGGGAGTACAAGCCCCCAGGAACCCTGCTCTAACCCCTAGATACCGCTGCCCTCCCAGAGCTGGAAATGGCGCCTGGGAGTCCCAGCTCCCAGCCCTGCTCTGGAGCACGGTGCGCCGACCCACGCGCCAACCACTGATGAGATGCGGGCTGCAGGTGAGGGCCAGGGCACTTTCCACCCCCCGCGGGGTCAGCAGCTGGGAATGCGCCTCCCCCACTGTGCAGGGGAAGCAGGGGGTGGTCCAGCTCCAGCTCTGAACCCTGGGTTTGTAACACCCCTGCCTCCCCGGCCCCTCACCTGGCACGCTGGGGACAGGCTCCTTCGTGGGACCAGCCGCCACTGGGAAGGGCAGAAGAAAGGAAGGAGGGTTACTGTCCACGGTTCCCAGCTTCCTCCCAGGCCCGCCGTTGCGCTGAAGGGGGCAGGGGCCAAGCCCCCGGCCGTAAGATCCCCGGGGAGGAAATGTCTACAGGCCACGGGCACTGCCCGGGAGAGTGCCAGGGCGGTCCGTGGGGAGATGTTCACGGCTAAGGACAGCCAGCGGCCAGATGCTCCTGGCCGGCAATGGCAGGGCTCTGCCCAGCGGTGGGAGTGACTGGCCCCAGCTGAGCTGGGCTGGGCCGGGTTCTCCAGCCCTCGGTGCCCAGAACCACGCCTGGCTTTCCCTCGCAGAGAGATCCCCCAGGGGGCTGGCGTGGTGCTCGCTGTGCGCTCCCCAGTGCACCCGCTGAGGGTACCCTGCCTCCCCAGGTCGCTGCCACGCGAGCATGTCCTTGCTGAGCTCTGCCAAGCTGGCACCACCACAGGGACCCGTGGAGGGAGCTAATGGCTGGGGGCAAGGGGGGACATCAGCCGCCCCCTCTGCGAATCCCGGGGCACCGAGGAGGGTGGGTTCGCAGGGCTCACCCGGGCAGTCCGGTGTCTGGCAGTACTTGATCTCAGTCCGAGGGCCCGTGCAGTCCTTCCCCCCGTTGGCAGGAGGGGGGCGGGTGCAGGTGCGTGCCCTGGTCATGTGTCCCAGGCCCCCGCAGCTCACGGAGCAGGGTGTCCAAGGGGTCCATGGCGCGAAGCCGCCGTCCAGCGGGCACAGGGAGAAGGAGCAGTTCAGCTGGCCGTGGTGGCAGGTGCTGGAAGGGACGTCAGAGCAGCTCCGGCGCAGGCAGGGCTACGAGCAATTGGGAGGGGGCAGCCCCTGGGAGGGAAAGGTCTGGGAGTGCCGGCGAGACCGTCGCAGCGACGCGGGCCCCAAGCGCAGTCCGCAGTGGGACCTGGCTGGAAAGGGAGGTGCCGAGCCCTGGCCTGGCCCCACACAAACCAGCGCTGGGGGTGGGGGCCAGCACCCGACACTCCTGGCCTGGAGCCCTCCTGAGAGGCCCCTCCCCAGGGACCCGGCCCTGCAGAGCCCCGCGGCCACAGCCGACTCACCAGGTGCTGCAGGCAGAGCGGATGCTGTCGCGGGGTTGCAGCTCCTGGCCCAGCGAGACCCAGCGGCCCTGGGCAGTGAGGAGGGCCGGGAGGGCGCTGGCGTTCGCTGAATGGTTCCGGAGCTCCGCCAGGGTCTCCTCGGTCAGCGGGCAGGGGCACTCCTGCGGGGGAGACAGAAACCAGGCTGGTCACGCAGGCGGCAGAGCCCCTCCGGCATGGAGACGGTACAGGGCGACGGAGCCCTCGCCGGAGCTAACGCTGACGGATGGGCACGTCAGAGCAGCTGCAGCCTTCGCCGTGCAGTGGGGTGTTGGGGGTGACTGTGAGGGGCACGCTGGCTGGGGAGCAGGGACTGCGGCTCCCCTCGTGCGCAGGCGGGACCCCGGGTGAGGAGGACCATTGTCCTGGTGCACACAGCCAGGGGCAGCCTCCCAATGACTTCCCAGGACAGCTCACTCTGCCGGGGATGGGCAGCACGTTTCTCCCCCACATTGCCAGCACAGCCCACAGCCAGGGAGCACCGCAGATGTGCCCCACAATGCACTGGGGCATGGCTTCGCTCATGTGTCCCCCACAATGCACTGGGGTGTGGCTTCGCTCATGTGTCCCCCACAATGCACTGGGGTGTGGCTTCGCTCATGTGTCCCCCACAATGCACTGGGGTGCGGCTTCGCTCATGTGTCCCCACCCACAATGCACTGGGGTGCGGCGTCACTCACATATCCCCCACGATGCACTGGGGTGTGGCTTCACTCACATATCCCCCACGATGCACTGGGGTGTGGCTTCACTCATATATCCCCCACCCATGATGCACTGGGGCATGGCT
>ML686075.1:357649-367801 GCA_007922175.1 Pelusios castaneus
AGTGAGAACATGGCCAGGCTGGGACAGACTGAGGGGGAACCAGAGCAGACCCCGGAGTCTCCTGTCCCCACCCCCCGCCCCACAGCACAGGGGGTTGGGCCCAGACGGCACATCAGCACCCTCGCCCCTGGAGCGCCACCATGCAGACACCTCTGGGGCACAGCACTGCAGCCCCACAGAACCTCTGCCCCACCGGGAATACACCCCTAGACCCCAGTTCCACCCTCCCACTGGGTCCCCCGCACTCCTGCCCCACAGGCACTGCCCCACGCACAGAGCAGGGCAGGTCTGTGCCAGGGAGCGGCGGGCGGCTCCTGAGAACAGGTGTCCCTGCAGCCCAGCCCGCGCCGGCCCCTCACCAGTTGTTGCAGCCGTCGCGGTGGGCGAGGGTCTCCCCTGGCAGGTACCTCTGCCCGCTCAGCAGGTCCAGGCAGGTGCAGTCGCGTCGCTCCACGCAGGCCGAGCCGTTCTCGTTCAGTACCCGGCCGCTGGTGCAGTAACAGCCGGCTTCGCAGCTCCACACGCAGTGCTGGGGGCAGAGGGGGCGTCAAGGCTGGGGAGGAGCCCCTGGGCCGGGCGTGGGGTCCTGGCTGCGGAGTCCCTTGGCCTTGCAGGTGGGGGGCCAGGACAGCCGCAGGACCCATTCCCGACCAGCGGAGGGACCCCAGGTCCCCAAGAGGCACCTGTGCCCCCGGCAAAGGGAAGTGCCTGGCCCTGGCGGGAGAAGCCAGGCCTGGAGCAGGGAGCCTGCAAGAGCTTGCCCCACACAGCGTCCATGCCCGGCATGGGGCTGCCCCCAGCTCAGGGAGCACCGAACCCCAGGGCCCGTGGGCATCCATTCCTTACCGAGAGGTCATCGCAGGAGCGGGGGCAGGAGGGGCCACAGCGGCTGTACACGGAGCCCTCCACGGCCGCGCAGTCCAGAGCTGGGGCGATGGGGAGAGGCGGGGGTGAGGGCGTGGCACGCCAAGGGGGCACCCCGGGCAGTACGGCCCTGGGGCTGCAGTGACACATGACCCCCCGCAACCCAGCAGCCCCTGCCCCACTGTACCCCGCCCTGCTCCTGTAATCCCCACTGTGCCCCCTGGTAAACCCTGCCCCACAGCCCAGCACCCCCCTGCTGAGCCCCCTCCCCGACCCCAGGGGGCTGTGCTGCTTGTACAGAGATCCCCTGCTGCCTCTCAGCCCCGATCGGAGCAGGGGCAGGTGGGGGCCTCGGCTGCCCTCCCTCCACGGCACGTTCCACAGGGGCTGCCCCCGCCCCCGAGTGCCCCGCGTACCTGGGCACTGCCCCGCGTGGCAGGCCTCCACCTGGGCGGGGGGCCCCTCGCAGTAGTCACCGTGGCCCAGGGGTGCGGGGCTGTCGCAGGCTCGGGCCCGGCTCCGCAGCCCTTCCCCACAGCTCTTGGTGCACCGGGTCCAGGGGCTCCACTCGCCCCAGCCTCCGCTCCCTGGGGCACAGACATGGCCGTCACCCCCGCCTGGCCCAGCACTAGGGCTGGCTGGGGGTACCCTGGGGGCTCACCTTGGCTGCCGGGGCCCGTACCCCACCTCCATCTCCTGTCCAGGGTCCCCCCAG
This sequence comes from Pelusios castaneus, assembly GCA_007922175.1. NCBI lineage: Eukaryota > Metazoa > Chordata > Testudines > Pelomedusidae > Pelusios > Pelusios castaneus. The sequence goes on from ML686075.1 coordinate 359,229, forward strand.
CACCCCCGGAGGTTGCTCCAGCCACTCGGAGCCCCCCAGGGCCATTCACAGCCCCTCCCCAGGCTGGCGTCAGCTCCAGCCAGCAGCATCAAGAGCCGGGCATGCTGTGGCAGCGGGACCCCCATGGCCGGGGGGGCGGAGGGGGCTCACAGGGCTGGAGGGGTCTGCGGGGACACTCACTGAAGCACGGCTGGCTGGTGCAGGGCTGCTCCTCACGCTCTGGCCCCAGGCAGGGCAGGCCGGTCCCAGATGGAGGGGGCGCCGTGCAGAACCGGAACCGGGTCTGGAGCCCCAGCCCGCAGGAGGCTGAGCACTCGCTCCAGGGCGTCCAGTCTGACCAGCCACCGCTCACTGCCCAGGAGGGAGCACGGGGATGGTCAGAGGCTGCCTGATTGCACCTGGACCACGCCGAGCCAGCGAGCCCAGGAGATGCTGTCCTGAAGGGCTGGGCACCTCCGTCTGCTCCATGCAGCGCACGCGGGGCCATGGGGAGCGGCGCCGGCCCCAGCGATGGGGACATGAGCCAGCTCTGGCTGCCCACAGCTCCATGCCATTGGTGGGCCGGGAGCTTTCTAGCCGACCCCTGTCCCCAGGACCAGGGGTTGGCTAGTCAGGGCCAGCGGGGCCCCAGTCCAGCAGGCAAGGGGGCTGAGAAGGGCCCGTGGGAATGCTGGTGTCACCAGGAGATGACTGACCCATGGGGCCGTCTCTCAGGGGGCTGGGCTGGTGGGCAGAGATTGGGGTGGGCTCTGCCTCAGGGCCTGGCCCCACGTTTGCCCAATGCCAGGGCAGCATCCAGTGTTCTCACCGTCCACGCAGGCCACCCGGGAGCAGTTGGCGATCCGGCCGGACACGCAGGAGCTGGGCAGGGACAGAGCAATCAGTCAGAGCCGAGCAGCGAGCCAGGCAGAAGGCAGGGCTGGGTTGGGGAGCCCCGGGCAGGGCGCACTGACCAGTTCTCACAGCCCTTGGTCACCACGTCTCCCGGGGAGTACAGCACGCCATCCTCGGCGCAGGGGCAGTCCGACTCGGCCACGCACAGGTTGTTCTGGAGCGGGTGGCACAGGAGAGATCTTGCTGTTAGCCAGCTTCTGATGGGGCCCCCAGGGCCGTCCCCATGTGAACCAGGGAACAGTGGGTCCCCCCTGGCTGACGGACCCTACTCCGAGCGCACTTATCAACGGGCCACTCTCAGACCAGAGTGGGGTCCCGCAGGGCTCAGTCCTGGTCCGGAGCTAGCTAATGTTCCACCAGCGACTTGGGAAAAGGATGGAGAGTGCTGTAAAAGGTGCAGAGGGCGCCCAGCTGGGGCCTGGCCCTTGGGGAATGGCCCTGAGCACCGAACTGGTCTGCAGTCAGGAGGAAATGCAGTGGAATTGGAGGAGGGAAGTGAGATGCACAGAGCTGGCTGGGCCACAGCAGTGCAGAACAGGAGCTGGGGTGAGGTGCCCCACACAGAAGAGGAGCCGGGACTGTCCGATGGGGGTGAAAAGGGCTAACGCCAATCTGGGGCCTGCTAACATCAGACTTGGCTGGGGGCCGTCCCGCTCTCGCACTGCTGCAGCCCCCGGGGCAATATCCAGCCCTGGGCACTGCGCTGCCAGAACGATGTGGGGACAGAGAGAAGGGGAGACGCGGGGCTGCCGTCAGATGGAGCAGTTGATCTCCGTGCCCACTGAAGGCAGGACGAGCGGCCGGGAACACGTAGGTTGGACGCCCCGACTCACAGGCTCCATCAGATCCAGGCCAGGCCCCCGAGAGAGACCGAGGGATCCGCGTCTCCACAGCTTTCGAAGCACAAGTGGGACAAACACCCGCCCAGGCCCGGCTGGCTTTACTCGCTCCTAGTGCAGGGGCCAGTCGCTTCCAGCCCCATAGCAGGGCTTCTTCAAAGAGCCCCCAGGACCTGGGCCCCATGGCTCCCAGCCTTGGCGGGAACTCCCAATCCCGTCTCCCCAGCTCCATGGGATCTCCCAGCAGGGGAAGGTGCCTGTCTGGCAGCCTTTGGCCCAGCCACTGAGCAGGCAGAACCAGCTTTTCCCTCCCACTCTGCCCTGCCCGTGGACCCGCTCTTGGGGCAGGAGGGGTCCATGGCCTGCCCAGGCCCCCCCATCTGCGCCAGGACGAGACGGGTGCCAGCAGCTGGGCGGGCCCGGGAGGGGCGCTGGGTTCCTCACTCACCAGCAGGACGGTGCCAGGGGGGCAGTAACAGCCAGCGTGGCAGGGCCGGCTGACAAGGGGCTCCGTGTCCAGCTCCGCGCAGGAGGCCGGCACGTTGGCACATTCCAGCCAAAGCTTCCCCTCCGGGCAGACGCCGGGCACCTCACCTAGGGGTGGGGAGAGCGCAGGGGGGCACGGGTAGAGCAGCACCACAGGGAGACGGAGCAGACCAAGGCCTGCACTGTCTGAGGAGGGAGCGCCCCTACCAGCCCCCCAAAGGCTGTTTCCTTGGGCACCCCCGGACCCCCCCCCCACCGCCAGTCCCCTCGGGCAGTCTCCCCCCCCCCACTGCTCCCACACTGCACGGCCAGCAGGGACTATGGGGACCCTCTACTCCAATCCCCGTGGAGCCCTGCAATGAAGTGGGAGCGTTTTGTCATATTTTTATAACACCCATGTGTGCCTCAGTTTCCCCATGCTGTGCGCCCATCATCACCGCCCTCTATTCACCCTCCCAGAACCCCCATCTGCTCAGAACCCCCATCGCTACAGCCCTTCCACTCCGTCAACCCCCACCCCCCTCAATTCAGCCCCCCTTGGCCCCCAGGCCATAGTCCAGCCCTCCCAGCCTCCCCTCTGCCCTTCATAGGGTTCTTCACCTGCCCCTGACCTGGGGGGGGGGGCTGCACTGGGGTCCCCTCCCCCATTTCCCAGGCTGGCAGGGGAACCCTGACCGTCTGGGGCTGAAAGCTGGAGCCGTTCTCATGGGGTCCTGCAAGGAGAGACTCCCGCTTCTTCGCGGGTGGGCCGACTGCGGACGCCCCTCACTGGGCTAACAGTCCAATTTCTGAGCCTGACTCGTGATCTGGGTCCTGGGGACAGACTGCCCAGCCGCGGCCGAGAAAACCACCCGGCACGGGACAGTTCTTCCCTGAGCTCACGAGTAGAAATGACGTCTCTTGCGATTCACAGGCCCCCAGCTTGTCTCTCCAATAACCTGGGCCTGACCCGGCTCCTGCACCACGGCACATGGAATAATGGCTCAGCTCTGCTCCCCGACCCCAACCCAACTGAGACGCCCCATTACATTAAAGGGGGCACCCTCCAAACTGAGCAGAGGAGATGCTTCTCCCCCAGTACAATCACACTGTGGAACTCACTGCCACATGAAGGCCTTGAGCACAGAGTTCGGCCAGAGGGGCCGCACCTTTCTATGGGTAAAAAGAACACGCAGGATAAGTGCGGACGCCTGCAGCTACTGCCGGGTCCTGAGCTGCCCTCTGGCTCCTGACAGAGCTGGGGCTGGGCTGGGTGGCCCCCAGGCTGTCCCTGTCTGTCTGTCCCAGGGCTCTCTGGCTGCAAGTCTGCGTACAGCCCACAGGGACGGAGCGGGGAGGGCAGCCTGGCTCCAGGGGCCGGACAGGCCTCTGTTGCTCCGGCTGCAGCCCCGTGCCCACAGAGGCCAAGGCCCAGACGGACAGAGGGAGAGACACACAGACAGACAGCCTCTCACCGGCACAGGGCTGGAGGTTGCAGGTGGCGAACTCGATCCGGTGCAGGACGGCACTAGCCCGAGTGCGGTTCTGATAGCCGCCCCCGCAGGACACAGAGCACGCCGACCAGGGACCCCACTCTGCCCCGGAGCCTGTTGGGGAGATGGGGACAGCTCCAGACACATGCGTCCCGGGTGGCCTTCCAAACCCAGAGACTCCCCAGGGCAGGGCTGTGCCCAGAAAGCTGCAGAGAAGCACCTGGCCGCTCTCCTGACCCTGGGCACAATGGGGAGCCCCAGCCCCCTGCCCCGGGAAGTCCCCCTGGCCAAGGGTGGGGCCGGGGGCGGCTGGCAACTCACCCCGGCAGGGCTGCTGGCTGCAGAACTCGACCTCCACACTGGGGCCCTGGCAGTCGCGGCCCCCGAAGGCGGCAGGTGGATCGGAGGCGGCCCGGTAGCGCCGTCGCGTCCCCACATTGCAGCTGCGGCTGCAGGCGCTCCACTCAGTCCAGCCGCTCCAGCCGCAGTGCACTGGGGACAGGGCAGGGTTAGCCCCCAGTAGGCAAAGCCCAGGGACCCTACTCTGCCCCATCCTGCCCCCGGGGCTCCTAGCATCCCTCAGCCTCTGGCCGCGCGGGGCCCCGTCTGCAGGGACTGGCCTGAATCCCTTTCATGGAGGCCGGGCAGGCAGGTCCTTGCGGGAACCCAGGGCTGGAGGGGAACTGAAGGCCTGGCCGTGTGCCCCCAGAGCTCAGGGCCCCTCCCAGCCCCTTGTCCCACCCTGCGTGGGCAGCGTTACCTGGGCAGGGCTCCGTCCCGCACACCATCTCCCCGGCCACACAGGTGCTACGAGGGAAACAGGAAAAGGCTGTCTGACACCCAGTCTGCAGAGAGCCAACCCCCAGAACCAGCCGCAGCAGCCCCAGGGCGGACTCGCTGCAGGAGGGAGCCCGGGAAGGGGCACGAGGCTTGTGGCCGGTGTGGGGAGCAGCCGCACGAAGCAGGCGCCAGCAGCGTCCCCGAGGCTGGCACCGTACCAATTGTTGCAGGCGTCGAGGGGGACAGTGTGGCCCGGTGGGTAGAGCTGCCCGTGGTGGAAGCAGGGACAGGCGCTCCGTGCCACGCAGCGCTGGTGCTGCAGGAAGAGGCCGTCAGGGCAGTAGCAGCCGTCGTAGCAGCGGGTAGTGCACTCCACGCCGGCGCCCTGGTCCAGGCAGAGCCGTGGGCAGGCGCCCCCTCCTCGCCGGCACTCCTCTGCCGTCTGGTAGGTCATGGGCTCGGGGCACAGTGCTGCGAGGGGACAGAGGGTGAGACAGTCAGGCCCCCATCATTGTCCGGTCCTGTGGCAAGGCCCCAGGTCCCGTCCATGGGGTGAACCCCCCACATTTCGCAGGGCCCCGTGTCCCATCCATGGGGTGAACCCCCTCCTCGTACCCCAGCAGGGCTCTGGGTCCCGTCCATGGGGTGAACCCCACACTCGGCAGGGCCCCGTGTCCCCCACGTACCTCGGCAGGGCTGGCTGTTGCAGTCCCGTGTCTGGACGAGGGGACCGGTGCACTCGGGCCCTCTGTAGGCCGGGTTGGAGCAGGTGCGGTTGCGGATCTGGATCCCAGCATCGCAGGTCGCGGAGCACCGGGACCAGGCTGTCCAGGGGGTCCAGATGCCTCCCACTGCCACAGGACACAGGGCACAGCCTGATGAAAGCAGCTGGGCCTCGGGGGCTCCCCTCAGTGCCAGAGCCCCAAGAGAAGCCCTGAGTCCAGGCCCTGAGCACGCAGGAGGGATTCCCCACTGGGCTCTGCTGGCCCCCTGGGAACCCCCAGCCGTGCCAGGGGGCTTGTGGCAGTTAGCCGGGGTGTCATTCCACTGGTGAGCTCTGGCCATCCTTGGGGGCTGCCCTGCACCGAATCAACTTCCCTCCTCCTAAAACTCACCCCTTGGTTCCCCCTCCCCTGAGCCTAGAACCCTATCCTATGGACCCCTCCCTCCTTGGTGCCTAGAAACAGAGTCCCATTGGCACCTAGAACCCTCCTCATGGACTGCTCCCTCCTTGGAGTCTAGAACCCCAAAGCACAGAACCTTTTCTGGGGCCTAGAACCTGTCCCCATGGGTCCTCCTCCCTCTCCCCTCAGAGCCTAAACCCCTCCCTCCTCAGGGGCTGCCCCCCATCAAAGCAACCCTGCCACCCTTGGGGTCTAGAACCCTACCCCCATGGGCAATTCTCCCTCCTCAGGACCTAGAGCCCCCACCCCTTCTTGGCAGGCTGCCCTCATACGCACCTGAGGACAGTTACGCCCCTTCGTCTCCCCATATAGCCAGCCCCCCAGGCCCCTCTCCCCAGTTCTGGTCGGGCTCTCACCAGGGCAGGGGGGCGTGTCACACAGCTCCTCCTGCACAGAAGGGCCCTGGCAGCGCCCGGCACCCTCCCCGGTGCTGTTGCAGTGACGGAACCTCTTCCTCACACCCACCCGGTCCACGTCGTAGAAGCAGGTCTTGGAGCAGGGGGACCAGGGTGTCCATTCGCTCCAGGGGCTGGCAGGCTCTGGGGGGAACGGCACCAATCAGCACTGCCCAGCCTCTGTTGGGGAGACTACAGGAGGGGACGGGACGGGATGGGCCCGGGTCCCTGAAGGGGGTGTCCCCAGCTGGTGGAGCCCAGGAGGGGGCTCAGTTCCTCGCTCCAAGTGGTCATTCCTGACCCCAGCTGGCAGAGCCGCCAGGACACCTGGGTTCCACACTCCCCACAGGGCACTGTGTGCCGGAGAGGGGGTCCTGCCCGGGGCCAGACACAGTGCACGTACCGGAGACACAGGCCGTGTAGCACTCGCGCACCTCCTGCGCGTCCCCTTCGCACGGGGCTCCGCCGTTGGCACTGGCTGGGTTGGTGGGGGATCTGGGGAGGAAGGTCATTAGGGAGGGCAAAGCTGGCCAGCTGCCAGCCCACGGGCCCCAGGCAATATGGCTGCAACAGGGGGACCCCGACCCCCTCCTGGCAGTGGGGACTGAGTAGATCCAGACCCTGTGTGACCAGCAGGGGAGTGCAGATTGTGCTCACAGCCAGGACACGGGGGCCAGCAAGAGAATTCGGAGGGCGCAGAACTTTGAGAGGACCGAGGGGTCACCCCTGAGTTTCAGATCCCTGCTGAAAGCCACCACACCCCGCAGCACATCGGGGCAGGCACTGACGGAGCAAAGAGTGCCTCCCACTGAGCCCCATTGCTGCCCCCCACAGCCCACTGCCCCCCAGCCAGGACTGCTGTGATGGGGCCAGCCCCCTGCCATGCCCCCGCACCCTGCCCTGCAGCTTCTTCTCTTTGGACCCCCACCCCGGAACAACCCAGCCCAGCCGAGTGTGCAAACCCAGCAGCGGATGTCACAGCCCCCAACTGCAGGCCCTGAACCCCCCAACCGCGAAGGGAGGGTCCCAGATGGAACCCGGCCGGCCAGCCCCCTGCGCTTTCCCCTCCGCACCTGAACCTCTCCCTCATGCCAACGCCGCAGCTGCGGTCGCAAGGCGTCCACGGGGACCAGGCCGACCAGCCACAGTGGAGGGGGCAGGCCAGGTTGTCGCACGTCACCACCCCGTCCAGGCACACGCTGGGGAGAGGAGAGGAGAGGGGACGCAGGCTCAGCCGGGCTCCCGGCCACTCACGCAGCTCACGAGGGGGCTGTGGGGCAGGGATTCGCTGCACTGCGAACTGAGCTGCGCTCCTGGGTCCGTGAGCACCGGCACTGATCACTGGCCCTGTGCTAAGCCAGGGCTCACGGAGCGATGGCGCAGCATGGCAGGGCATGTCCACACGTGGCCCCCGGCCACCATTTGGGGGACCGGGGAGCTGCATGTGGACGTGGCCAGACGGGCCCCCGGCACTCACCACTGGCTGCAGTTGTGATGCAGGAACATCTCCCCGGGGAGGCGCCGCTCCGAGCTGAAGTCGCAGTAGCACTGGCTGATGTTCACGCAGCCACCCTCCTGCAGGTAGAGCCCCGGGGGGCACCGGCAGCCTGCCAGCAACGGGCAGACACAGTGAGACCGCGCCAGCCTGATCCAGCCGGGCAGGGGTCATGGGCTGGGGCCCGAGGGATCCCGGGCGCCCGAGGATGGTGCCACCCACAGGGACCCAGTCACCCGCCAAGAGGGGAAGCCGGGGTCCCAGACAGCAGGGCTGCGGGCTGGCTGGAGCGTGGTCCAGCGGCTCCGTGGAGAGGCCTCGCTGCCCAGAGGGTGGCCGAGGATGGTCGCTGCCAGCTGGGAAAGGGGGTCGCGGGCAGGGTGACTGCTGGGTGTGAGGGCCACTCCCATGGGCCCCCCCGTCCCCTGGTGCTGCTCACCCGCCACACAGGGGCTCTGGCAGGTCCTCTCAGTGCCCAGCTCCCGGCACAAGGGGGGACACGGCACCACCATGCCCCGCTCGCAGTCCGCAGGCTGCACATGCACCATCTCAGGGCCGCAGTCTGCAGGGGTACGGGCACTCAGGAAAGGGCCTGGACCCTCTCACCCGCACCTGGCACCCCCCGTTTGTCCTCATCCCCAGCCACCATGTCCTCTCGCATTCCCCAGCCCTCTCCTGCCCCAGCCACCTGGCTCCCCCCAGCACCGTCCAGCCTGACATTGCCAGCCCCGCTCGCTCGCTCCCCTGCCCGCTGCCGGCTTACCGCGGGCATCCCCACAGGGCTGCAGGTTGCAGGGCTCGGTCTGCACGGCGTCACCCGGGCAGGGCTGGCCTCCATTCTTGGGCGGGGGGTCGGCGCAGCTCCGCGTGCGGCTCCGCACCCCGCCCCGGCACTCAGCGTCACAATCCGACCACTCGCCCCAGGGGGCCCAGGCACCGTTCACTGGTCCGGAGAGGGGGCAGGGATGGAGTGAGTCCCGGCTGGCCCCACGCCCATTCCCCCTCGCCTCTGGGCTCTCTGCCTGGCC
>ML686075.1:413722-423904 GCA_007922175.1 Pelusios castaneus
GCAGGTGTGACCCCACGTGCCCCCCGGGTACCTACGCAGGTGACTAGCCCACGCCACTGCCCGGGCTGTGGCAGCCACCCTATTTTCAGTGTGGTCGCTCGAGCGTGCGGCCGTCTGCCCAAGTGGGGAACCACACACCCACACACACAGGCCTTCTCCTCCGGGCAAACTGCTCGCAAGCGGGTGCATTTATACAGCCCATCGCGGCCCATTTCAGCCCCACCACCCCCCAGTGGGACACCAGGGCGTTAAAGGGGCCAGTCCCCCTGTACTGAGGAAGCCCCACACTGGGACTGGTTTCCATCCAGACTATTCCCCTCCCAAAGGGGCTCTCGACAGGGCCTTTCCCTGCCAGCTCACAGCATTGCTCCTTCTAGAGCCCCCCTCACAGTTAACTTTTGGAACCCTCTGCCACAGGATTACCGAGGCCAAGAGCTGCTGTGGATTCAAAGGAGGATTTGACTACTAGAGACTCACATGGCTAATAAGGACATCCGCAGCGACGTTAGAGCATGGCCCCCTGTCCAGCCTGGCTGCTGTGGGGCTCTCCGAGGGGCAGGCTAGCCCAGAACTGTCCATTTCACTGATTTTTGCTCCTTCCGCCGACCAGAGCCTCAGGCAGGGCACAGGCAGGAGAGATCCCTGGTCTGAGCCCACCTGGCGACAGCTCCATTCCTGGACTGGGGCTCATGCCAGACTTGGGGGGGGGGGGAGAAGGAGCAGGAAGAGAGTAGGGCTGGAGCATGGAGCTCACACACAGCTCAGAGAGACTTCGGGGTGAGGGCTGGGTGGGAGGGTCCCCCATATTTTCCTGCCCTAATCGCTCTGAGCCCCCAGGATCTTCCCACCCACAAAACCCCTTACCCAAGTCTCCTGGTGGCCCGAAGCCTCGGTGTTCTCGCTTGGGTCTGCTTCCTGCCCAGTTGCTCCCTGCAGCTAGGGCCACATCTCTGGGTTGCTCTTCCCCTCGGCAGTGGGGCAGCAACTGCTCCAGAGGGAGGGCTTTATATGCTGCAGGATTAGCTGGACTCAGAGCCATCTGAGGAGTCGTGGATTGGAGAAGCCCCTGGGAAACACAGCTGCTGCAGCGTGGATTCGCTCTGCCCACTCAGATGGAAACCCCCCGCAGAGGGCCTGGTTCTCAGAGCACACCTTGGGATGAGCCAAGCGGAAACCCTAAGCTGCCTGTGGCTTGGCAGGCACAGAGCCAGAATGTCTCTGGAGGGGGCATCACACACCTGGCACTGTGCCATGTGGCTGGCACCACCAATAACAGCCTGCAGTTGTCCAAGGTGTGTGAACCCCGCGAGGGGCGGGGGACAGACAGGAGGCATGGGCTGGGTATGATGGACACAGCCGAGACAGGATCGGGGCCCCAGTGCTGGAGTCTCGACACCGGGGGAAAGTGCAGGGACCCGGCAGCCGGGCCCCCACGTCTCCTGCGCTCACCCTTCAGCCTTTCTTTGGATTTAACCAGCCAGTGGCCACTGCCCTGGACTACATGGGCCACGGAGCCCACACCTCCCAGCATGCAACGCTGCACCTGGGTGGTTTGGGAGGGAAGAGGGGGAACCATGGGTGAGAGGTGTCAGGGAAAGCCAGGGTCCGAACAGCCTGTCACAAAATTAATTATTAATTAACAGCTGCACAACCCCCTTTGCAAATACAGTCCCCCAGGCCCACAGTCTGGACAGGTGCATGCTCCCAGCTCACAAAACCTGGGGGGCAGTGACTCCCCCAGGTCACTCAGCAATCAGCCACTGAGCTAATAGGACCCCGGAGACCGGAAGCCCCGTCCCTGGCTCTAACCACCAGACCTTGCTGCCTCCCAGGGACAGACAGGTTACCCCACCACTGCGGGATATGTGGAGGCCGGGGAGGCCCCTGACGGCTGTTCTGACAGAGATCTCCATGAAACCCTTTTCCCCACGGGAGGGGCTGTGGGGAGTGGCAGTGACTCAGGTGCGCCGTGCGGGGATCTCCAGGTCTGCCTGCCGGGAAGGAGGGCTGGCCCTGTAACTAGGATTTCCCAGCCGAAGGGCTGGAATGTCCCTTTGTGAGCTCTTGGCCCCCGCTGGCTTCCCCTTCAGCTGCCCGCTGCGCACCCGGATCTGCCTTATCCTCATATCCTGGGCTCAGCCTCATTCCCACAAAGAATGTCTGAGTCCCGAGCAGGTCTCTGACCCCAGCCTGCCCTGCAGCCCCTCGCTCAGCTAAAAGAGGGGAGCTGGTCAAGACGCAAGGACAGAATCGGAGCACCCGAGTACCCCCATCCAGACCTCGCTCACAATGTCCCCTGGCCAAAGGCCTGGGTCACACCGGGCTCACCCAAAGCTGGGTTCCCCACACCATCCCCAGGGCTACTGGGTTCCCACACAGCTCTGTGCCAACCCTCAAGCCCCAGCTCCCTAGGGGTGGGCCTTCTTTGCCCACGGCAGGGAGAAGGTGCTCCTGGCCAGAGGTGGAGATGGGCGCTGAGCAGAGTGGGTGCCTGGCCAGCTCCAGTTCGACAGTTCCCAGGTTCCTTCGACTGTAAGTACTTCTCTCTGGGAGCAACCTCGCTTGTGTCCACCGCCTCCAGCTGCCCACAGCCTGCCCTCAGTGCCTGGTCTATTAGCTGAGACTGGAAGAACTCAGGACACGGAGAGGCCCTGCAAAGCCCAGATTTGGCTTTGCTCTTCACCCCGCAGTGCTGAGTGGACCATCTCTGTGTAGCCCTGTGAAGCTGTATTAATGGGAAACACATGGGCCCCACACCCCCTGCTGCTCACCTTCCACATCTCCACCCAGCTGGCCTAGCCCCCCTTCCTTCCTCTCCCCTCTGTCCCTCCCCGTCAGCCAGGTCTACTCACCGCAGGGTTCGCTGGGCAAGGCTGTTCCTTCTCGCTGCCTACACAACCCCGCGGCCCTGTGCCACCCTGGTCAGGTACTGAACCAGCCCCTGAACACCCCCATCCCCACCCAAAACCGGCCACTGCCCACCACCGCCACCTGCAAAACCAGGCAATGACCCCTGCCCCCCCTCCCGCACAAAGGGTCCTGGTGCAAATGGTGGCTAATCACTGCCACTCTGGCCAGGGGACCACCGTGTCTCTGCATTTTTATTCTCTTCTGTCGTTTTTCTTCCTTCCTGGGGCGGGACGGGAGAGCGCCTCTGTGGCCCAAGTGAACTGAGCCAGGCTCGTGAAATCTGGCAACCAGCTAGCAGTGCAGAAACCCGCCAGGCCGCTTAAAAAATGGCCAGGTAGCAACTCTCATCCACCAAGTGTGTGTTTGGGGGCAGGCAGGGTGGGTGGAAGGAGGTAGGCCAGGCACAGATAGAGGATGCGACTGCAACACGCCTCCTAGCTATTCTCTGCTTCCCTGGCCTCACGCCTTCCTGTGTGAAGGGTGCTCGGATTTGTTGAACCCGCTCATGGATCGGGACACACCCGTATGGCCCCCACTGCCGCATCTCACACTCGTCTCTCTCTCTGTTCACTCCTTTGGGGTGTTTCAGGGGCTCTAGTGAATTTCTGATTTCTGCCTTCACCTCCCGCGGGCGGGGGCGGGCCTGGTGGTGCCGGAGAGTGGCAAGGGAAGCCACCGAGGGCCCTCAGCAAGGCAGGCCCCCTTCCTGCTGTTTCCAAGCAGAGGCTACCTCCTTTTCAGGGAAGATGTGACCATGGGAGGGCTGGGCTCGGGAACTGGGACGGACTGGGAAGGAGGCTGCGGGGGCAGCAGAGAGGATGTCAGGTCATCATGGGTCAATGGTATCAGCAACCTAGCACTCAATAACCATGAGGCAAGCCCTTGAAATCAGGAGACTTAAGACATGATCGATGTGAGGGTCAGTGGGGCGTGAGCCAGCCAGGGTGCTCAGCCCACATCCCCAAGACCCATGAAGGCTGGACAAACACTTTTCCCTCCATGTGAAAGCTGAGATTGCCACAAAATTGCCAAGTCCAGGGCCTGGGCTTAAAGAGAAATACACGAATCCTATGACCTACACTTCCCTGCATGTATTCTCCTCCCATTCTGTACGTTCCCCATCTTCAAAGCGTCTGACGAAGTGGGACTTTCTCCCACGAAAGCTCATGCGATAAATTAATTTGTTAGTCTTTAAAAGTGCCACAAGACTCTGTCTGTTTTACACAAATCATAGAATCCTAAAAGATGAGGGATGGAAGGGACCCCAGGAGGTATCTAGTCCAACCCCTGCTCACAACAGGACCAACCCAACTAAACCATCCCAGCCAGGCCACAGTCAAGTTGGGACTTAAAATCCCCTAAGGAAGGAGATTCCACCACCTCCCCAGGTAACCCAACCCAGTGCTACCCCCCCTCCTGGGGAAAAAGGTTTTCCTAATATCCAACCAAGGCCGCCCCCACTGCAACCTGAGACCATTGCTCCTTCTTCTGTCATCTGCCACCACTAAACAGCCCAGCTCAGCCCTCTCTAGAAACCCCTTCAAGTAGTTGAAGGTTGCTATCGAATCTCCCCTCAGTCTTCTCTTCTGTAGACTAAATAAGCCTAGTTCCTTCAGTGTATGCTCATAAATCATGTTCCCCAGCCCCCTAATCATTTTTGTTGCCCTCCGCTGGACTCTTTCTAATTTGTCCACATCCTTTCTGTAGTGGGGAGCCCAAAACTGGACACAGTACTCCAGATGCGGCCTGACCAGTGTCGAATAGAGGGGAATTATCACATCCCTCGATCTGCTGGCAATACTCCTACTGATGCAGCCTAATATGCCATTGGCCTTTTTGGCAACAAGGGCACACTGTTGGCTCATATTCATCTTCCCGTCCACCATAACCCCCAGGTCCTTTTCTACAGCACTGCTACTTAGCAGATCGGTCCCCAGCCTGTAGCAGTGCATGGGATTTTTCCATCTTAAGTGCAGGACTTTGCACTTGTCTTCATTGAACTCGAGATTTCTTCTGGCCCAATCCTGCAATGTGCCTGGGTCATTCTGTATCTTATCCCTGCCCTCCAGCGTGTCTACCATGCCCCCCACCCTAGTGTGATCTGTAAATTTACAACGGGTGACTCCACCCCATCATCCAGATCACTAATGAAGGTGTGACGCTGGCCGGATTTAGGGAACCATTTATGATATTATTTTGTATTAATATTTTATGATTGTTATAATCCATAGGAACCATGCCATGTTTGGTGTCAATAGAAAGGTAATAATTTGTGGGGAATGATTATATAGTTTATGTGTAGGATTTGTATTCATATTAGAAGTTAGGAATATGATTGTTATATTTTAACTTGTGTAAGGCTGGGGAAATTCCCCAGACTGAATGTCTACCCAGCCATTGTCTCCTTAATGGCCCATTAAGGAAGCTCCCCAGTATAATGGGTCGAAGAAGAAAACCTGTTGAGCCACTAGGACTTAAACATGTGACTCAGCTCCAGTTTGATTGGAAAGAACTGCACACAGCATGGAGAAGGCCAGAGGTGATAAAAGGCAGCAACTCCAACTCCATCTGGCTCTCAAGTCCTCAGTCTACAGCCAACACCCATCTCTGGAACTATTCATCCGAGACTGAACAAAGGATTGAGGCCCACCCTGATGCTGGGTGTTTACCAGAGGAACAAACCTGCAAACTGCTTTTCATGAACTTTAAATCATTTGTATGTATGTGATTCGCTTTGACCCTTTAACATCTCATATTTTGCTTCTTTTCTTCTTATATTAAACCTTTAGTTGTAGTTGCTAAAGGATTGGCTACCAGTGTGGTATTTTGGGTAAGATCCAAACCTATATTGTTCTGTGTGCTGTGGCTGGCCCTTTGGGGTCAGGAGAACCTATTTCTTTAAGGGACCGTGCAGCTAAGTGGGAGCCGGAGGAGCTGGAGTGCAATAAAGGGAGCTGTTTCTATTTTGGCCAGATTTCTTGGTACCCAGTGAGGGGAACCAGAAGCCTGGTAGTGACTGATAGGGAGACTGGTTTAAGTACCACCCATCAGTGTGTGGGGAGTTTGGCTCCCGGTTTTGCAGCTTGCCCTGATTTTTGCACGTCCAGGAGGGTATCCCAGGAGGCCCCGGTCACAGAAGGTGCTGAACAAAACCAGGCCCAGGACCACCCCCTGAAGTACTTTGCTTGTTACTGGCTTCCAACTAGACGTTGAGCCATTGATCGCTGCCCATTGAGCCCAATGATCTAGGCAGCTTTTGATCCATCGTCCAGTCCGTTCATCCAACCCATACTTTTTAACTTAATGATGAGGATATTATGAGAGACCGTATCAAAAGGTTTGCTAAGGTCAAGGCGTATCACGTCCACCGCTTTCTCCACATCCACTGCGCCAGTCCTCACCCCAAAAAGGGCAGTCAGGTTATTCAGGCACAACGTGCTCTGATATTCCAAGACTCACAATCCCAGTTGCCCACTGGCAGCTCTGTGTGAGGGCCTGGAGCAGGACGGGAGGAGCCGGAGGCTGTTAGAAATGGACAAGGCGTTGAGGGGGTGCTGGGAATGGGAGAAGACAGAGTGCAGCTGGAGGGGAACGTGGCGTGGCGGGGAGGGCAGAAGTGGGGAAAGAGGAGGGACGTACGGGGGATGACCCAATGCTGAGAGTAGGCGGGGGATAGGACATGGTGCAAGAGGCATGGAGTGGGAGTGGGACCCGGTCTAGCCAGGGAAGGGACAGAGAGGGATAGCAGAGGGGATAAGTAGCGCATGTGGTGCTGATCTTTGTGCATGGGTGGGGGGTGATGCAGCGTCAGCCCCTGCTGGAGCTACTGCCACAGTAAGGCCAAAAACTCCCTCTCTCCGATGGCTGCCTTCCCCCCTGCTAAAAGACACACAGTGCTCCCCTGTTCCCCCCCCTACAAGGCCAGCCTGCCAAGCGGCAGAGGAGAAACCCCGTGCACGTGTCCCCCAGCTTGGGGCAGAGGAGCTGCCAGGAGGAGCAGAGGCATGGTGGCGAGGCTCCAGATTTGCTGTGGGCTGGACGGGCAGAGCGGAAGTGGGGCTGGGCCGAGGTGAGGCCAGGGAGGCCAACACCAATTCGTCTGGTGAGCACAGTGGCTGAAATCGTATTTCTCAATAGAGAGTGGGAACAATTCTCTGTGGCTATGTCTACACTTGTTAATTTAAGTCGACTTTGTTAAGTCGACTTAGCATGTCCACACTCAAAAATTAAGTCGACTTAAAGGGGACCCTGCCAAATCGACTTAGAGCATCCACACTGCATACCTAAGTCGACTTGTAGGGGCTAGATGGACCTGGGACAGGTCCACAGTGGCAGGGGGGCACCCCTTGCCAAGTGCCAGGGGGCTCAGCATTTGCCCATTGTACCTGGGTACAATGGGGGCTGAGTCGGACAGGGACACTGACAGGGCACAGGAGCAGGATGGGCAGGGCTGTGTCCTGCCCTGTGGGTAGGTCACGCCAGGCTCTGCCTGTGCCACCCCCCCGGCAGGAAGGGCAGTGGGGGAGCCCTGGAGCCCTTTAAGTCGACTTAAAGTTGACTTAGGACTACTCTGCGTCCACACTGGCTAAGTCGACTTAATAAACTCGACTTAGCCAGCAAAGTCGACTTAAAACCAGGTTTAATAAAGTCAACTTTAATTTTCCTTAAGTCGACATAAGCTGCTGCTTAAATCGATTTAAGGAAAATGTAGTGTGGATGCAGATTAAATTAAGTCAATTTAATTTGTAAGTGTAGACGCACCCTGTGTGTGTGTGTCACGCATGCCCTCATGTGCACAACACAACACGCACAACACAGACTCGAGGGGAGGCAGCAGTCGTTCCAGAAGCAGAAAACAGAGCAAACAGCAAGCTTTTGTCTTTCCCTCCCACACCGCCTCGTGATCTGGAGGGATCCAGCACCTGTGTTTTGAACCAGGCCTTGGTGCCGGGTGTGTCCCATCAGAAAGGCCGTGCCTAGCACACTGCTTTCTCCCGCCTGATCCTCCAGTACCACTCCAGTGCTCTTTGGGGGTCTCCCAGCCAGGCGCTGGTCTGCCCTGCAGGTGAGGGGTCCTGATAGCCGCACAAGATGAGCTGGCCGCAGCCAGCGGCAGGATTAGCAGGAGCATCACTCGCGGGACGGAGTTACTGCCCCTCCGGCTGTCGCCTAGCCCTGATCCAGAGCTGCTGTTTACCAGCTCCGCTCTGGGCTCGCGCTGGGGGAGTCTGGCTAGCGTCTGTAAAACAAGCCTTTCGCAAAGCCCATGGCAAACAGGCCACGTAGTCCGGTAGTCCCCAGGAGCTTGTCTGCAGTCCAGTAGAAAAGGGAACTCACCTCCAGGCGCGTTTGCCATCAAATCCCAGCAGCACTGGCCTAGTGCATGAGAGCCGGGGAGGGGGGATACCCAGATCCCAGAGGAGGCTCCCCACAGCATGAGCTACTGCGACCCTGTAACAGCGCAGCCAGGGCCTTGGCCCTGCCTGACAACTATTAACCCACCCCCCCAGTCCCAGCTGCTCTGCAAGGGGGTCCGTCTCTCACCCCGTGAAGCACCAACGGAGGCAGCCGCTGGCCAAGCGTGGAATCCATGACCACAGGCTGGAGTTGGGAGGCGCAGCGCCAGGCCCAGGCCCAGGCCCAGGCAGGAGAGACGGCGCCCGCAGGACAGACGAGCAGGTGAGACAAGAAGTTTTGTCTGCTGTGCAGAGGTTGGCAGACCCTGAGAGGGGCGGGTGTAGTATCACAAAAGGACCCTGCTCTGTTCAGAGGGGCTGGTACTGGCACAGACCTGACCAACGGACACTGCACACAGAGCAGGCCCAGGCACCTGGCAGGATTTCCCCCAGCATGGCGGGGCTGCCACGGCCACTTTGGCCGCTGACTGAATCGTGGCATTTTCCCCATTGCACCCCCTACCCCTCCAAGGCTCCCAGCCAGGGGGTTGGACTGAGGGCTGTACAGTTACCGCAGATGGGGGCAGGGGGGCGATACCTTTTATTGGACCAACTTCTGTGCATGGGAGAGAGGAGCTGTGGAGCCACAGGGGTGCTGGGCCAGCTATGGTCCTGGTTTTATAGGGCCGGTCCCAATACTGGGGGCTTTTTCTTACACAAGTGCCTGTCGCCCCAACCCCCGATTGCTCACAAGTGCTCTCTGGTCTCAAAGCCGGGCAGGGGATGGATGTTAGCGTAGGCAGCTGGCACAGCCAGCCGAGCAGCCGTGGGGCAAGAAGGGGGCCAGTGGGTCACAGGCTGATGCAATCAGCCCCACACTCTCCGTGCCCAGAAGGGTGACGGGCTGGTCTTTGGGGGGTGCTGGACAGGTCCCCTCGGGGGCGCAGGGCTGGTCCGGGACCTGCTGACCCCCTTTCTGTCCCGGGACTGCAGGGGGGTCATCTGGCGGCCCAGCTAACCCCCATCCCGCTGTCCGGCTGTCCCACTGTCTGTCCCCCCGAGAGGAGTCGGTCCGGGGCAGCAGAGAAGGGGCCGGCGCTGCAGGGGGGAGAGAGCCTGGGCTCGGACCCTCCCCCTGCGCCCCCTGCCCACCCGCTCGCTCGCTCGCTCGCTCCTCCCCGCTGGCTGCCGGGAGATGTAGTCCCCTCCCCGCCGCGGGGCCCGCGGGGCCCGGCCCGAGCACTACAGCTCCCAGGGTGCCCGGCCCCCTCCCCGCCCAGCCGGCCCGGAGCCGTGCCTGGTGCCTGGTGCCTGGCCAGCCCGCGGGCGGGGGCTGCTCGGCCGGCACGGGCCCTCCCGGCCTGGGGCCGCGCGCAGGTAGGAGGGGAGCGAGGGCGCCCGACGCCGCGATGATGGGCGCGGGGCAGGACTGCAGCGGGCGGGGGTCGGACGCCTGGGTCCCCGCGGCGCCCTGCGCGCGTGGGGTGGGGTGAGCTGAACAATGGGGTGCGGGAGGGAGGGGAGATCCCCCCCAGGCAGGGGAGGGAGATCAGAGAGGAGGGGGAGAGATCTAGGAACAGGGTGGGGGGGGGGAATCGAGGCGGGGGGAGGAGGGGGAGAGATGAGATGATGCGGGAAGAGGAGGGAGGGAGGAAGCAAGAATCCGGGGGGGAGGGGAAGTAGTCCACGGAGGGGGAGGGGACGCGTACAGGAAAAGGAGGGAGGAGAGAGTCCTCAGAGGGGGGAAGGGCTGTGCAGTGCCAAGAAGGGGGAGGGGACAGTGCAGAGGGGGATAAGGGTGGGGGAGGGGAGGGGAGAAGAGAGTGGGGTGGGGAGGCAATGCAATGCAGGGGGGAGGGGTGGAAAGGGGCTGTGC
>ML686075.1:433904-445209 GCA_007922175.1 Pelusios castaneus
GGGATCCAGGATCTCCGGTAGGCATGATGGGCAATGTTTGGCCCCCTGGGTCTGTGGTTCCAAGGTCCCTGTCCTGGGTGCCAGCTGTCTGAACAGGCAACGCAGAGACCACAGCGCAGGAGATGGCACGTGAGCCCGCTGGGGTAGGGTCTGTCTTTGTCTTACTTTGTTTCATGATCCCCATCTGCGGCACGCAGCCCCTGCTTGAATGGGAATTGCTCACTGCAAGCTCCTGGCGAGGGGGCCTTGGTGCCTGGTCTGCTGGGAAGCGGGGGAACCTCTCTGTGTTGGGAGGGTGTGCCAGGATACATTCCCCGCTGGCCCTGGCTGCCCTGGGGATTAGCTCTGCCCGATGTCGCACCCTCCTCCTGTGCGTCTTCACTCGACCTGGCTTGCTCTGGGGTCCCCTGGCTCCAGAAACTAACCTCCCTTTGTGCCTCCAGCCAGGTCACTAGATGGTTTCCCCTCCCAGGGGTTACCACAAGCCGTTCTGCACAGTCTCGGGCAGTTCTCTGGCACTTTCCTGATGAGGCCTCTTCCCCAGTGGCTGTAGGGAAACTGGGGACACCCGCTGCTCGAGTTCCAGTCCAGGCACCCTGGACATAGCAACTGTGGTCTGTTGTCCCCTTCCTGGTCACCTGGTCCCCACCTCTTCCCTGATGAACCAGCTCCAACTTCCTACTCGCAGGGAGTAACTGGGCTACTCCATGGCCCCAGCACCCCTGTCTTCTCGCTAGGGGTGACTGCACAGGACCTCCCTGCAGCCCTTTGCTGCCGACAGCTTCCTGGCTTTACAAATCTGGCCCAGCTCCTCCTGTGGCTGCAAATTAGACCTTGGCTATCCTCCGGGTGTGGCCTATAGGTTGACTGGCACTCCCATGCTCTGTGCCACGTCCGGTGCCCTGCCTGCAGGTTGAGGGGAGCATCAGTTAGGAGAGGTGGCTGGGGCAGGCGGGCACACGTCTGGAACAGCTCCCCTGGAGAGGGAGGAGAGCTAGCTCTGGGAAGGGCGTGCAGGATGTTGGCTTTATTCCAGCTGGAGCCAACTTTCAGGAAAGCTTTAAAAACTTGGATCCAGTTGGGCAAATCTCTGTGCACCGTTGGCTGCTCTGAGCAGATTTCTTGTCCTCTGTGCTCCAGGGAGGCAAATGTGCCAGCTCAGCCCAGTAGCAGGGTGGGACTGTGCCCAGTGGGCCCACCCTCCACTCCAGGGCTTTTACATCCACACAGTCATCTTGTGACAAAGCCGCACGCTGCAGCGCCAAGTTGGCTGAGACAAACGAGGCACAAACGCACGTGGGCAGGACCCGGGGGCATCAGACAAGAACGCTGCTCACTCCGCTCCCAACACAGAGGCCTCTACCTCGGACAGCTCTGGGTCAGTGTGTGTGGACTTCGCACCCCCTGCATACAGCACAGCTGAATTCCTGGGCTGTGCTGGGCACTTCTCGTTCCCCACTGGATCGCGCTTCCCAGCTCAGACAAGACGCAAGTTCCTCCCACAGATGGGCAGCGCCTCTCACAGTGTCCAAACCCAGGCCCACCTGTCTGTCTCCATGACTGAGCTGTTCCATCCTGTGACTTTTCTGTGCACTGAGCTGAATCCAGGTTTACTCAGTTGTGCAGGGAGGCCACCCACCCCCATCCTAGAGCTGTAAGGACTGACTCTGAAGCCCGTAATTCTGAGTGATTAGCTGTGGTTAGACACCCGCTCTGGGCCGAGGGGATGAACTTTAAAGCACCCATCTTTATTCGGAGCATTTCACTGGTCACACGGTAACAGCAAGTGGAAGAGGCTAATCCACCGAAACGTAGGGTAATGTGCCTGAGTCCCAGTCACGGAATTTCCTGCAAAGCACAGCCCCATCTCCCGCAGGAATTGTGAAAGGAAAAAACATGCAACCCTGAGAGGCCTTTATACAGCGTACTAAAAATCCAAGTATCAGACACGTCCCATTCAACACAACTTCTGTCATGTCAGCTTTACAGACCAAAGGGAAAGGATTTAAAACCACATTGGGAGGTCTCTGGCTTTGCACTTCAGTGGGAATGGAGGAGGTTTCAGTGGAAACTATTCCCCCCACCCGCCAGTTCAACACTCACAGTTTAAATATATATTTATGTCCAAGAAATTCCAGGGCACTTCACTGGAGAGAGAGATTATGCACAAAAAACAAGGGGGCTGAGGGACAACTGAGAGCTTCTTAGGAATTCTTTATTAACTGCCAAATGCACCACAAAATCCTGTGATCATGTATGAAGGCTTCTTCAGTTAAAAAACCCCAACATCCTAGTTGGGAGAGGAAGTGAAATTAGCAACTAAAAATAAAAATACAAGATATAACAAACGGGAAAATGGCTAATGGCAATCAACGCGGCATTACGGGAAACAGGCCTTGTCACACACCAATTTTACAGTATTTTGGGGTGAGGTTACAGGTTTGGCTGGCAAAGGAAACTGATGACATCGTCCAAAGGGGGAGCCGTGTTAGTCTATTGCAGAAAAACAATGGAGTCCTGGGGCACTTCAAAGCATCTGACAAAGTGGGATTTTTCTCCCACGAAAGCTCATGTGATAAATAAATCTGTTAGTCTTTAAAAGTGCCCCAGGACTCTGTTTTTTGTTTTTGATGACATCATGAAGCTTGGACTTCTGTGAGGCTGTTGTCTGAGCTCCGCACGACAATCAGTTAAAAAAACTGGCACTGCACAAAATTAACTGGATTAAAAACTGGCTAACTGAGAGATGGGGAAAGTAATAGCAAACGAGAATCATCATCCTTGGCGGCAGGGTGTCTCCTGGGATCCATTTCCTCTCAATGCTATTCAGCACCTTTCTCCAGGACCTGGAAGAAAACAGAGCCCAGTACTGCTCACATTTGTGGATGACAATCCCAAAATTGGCAGCGCGGCTGAGAATGGTGGGCACAGATCAGCTCTATAGCCCACGGTGGCTTGCTTGGTAAGGGGGAATCATGGGACCACAAAGCCAGTCATTCATTCTCTCACTCTAGCCCCATGACTGTCCGCTGGGGATAAATCCTTACTGGTCATCAGGTCTGTAATCCAGCAACCAGAGCAACCCATGTGCAGTGCTAGACCCAGGAGCGTGTCTCCTTGTTCTAGTCCCTCCATTATTTACCCACAATGGAAAAGGAGAGACTGGGATCAGGACACTCCTAGCTTAGTGACGGGGCACTCATGGGAGAGGAAGAAGAACCCTCTTCAGACCCGTTCTCCCCTCTGGTGGAGGGGGAATTGAACCTGGGTCTCCCATAACCTGGGGGAAGAGCTCTAGCTGCCGTGCTGAGATCAGTGAGGGGGCAGTACTGTCACTTCCTGCAGTGGGGGGCACGTGCCTCAGTCATTCTTGCACAAAACAACGTAAGCCCTAAGCCCCTGGCTCCCATTCCTGGTGGACGTTGTGTAGGCTGGCACCTCCCTGCAGCCAGGAGTTCAGTATCGATCTCTGGGAGGGAGCAGGGATTCGCCGCCCCCACTCCTGTAGTATCTCCCAACAGGCCAGCTCCAGGACCTCCTGCCTGGCATGCTGGCTCCGGGAGTCGCAGACGACCGTGTCCATCTTGCCCCATTCATGGCGAAGGGAACACTTAGGCTTTGTGGATCCCAGGGTGCTCAGTGACTTTCTAAATGGCTACAGGTTAGGCACCGTAGCCCCGCATGGTGCATCTAGGGCTGAGCACTCACAACCTGGAGTACACAACGAGAGTCCTGTGGCACCTTAAAGACTAAAAGTCTGGACGGAGAACCTTTCTCCTCCCAAGCCCCCTGTGAGGCAGAATCAGCTCCATTGTGCAGACAGGAAGCAGAGGCCTGGATGGCCAAATTTTCAAGGGTGTTGATGTACCTACAGATCAGAGAGAGGCCTCCTAGGATTTCAGAAGCCATTGAGCAGATCAGGCACCAGGCTTCCATGGACTCTGAGGGTGTTTCCCCATGACTTGCCCAAGGTCCTGGGCAGGGCACTGAAGGGAGCTCTTTCTGCTCAGGCCAGTCCCCTAGCCAGCCTTCCTCCAGCAAGAACCCAGACTGCAGCAGAATCAGCAGGGCAGCTTGGGTTTTCATTCTCTAAATAACAATTCTGTTTCCAGGCTGAGCCACAGCCGAGCAATCAGTCCTGGCAGTTCCCAATTCCAGGGAGCCTCCCAGAGGAAATCTCAGCTGTAGAAAGTCGTGTCAATTGACAGGTGGAAAACCAGGAAGAGAGCAATTTGACTCCTGGACAGGATCCTGGTGCGGAGGTCAGCCAGCTTATGGCACCTTCCAGCAGGCACTCAGCTATACAGCTGGGCTGAGGAGACATGCCTGATAATATTGGAGAGCTGAGAGCACCTAGGAGAGTCTTGGGCCTGTTTAGGCTAGGAGGAATGGGATGGAATAAAGGCAACAGTGTCTCCAGGAACAGAAAACTCCTTGCTTGTAACATTTCAAAGCAGACTGACCACGGCTAGGGAACAGTGAACAGAGATCACAGCCCCGTGCCCGAGCCAAGAGGAGGCTTTCTAACAGGCCTTTGGGGTCTGAGGGTCCTTTTAAAGGCAGGAAGGACATTGAGTGAGCCGGGGGACAGCGTCAGCCTGGATCAAATGAGGCAAGGTGACCTCAGTATCCTTGACTCCCCATGAGGGCCAGAAAGGGATCCAGGTGCCCTGGGTGTTTTGGGTCTAGCAGGCGCTGGCACAGCAGAGCGGAAGCTCCATGGGATAGAGCTGGATGCCCCAAGTCAAGAACGGAAACACACCCTGGCATGGAGCCCTGTACCCGGGCCAGCGAGACGGGGCAGCCAGTCTGTCTCTGTTCTCCCACCCTGGGGACAGAGGTGCAGCTAGAGGGGGCCGTGGCCCCCCTTTGAAAGCAAGCCCAGCCAACTGCTTGCTGGGGGACCCGGGGGTGGGGGCCACCCGGGCTGGGGTGCTACAGCAATAGCCGGCCCCGCCCTGGATTCGGGGGGGCTCTTCGAGGGTGGGGCAGGCTGGGTGAGAGCTGCCCCCGACTCTGGCAGGCGGCCCCCACTGGGCCTCCTGCGGGCATAGCGGGCGATGGCTGGTGGGGGGCAGGGAGGCAGCCTGGCCCCACACCTCTGCCAGCCCCACAGCTGCTGGGGGGACGGGGAGCCCGCCCCCCGCGGGTATCCGCAGTCCCGGGTGCGGATCGGAGCGCGCGCCGCGTGCGGATTCTGCTGCTGTCTGCCCAGGGGGCGCTCTGCTGCTATGTCCGCATGCCCGGGGAACGGAGGAAGCGCTCCAGCCAATCCCAGCCCAGCTCTGGTTCTACTCTGCCAGCCAATCAGAGTTTCAGTCACAGCAGAGCGGGGCTTGGCGCGCTATCACTCACTATCAGTCAGTCAGTATGCTGGCCTTTGATTGGTTTATTTCCCAATAATCTTTCCTTTTCTTGTTTGCCGTTCGCCACCTATGCTGTCAATCAGAGATTTAATTGGCGGCCAAGGAAATCTGATTGACAGCATGATTCGCGAACTGCAAACAACAAATGGAAAAGATAGGCGGGGATCATGTGGGAAATGAGCCAATCAGAGGCCAGCATGCTAACAGACACCCAAGACGGGTGCAGATACCCACAAAACCCGGTAGGCGGATCCCGGATCGGATAGAGACTGACGCTGAGCGGATTTAGATCGGATCCGTATCCATATCTGCCCAGTGCGCCTGGGCGGCCATCTTGAGAGAGGGCACTGGAGTAGAAAGCCCGCCCTTGGGCGGCGGCGGCCATCTTTGTTACTGGCACCGCGGGGGGGGGTCACGGCCGGGCCGGGCCGGGCCGGGAGAGCACGTGTCGCTGCAGGGTAAGCGGGTGGGGGAGGGGAGCTGCGGGCCTCCCTCCCGGGACAAAGGTGGGGGGCTCGGCAGGGGGCTGTGGGGGCTCGGCAGGTGGGGGGGGTGGTGGGGGTGGGGGGCTCGGCAGGGGGGCGGGGCTGTGGGGGCTCGGCAGGAGGCGCTGGGCTCGGCAGGGGGTTCTGGGGCTGTTGGGTTTTGGGGTGCTGGTCTAGGCTCCAGAGTGAGTCTCCATGTCCCAGTTCCACTCACCACACTGGGCCTGATCCTGCTGGTGGCTGAGGACCCCTGCTCCCGTCATGCCCCAGGGAGGCCCGGTCTGTTCTGTGCTTCTGTAGAGCTGGGGGAGTGGAAAGGCTGCCCCGTCGCCCCCCGGGGGGGGGGGGCTGCATTTCAGTGGCATGTTCCCTGTTTTATGAGGCACATGGGGACAGGACAGGTCTCTGGACAGATGCCCAGCAGGCTGGGTTAGGCTGGCCGGGGTGCTCACCACTCTCTGTCTCTCTCCTTCCCCAGCCCCAAGGCTCCTGCCTGGCAGATCCACTCTAAAGAGCTGGTTCTCACCCTGTCTATTGTTGTGAGCCGTGCGTGCTGCGCTCTGTGCCATGTGAGCTGCGCTCACACGATGCATATGGCCCACAAGCGCCACAGCGGTGCGCTGCTCCACGGGCACGGGGGGAGAACTGCTGCAGTAGATACAAGCGAGACTAGAGCACCTCTCCTCTGTTCTGCTCCCCGTGGCAGCCAAGAAAAACTGCACCCCCAGGTCGCACCCATGTCCCGTGGACACCTTCGCCCAGCACGGCAGGCGAGTGGGAACTGAGGCATTTGGAAGCAGAAGGATGGGGCATGGATGGAGGAGTGGAGGTCTAAAGGGGGAAAAGACTGGATGTGTGTGTGTGAGAGCGAGCGAGCGAGCGAGCAACCTGGAGGGTTGGCGCACATGTGGATTCAGGGTGGGTGCAGACTTTCATGGGGCACAAGGGAGAGACTGAGACTGAAGAACAGAAGTGCTGAGCTGGGGGAGAACCAAGAGAGTTGGAGAACATGGGGAGAAGAGAGTCGCCCATTTGATAGGCCCAAGAGCTCCCAGCCTCTGATCCCAGTGAAGCTGGGCACTTCAGGATCTGCCTGCTGTGAATGGGGCTAGTTACTTTCCTGCAAGGGACATGCACCTGCCCTGCTTGGTGTGACCAGTCCGACAGGCTGCTGCCCTCCTGGGGCTGTGCTGTGGGATTTTGAGTTTCCTTTCTGCCGTTTTAGGTCTGGGACTGGTGAATTCTCCGTCTTCTGTCTCCTGCTAAGCTGGAGGAGTGGGGCTGCCTAGGACACTCAGAGCCTGAGTGCTGCCTCTCCCAGACCAAGTGACTAACGCTGGCTGGAGTGCCCTGGCTTCGTGTGGATAGACAGACACCACCAGACAGCCAGCGGGACTGGGCAGCCTGGCAGAGAGGCTGAAGAGCAATGGAAGCCTTAGGAAAAAACACTTGAATTGATGTCCTTTGTGAGCAGATGCACTACCTACCTGGAAATTAATGGGCTGGCTGCCTTGTGCGCCTAGAGCCCGGCCTCTGGTGCCCTTCTGCAGCTGCTCTGCCGAGCTAGCTTCAGCTACCAGCTCAGCTTCGACGCTCTTCACGCGGATAGGGCTGCTGCTTCCCCCTGGGCTCAGGAGCCAAGTGGCTGGTTCTGGCTGTCTCCACAGCGCATCACCCTGCCTTGGGCCTGCAATGCTTTCTCACCCAGCAGCTGTCAACGAGCGTGTCTCCGCCTGTTGAAGGAGAGGAGCGGGTCTGGCTGGGGCTGGTGGGTTTGAGCCAGTAAGTCACTGCTTGCCGTGCCATCTCCTGTTGACCCCGAGTGTTCCCCTCACCAAGGCCACTCCTTGTCTCAACACATGTTGCAGGAAAAGAAAACCAAGCTGCGGAAGAAGAGGAAAATTAGCAGCTCGGCTACTCCAGGCTCTGGCATCTGTGCCACCTTACCCCGGGCTGCGACAGAGCAAACAGACCACGCCATGGCTGCTTTCCCTTTTGCCGTAGCTGGTGCTTCTGAGACACATCTCCGCCACATGCCTCTGGGCTCTGGCCATGAATACGTCCCAGAGATCGAGATCAAGCTGGAGTTCAGCGATGAGGAGGAGGAGGAGCGTGTTGAGCGGCAGAAGGGTGGCGCGCTGGGATTGGTGACGGCTTACGGGGAAGGGAGCCATGAGAAGAGGAAGGCAGAGCTATTCCCGGAGGGCCAGGGTAGCCAGTCTCGTGTCACAGAGGACTGGCAAGCCCCTTCCTCTGTGCGGGGCATGAACCAGGCTCTTCGGAAGGGGTGGGCAGCGAGGCACGCCACGCCTCCAGCTTTCAAGCGCACCCGGCGCCGAAAGACCACTTCCGAGGTTTGGCAGTTCTTCTCCCCAGATGCCAGAGACCCCTGCCGGGCTATCTGTATCCTGTGCCAGGCCAGCGTTGGGCGCGGCAAGCTGAGAGGTCATTGCAACACCACTGCCCTCACGCGGCACCTGGCAAGCAAGCACCCGCTGGAGTGGGAGCGGAGGAAGAGAGCAGGGGGCAGGGCCCTGGAGCAGAACAAGGAGGTGGTGGAGAAGGAAGAGTTGGTGGCAAAGGGGTTTCCTAGGTTTGGGACCGGACGTACTCTGGGTTCCTCTACCCAACCTCTCAGTGAGGTGTCCCACAGTGCCCCTCGCTTCCTGTCCATGATCAGTGAGTCCAGTGAGGAGGAGGAGGAGGAGGGGCATGGGAGGGCCAGCACCACAGACACTGATTTCTTCCCCGAATCCAGCGGCGAGGAAAGCAGTGAGAGCAGCAAGGCGGAGGTGCTGCCGCCCCAGGGCAGGGGGCGGTGCAGAAAGGGCAGAAAGGGTAGAAAGGGCAACGTGGAGCAGCCCAAGTTGGACCTGACCATACCCCACCTGGAGATGCTGGTGGGCCCAGCAGACCCCAGGTCCCGGCGGCTAAGCCTCCCCAACCACCCGCTGCTGCCGCTGGGCACCAAGCGCCGCAGGTCCACCTCGGCTGTCTGGCAGTTCTTCTACATCGACTGCAACAACATCAGCCAGGCCATCTGCACCCTGTGCCAGGCCAGCATCAGCCGTGGCAAACTGGGCAGCCACTTGGGTACCTCGGCCCTCAAACGCCACCTGGAGGGAAAGCACCCGCTGGAGTGGAGACAGGGAAGGGCTGTGGGTGCCTCCGCCACCCCTCGAAGCAGCACCCAGGCCAGGAGGCTGCGTGGGGGGCAGGCGGAGGACGAAGAAGACGAGCCCATGGATGATGTCATCCTCACCTCGCCAGCAGCACTGGACAGCCCCAAATCTCCCTGCGCCAGCCCTGGTGGCCCCATGGGCCCTGTGGGCAGCAGCCAGGAGAGTAAGACATCTGCTGGGCATAAGGAGAAAGCCCTGCCCCCCTCCAGGACTCATGCCACCCTGACCGGGCGGGGCAGGGATGCGAGTGGAAAATACACCCCCAGCCACCCCCGGGCACAGGCCTGGCACCGTGGCATCACTGAGCTGCTGTGCGGGATGGCCCTGCCCTGTTCCTTCGTCTCGGCCAAGCCTTTCCACCACTTCATGGCGCAGGCAGACCCACGCTACCGGGTCCCCTCGCCGGCCTTCTTCTCCCGCAAGGCTGTGCCTCAGCTGTGCCAGGCCATAGGCCTGGGCATCGCCCTGGAACTGCAGCAGGCTGAGGTCTGCCATGTGCACCTCAGCGCCCACGTCTGGGCCCACGGACCAGCTGGGGAACATCTGGTGCTGGCGGCGCATTGGTTGACACCCCACTCGGCACAGGCGAGGCACCGGCCATGCAGCTGGCGCAGGCAAGCGGTGCTGTGCGTGCAGGCGCTGCGGAAGGAGCAGGCAGTGGCTGATGTGCAGCAGGTGTTAGCCGAGCAGGTCAATCTGTGGCTGGCCCCCAACTCCTTGAGCCCTGGCTTCCTGGTCTCGGGCGGCAGCCCCGGCGTGGAGCGAGCTGCGAAGGATGGTGGGCACACTCACCTCCCCTGCCTCGCTCACTGCCTGAGTCAGCTGGTGCAGGCCTTCCTGGACCACCACCACAGCATTGAGGGCATGCTTGGGACGGCTCGTGCCATCTGCGCCCACTTCAGCTGTTCCCCGGAGGCCAGGAGGGGGCTGGAGGAGTTGCAGCGGCAGCAGGGCCTGGCCCCACGCCGGCTGAAGCAGGAGGCCACCGCGAGCTGGGATTCCACGTACTACATGCTGGAACGACTGCAGGAGCTGCAGCCGGCTGTGCAGGAGTATGTGGGCAAGCACCAGCTTGATGACGCTGGCTTGGCCCTGAGCGCCAACCAGTGGAAGCTTCTGGGCAGCATGGTGGCTTTGCTACAGCCCTTTGAGATGGCCGTGCGGGAGGCAAGCGCGGCCCACGCCTTACTGAGCCAGGTGCTGCCGCAGGTGCGCTACTTGCACATCTTCCTCAGGCAGATCTGTCTGCACTTCCAGAGCCAGGGTGGGGAGGAGGCCGGCCCTGCCGTGTGCCTGGCCGAGAGCCTGGCCCTGCAGCTCTCCATGGACCCCTGTCTCAGCGAGATGTTCCGCCGTCAGGAGTATGTGCTGGCCACGCTGCTCGATCCCCGCTTCAAGGGCACGATCGATGCCATCCTGCCACCGGGTTCCGACCTCGACCACTGGAAGAAGCTGCTGGTCCAGAAGGTCAAGGAACTCATGGCCTCGGCCACTGGCTGCCCTTCCTCCTCCAGGGATGCCCAGGCCAGCAGGGCCTCCAGCATGGATGTGGTGCAGCCCCAGGAGGCAGAGAGAGGGCCCGGGCAGCCCTATGGTGCCTGGGGGCCAGGTAGGAAGAGCTCTGTGGTGCTGCCGCTGATCCAGAAGGAGAAGACTCTGATTGAACACCTGGAGAGCGTGGGGCTCCTGGCCTCCAAGGACTGTGGAGCCTCTCTGCCCACCGAGAGCCTCTCTGCCTGCGTGATGGTGGACAGGTACCTGTGTGACACTCAGACTGTTGGGGCTCAGGACCACGTGCTGGGATACTGGGAAAAGCGGCAGTGGCTCTGGCCGGCCTTGGCCAAGCTGGCCAGCCTCTATCTGTCCTGTCCACCCTCAGCGGCCTTCTTGGAGCGCATCTTCAGTGCCCCAGACAGCCCCTTCTCCACAGAGCGGCGCCCTCCGGACTGGGAAAGCCTCGAGAGCCTTGTCTTCCTGAGAGCCAACCTGGGGAACTTCCCCAGCTACCCCCGACTGCCCTTCATCTGCTCAGAGGAGGACAGTGCAGGTACAAGCAGTGGGGAGGAGAGGACCTAGCCTGCTTAGAGCTTGTGATTGTTTTCATACAAATATTTATTAACTGCAGTAACCCACAGGAGCCAGGCTATGGTTGGTATCAGTAGGAAGGTTGTAACTTGCTAGGGAGGGTTGTATTGTCTGTGTCTCGGTGTCATATCTGTATTAGGAGATACATCAAGGAGACAATGGCTGCAGCCCTGCAGTCTGGGGGGAA
>ML686075.1:445609-463877 GCA_007922175.1 Pelusios castaneus
CACAGAACAATATAGGTTTGGATCTTACCCAAAATACCACACTGATAGCCAATCCTTTAGTAACTACAACTAAAGGTTTAATATAAAAAGAAAAGAAGGAAAATATGAGAGATGTTAAAGGGTCAAAGTGAATCACATACATACAAATGATTTAGAGTCCATGGAAAGCAGTTTGCAGGTTTGTTCCTCTGGAGTTTGCAGGCTTGTTCCTCTGGTAAACACCCAGCACCCGGGTGGGCCTCAGTCCTGTGTCCAGTCGCAGAAGAATAGTTCCAGAGGTGGGTTTTGGCTGGAGACTGGGGTCTGGAGACAAGATGGAGTCGGGGCTGCTGCCTCTTATCCCCTCTGGCCTCCCCCATGCTGTGTGCAGTTCTTTCCAATCAAAATGGAATTGAGTCACATAGTCAAGTCCTAGTGGCTCAACAGGTTTCTCCCTGGGCCCGTTGTACCTGGGAGCTTCCTTAATGGGCCAAGACAATGGCTGTAGACATCCAGACTGGGGAGTTTCCCAGAATCACACAGGTTGAAATATAGATATAACAAATATATTCCTAACTTCTAATACAGCTGCAATTCCTACTCATAAACCATATAATAATTCCCAGCAAATTACAACCTTTCTATTGATACAAAACACGGCATAGTTCCTATGGATTATTGCAATTATGAAATATTAATAAGAAATAGTATCATAAATGGTCCCTAAATCTGGACAATGTCACAGCATGGGTCCAGGAGCTGCACTGGAGGCCAGTGTCTCAATCAGGAGCAAGCAGAGAGCTGGTTCCTGGGGCAGGGTGCATGGCTCCTGTCTCACTGACAAGGGCTTGGCTCCTGGTCCATGTGTGGATGATTGGAAAAAGGCAAATATAGTACCCATTTTCAAGAAAGGGAAAAAGGAGGATCCGGGGAACAATAGACTGGTCGGCCTCACCTGAGTCCTGGGAAAATCATGGAGCAGGTCCTCAAAGAATCCATCCTGAAACACTTGGAGGAAAATAGAGTGATCAGGAGCACTCAACATGGATTCACCAAAGGCAAATCGTGCCTGACCAACCTGATTGCCTTCTATGATGAGATGACTGGATTTGTGGATGCGGGAAGAGCCGTTGACGTGGTATACCTTGACTTCTCCCTCGAGAGGAGTCCCCGTGGGTGCTCCACCATAGGTGAAGGCGCGCGCCGCGCCACTGACCGGAGATTTGAAAGCAGTGGCCGTTGGAGCCATGCGCATGAGACAGCTGTCTCGCGGCGACCGAGACGCTACTCAGAAAGCGCGTGGCTCCAACCGCCCATTCCCTTCTCTACCACCAGGGTCACTGGCTGGAGACCGGTCCCCCTCATAGAAAAATTTCCCTCAGCCTTAGTTTTTCCCTTAGATTGACCTAGTTAGTTTCGTTTACCCGTGAGACTTTATTTTTTTTTCTTTATTCTGTTAAAAACAAAAAACTCGCACCCTCTCAGCATGCCGGGCTCGGCCGGCTTCAAGAGGTGTGAGAAATGCTGGGATGCCATACCGGCTTCAGACGGTCATTCTGTCTGTACTAAATGTTTAGGAGAAGGACATATTTCTGATAGATGTCCTCACTGTAAGAATTTGAGTTCGAGAGCCAAGAAAGACAGGGATCTCAGGCTCAAACTGCTGTTGATGGAAAGGTCCTTACGACCGGCTTCAGACCTGGGTCGTGGACGCTCTGCCTCCCCGACTCAGCAGTCAGGGAAAAGGCACTTGTCATCCCCTCAAGGAGAGTTTAAAAAAAGGAAACAACTCTCCTTGTCTCCATCTAAAAACCGTGCCAAAGAGGCTGTAGGTTCCTCGGCCACTAAAAGCGGCGCAGAGCCCAAAAAGAAAGCTGCGGCTGCAGCAAGCAGCTCCGACCAGCTGGACAAACTGCCTGGTACTCAGAGGGCTGTCCAAGGGTTGGCACCGCTGATGGGCTCGGCACCGGACAAGCCTCAGAGCCTGGAGGCAGTGGCTACCGACCTGTCTGAGCCGCAGGCATTGATTACTCACCAGTCTCCTAATCAGCTGGAGCCGGTGCAGGAGAACGCTCCCACGGAACCGCAAGCCGCTTCAGCACCGCGGAGAGCTCCTCAAGAAAAAACCTCCGCACCGAGCTCTGCAAGAAAGAAAACAGAAAAGAGGAAACATGTAGCCACACTGAGAGATAGGTCACCCTCTCCTGAATTGACTGCTCAACGCATCAGAAGGGGTCAGCAGCAACAAGGCAGATCTCCCCCTGAGTCCATAAGTGAGGAAGAGGCAGAGGAAGAGATCCTTAGGAACCATCAGGTCTATGACCCTTACTATAGACCACGGTTCATGATGCCATTTCATGACAGGGCACCATACCCCTATTATGAGCAGGGTTGGTATGGCCCTCAACCATCTTACCCTCCTCACTGGTATATGCAGGAGAGATATCCATCATATAAGAGACCAAGGATACAGAATAATAACTCACCTCTGAACAGGACGGATGACCTGCCCACGTCCTCCTCACATTCCCTCTCTCAGGATGAGGAGGAGCAAGACGAAGCTACTCACCTACTCTCCCCACATCAGGAGGTCTCGTCGGTAACGGACGAGGTTATTATCCCAACTACTTCCTCAGCATCACTGGACGACGCCAAGCAGTTCCAGGAGTTATTCAGAAGGGTGGCGGAGTCCATGGAGATTCCTCTGCAAGAAGTAGCTGAGTCACATCACAAACTTCTCAATTTTATGCACACCAGAACAACTACGAGACTGGCATTACCCATGAACAATGCACTGCTGGAGCCAGCGGAGCTAATCTGGCAGACTCCTGCATCTATTCCACCAACTAACAATAGAAGATATTATATTTCAGTCAAAAACTCAGAATACCTCTTTACTCATCCTGCTCCAAACTCGCTAGTTGTGGAAGCAGCAAGTCAGAGGAATAAGCAGCAATATAATAAAATCACTCCATGTAACAAGGAGGATAAGAAATTGGATTTGTTTGGGAAGAGGGTCTATACATCATCATCCCTTCAAATGCGCATATCAAACGATGCGGCTCTGCTTGCAAATTACAACCACACAAATTACCTCAAATTAGCGGATTTCATAGAGGTTGTTCCAGAGGCAATGCGACGTCAGTTCCATTCCATAATTAGGGAAGGACAATTAATATCTAGAACAGCTATGCAAGCGGCCTTAGACGTAGCCGATACAGCGGCAAGATCCATGGCTACAGGAGTGGTGATGAGGAGATCAGCCTGGTTGCACTCCGCCGATCTGCCACTCCAGCTTCAGACATCAATCGAAGATCTCCCTTTTGACAAAAGAAAGTTATTCTTTGAAAAGACGGATGACACTATGCATACGTCAAAAGACGACAGAGCCACACTGAAGACGTTTGGCATCTACCCAAATATGACAAGAACACGTTCAAATAGATTCCAACCATATAACCTGAGGTTCCATTACCAGTATACGAGCAGGCAGAATTACAGGAGACACGATCCACCAAGGGGCAGATACCGGGCCCAGAGACGCAGACAAACCACGGGACAGTCCAACATGTCCCAGAACCCCCCGACAAAGCCTCAATTTTGAAAGCTTGGTCGAGGGACCGTCAAACCTACATCAAATTCCAGGGCAGGTACCGATCTTCCATCATTGACTCAGAGCCTTTTACCACGAATGGACGGCGATCACATCAGACAAATGGATACTAGAGATTATCAACACTGGGTACACCATTCCGTTCAAAACACCTCCAAGTCACATTTCCCCCTCCCTGTCCCTCTTCAGGGACACAACTCACGAACATTTGCTTCTACAGGAGGTGCAGCGCCTACTATACCTAGGTGCAGTAGAAGAAGTTCCACAAGAGCACAGGTGGAAGGGTTTTTACTCCCCCTATTTCCTCATAGAGAAGAAATCAGGGGGCTGGAGACCTATCCTCGATCTCCAAAGGCTCAACAAATTTATAACTCAACAAAGATTCAGAATGAATACATTAACATCGATCATTCCTGCCCTGGAGTCAGACGACTGGTTTGCATCCCTCGACCTGCAAGATGCGTACTTTCACATCTCGATTCATCCATCTCACCAAAGATTCTTAAGATTCAGAGTCGGAAACAGGCATTACCAATACACAGTCTTGCCTTTTGGTGTCTCAACAGCCCCGAGGACTTTTTCCAAGGTATTCGCAGTAGTAGCAGCCTGTTTACAGAGCCAAGGCATCATGATCTTTCCCTATTTAGATGACTGCCTTTTAAAGGCACGCTCAGAGGAAAGAGCAAAGGACGATCTAGCATGTACGATCCAACTATTCCAGAAAGTAGGCCTCCTCATAAACTGGCAAAAGTCAACTACAGTCCCTTCTCAGACCATCTGTTTTATAGGGGCAAGACTGGATTTCTTCCTCAAGACAGATACGAGGCAATAAGCAATCTCGTGGACACAATAACCATCGCCCCGACAATAGATGCATTGACCTGCATGAAACTATTAGGTCATATGGTGGCCACAACGGCGGTGGTCGACAATGCATGTCTTCATATGAGAACACTACAGCTATGGTTCTCAAAAGTTTTCAAACCACATTGGCACCCAACACACACGATCATATCTGTTCCAACAGACGTAAAGCGATCCCTGCAATGGTGGAAAGTACCTGAGAACCTCCTGTCAGGGGTTCCTTTCCGGCAGGTGACTGACACCCATCACTTGGATGTCAACCGATGCCTCTCTCGTAGGATGGGGAGCATGCCTCCACAACGAAACAGCGCAGGGAAAATGGACACCAACAGAACTCAACCTACACATAAATGTGTTAGAGCTTCGGGCGGTTCGCAAGGCATGTGCACATTTCATACCAAGGATCAGAAACGCCCACATACGAATTATGACGGACAACATAGCTTCTATGTATTACATAAACAGACAGGGTGGAGCAAGATCTCCCTCGCTCTGTATAGAAGCTATGAAGCTATGGAGATGGTGTCTAGCCCACGGGGTCACCATCTCAGCAACCTATTTACCAGGTGTCCGAAACACAGTTGCCGACACACTCAGCAGAGCCTTCCCGACAGACCACGAATGGGAATTAAACCAAAGTGTGTGGGACAGCATATGTCGTCAGTGGGGATACCCGACTATAGATATTTTTGCCACATATCAGAACCGCAAATGTCACCGATTCTATTCGAGAGCGGGAATTGGAAGGGCATCCCTGGGAGATGCTTTCCACAATCCGTGGTCAGGCGACCTATTATATGCCTTTCCACCACTCCCACTCATTCAGAAGACTTTGATCAAGATAAGAGAGGAGCAAGCGAGGGCAATAATGATAGCCCCAGCATAGCCACGATGAACGTGGTTCACTCTTCTGTTACAAATGTCAATTCATCCACCCATTCATCTCCCGCTCATACCAAATTTGATTTCACAGAACAATGGAAAAACCCTGCACCAGAACCTCCACAAAATGCACCTGACGGCTTGGCTACTCCATGATTCTCATGAGAGGAACTCCAATGCTCTGAACCGGTCTGAGAGGTACTATTGAATAGCAGAAAGCCATCCACAAGGCGTACTTACCTCCACAAGTGGACGAGGTACACAGAATGGTGCAGATTGAGACACATTGACCCGGTTCAGTCGTCCATCCCAGTTGTTCTCGATTACTTGTTACTCCTGAAAAGGAAAAAATTATCTAATAGCTCAGTAAAGGTACACCTAGCAGCTATTTCCACCTTCCACTCCGATGGCGAAATAGGATCGATCTTTTCACATCCTGTCATAAAGAGGTTTCTATCAGGCTTGCAGAACCTTTACCCAGAAGTAAGAGTGCCACCTCCGAGTTGGGACCTCCAGTTGGTCCTTCAAGCTCTTACTAGCCCTCCATTTGAACCCTTGGCAAGTTGTTCTTTGCTATACCTCTCAATGAAGGTCATCTTCCTAGTAGCTATTACCTCAGCAAGGAGGGTAAGCGAATTGGGGGCTTTAATGACAGAACCTCCTTTTACCGTATTCCATAAGGACAAGGTCACGTTGAGGCCTCACCCAAGATTCATCCCAAAAATCTCCACATCTTTTCATTTAAATCAACCTATAGACTTACCTGTATTCTTCCCGAAACCTCACGCCAATCCCGAGGAAGCGCGCCTCCATACACTTGATGTCAGATGGGCGATGGCGTTCTATATGGAGAGAACGAAGCCATTCAGGAAATCTGAGAGATTATTTGTAGCCATAGCTAACAGATGTAAGGGCTTGGTACTCTCTTCAGAAAGAATATCAAAATTAATATGCACCTGTATTCAGGAAGCATACAAGGCAAAAGGTATTACTGCACCATCAAACATAAGTGTCCACTCCACCAGAGCGATGGCGGCTACTACGGCCTTTACGAACAATGTCTCAGTTGCTGACATTTGCAAGGCGGCGACTTGGGCCTCACCGCATACCTTCATCAGACACTACGCAATAGATAGCATGACTCGAGCAGATGCAACACTTGGACAGTCAGTCCTAGCAGTAATGCATAGATGAGGCTCCGAAGCCCTACCGTCCATTTCAGGGCACTGCTCAGTATACACCTATGGTGGAGCACCCACGGGGACTCCTCTCGAGGGAGAAAGGAAGGTTACTCACCTTGGTGCAGTAACTGGACTTCTTCGAGATGAGAGTCCCCGTGGGTGCTCCACCACCCGCCCTCCTCCCCTCTCTACTTTGGATCCTTGCAGTTGTATAGGTAGAGAAGGGAATGGGCGGTTGGAGCCGCGCGCTTTCTGAGTAGTGTCTCGGTCGCCGCGAGACAGCTGTCTCGCGCGTGCGGTTCCAACGGCCACTGCTTTCAAATCTCCGGTCAGTGGTGCGACGCGCGCCTTCACCTATGGTGGAGCACCCACGGGGACTCTCATCTCGAAGAAGTCCAGTTACTGCACCAAGGTGAGTAACCTTCCTTTTAGCAAGGCTTTTGATACGGTTTCCCACAGCATTCTCGTCGGCAGGTTAAGGAAGTATGAGTTGGGCGAGTGGACCATAAGGTGGAGAGAAAACTGGCTAGATCATTGGGCTCAGCAGGTAGGAATCAATGGCTCGATGTCTAGTTGGCAACCGGTAACGAGTGGAGTGCCCCAGGGGTCGGTCCTGGGGCCGGTTCTATTCCACATCTTCATTAATGATCTGAATGATGGGATAGATTGCACGCTCAGTAAGTTTGCAGATGACACCAAGCTGGGGGGAATGGTGGACACGCTGGAGGGCAGGGACAAGATCCAGGGAGACTTAGACAAATTGGAGCATTGGGCCGAAAGAAATCTCATGAGGTTTAACAAGGATAAGTGCAAAGTCCTGCACTTAGGACGGAAAAATCCCATGCACTGCTACAGGCTGGGGACCGATCGGCTAAGTAGCAGCGCTGTAGAAAAGGAGCTGGGGGTTATGGTGGACGGGAAGATGAATATGAGCCAACAGTGTGCCCTTGTTGCCAAAAAGGCCAATGGCATATTGGGCTGCATCAGTAGGAGTATTGCCAGCAGATCGAGGGATGTGATAATTCCCCTCTATTCAACACTGGTCAGGCCACATCTGGAATACTGTGTCCAGTTTTGGGCTCCCCATTACAGAAAGGATGTGGACAAACTAGAAAGAGTCCAGCGGAGGGCAATGAAAATGATTAGGGGGCTGGGGCACATGACTTATGAGGAGAGACTGAAGGAACTAGGCTTATTTAGTCTACAGAAGAGAAGACTGAGGGGAGATTTGATAGCAACCTTCAACTACTTGAAGGGGTGCTCCAAAGAAGAGGGAGGTAGGCTGTTCTCGATGGTAACAGAGGACAGAACAAGGAGCAATAGTTTCAAATTACAGCTGGGGAGCTCAAGGTTGGATATTAGGAAAAACTTTCTCACTAGGAGGGTGGTGAAGCATTGGAATGGGCTACCTAGGGAGGTGGTAGAATCTCCATCTTTGGAGATTTTTAAGGCCCGGTTAGACAAAACCCTGGATGGGGTGATTTAGTGGGAGTGGTCCTGCTTTTAGCAGGGGGTTGGACTAGATGACTTCTAATATAGATTTGACACCTACCTATAAACCATATAATCATTCCTACCTAATCATAACCTTTCTATTGGCACCAACATGGCATATCGTATATGGATTATAGCAATTATGAAATAGTGATATAAAATATTATTACACATCATCCTCTAAATCTGGACAGAAAAACAAGCTCTGTGGCCCTTTTAAAGGCTAAAGGTCCGTCTACACTAGTAAATTAAGTCGACTTAAGCTGCTGCGTCCACACTGCTATTTCCTTAAGTCGACTTAAGCTGCTGCCTGAGTGGTCCTGGCGAGAAGGGAGCCCCCGCTCAAGCTGCCAGCTGCTAGAGTGCAGGTCCCAGCCTGCGCTTCAGCTGCTCAGCAGCCGGCAGCTGGAGTGTGGGTCACCCGCTCTTCCTCCTGGTCACCCGAGCGGTCCTGGCTAAAAGGGTTCCCCTTCTGCTCCACGCTCCCTTCTCCCCCGGACTGCTCAGGGGCTTGCTGTCCTGGGGAGAGCCAGCCCTGTGTGGGGCTGGCTCTCCCTGGACCGAACTAGTCGACTTAGAGAGTCTAGTGTAGACTCTCTAAGTGAAGTTAGTAAGGCCCACTTTAAGTTGACTTAGGAGTCCTCTGTGGACTCTCTAAGTCAACTTAAGGTCGACTTATTTAAGTCGACCTAAATTCCCCTGTGTAGACATAGCCTAACAGATTTGTTTATCACATGAGCTTTCGTGTGAGAAAATCCCACATCTGACGAAGTGAGATTTTCTCCCACAAAAGTTCATGTGATAAATAAATCTGTTAGCCTTTAAAAGTGCCCCAGGACTCTTGTTTTTCTGTAATAGACTAACACGGCCACCCCGTTGGAACTTAGATGTGGACAGCATCACACACCCTCGCTGCCTGCTGATCACCAATGGCAGTTGGTTGGCTCAGTGAAGGCTTGGGAGGGAAAGTGCTGGGGCAGAGCCCAGAGTCCTTTCCCTGGCATGGTGAGCGAAGCTGAATTCTCTGTGGGCCTGACATAGGTTGGGCTGTCTGCCCTTGGAGCCTCAGGCCAGCGCCAGCTGCCGCAGGGGAAGCAGTGATGTTTGGTGAGCAGGCCCGGGGTGGGAGGGAGGTGCTCAAATAATCGTTGGACCAGGGGCTGAGTTGGGGATTCGCTCTAGGATGTGAGAAGTAGCCACCTGGCCCCTGCCCTGCTCTTCCTGTGACCCTTCTCAGCAGCTGGAGGGATCCCGTTCTCTTTCCAGAGAGAACCAGTTTATGTTCCTCTCTGTCCAGATGCAAAGGTGTGGAGAAATAAACTTCCATCTGGTACCTGTTGCTGCTGTTTGTCTCTGTTCCTTGGTCTGTCATGATCTGGAACAGTGGTTCTCAACCACTGTCAGGACACAGTACGGTGTCGCCACCCAGCCATAAGTGTATCGTGGAGAGCCGGGGAGACAGCTGGGCTAGTGTGTCCTGTAGAGTCGGGACATGCCACCACCCGTGTCATGACCTGCAAAAGGCTGAGGACCACTGATCTGGAGGGTGGGATGGATTTGTGCCCTCAGCACGTTAGGGGATGAGCCTCACTGAGGGAGTGGTAGATACCCTGGAGGGCAGGGATGGGATACAGAGTGAACGGGGTAAATTGGAGGACTGGGCCAAAAGAAATGTGATGAGGTTCCAGGGAGGGCAAAGAGGGAAGAAGTAGGAGGTAACTGGGCAGCAGCGACCATGGGATGGTCAAGTTCAGGACCCTGACAAGAGGAAGAAAGGAAAACAGCAGAATATAGACCCTGGGTTTCAGAAAAGCAGGAGGCTGATGCACAGGGTTCTCTGGGAGGCTAATATGAGGGGGAAGGGAGTCCAAGAGAGCTGACTGTATCTTAAAGAAACCTTATCGAGGGCACAGGAACAAACCATCCCACTGGGCAGAAAGAACAGCAAATGTAGCAGGTGACCAGCTTGGCTTAAGAAAGACATCGTCGGTGAGCTCACACACGATATGGAAGCTTACAAGACGTGGAAGCTTGGTCATCTGACTAGGGAGGAGTATAGAAATCCTGGCGGAGAACGAGTGAAATCAGGAAGGCCAAAGTACAAGTGGAGTTGCCCCTAGCAAGGGAAGTGAAAGTAGCAGGAACGGGCTCTCCAGGAATGTTAGAAACAAGGTGGTCAGGGAAAGTGGGGGCCCCTTACAGAGTGGAGGATGAGCTGGAAAAAAGCTGAAGTCTTCAATGCTTTTTTTGCCTAATTCTTCGCAGAGAAGATCAGCACCCAGACCTCTTCCCTGGGCAGCACAGAATGGGAGGAGGTGAGCAGCCCTCAGTGCTGGAAGAACAGGCTCAGGACTATTTAGAAAGGCTGGACATGCACAGATCCACAGACTGGATGCAATGCACCCGAGGGTGCTGAGGGAGTCGGCTGAGTGGCTACAGAGCCATTGGCCATTGTCTTTGAAAACTCCCGGCAATCGGGGGAGGTCCTGGACAATTGAAAAAGGACAAATATAGGGAAGGAGGAGGATCCAGGAAACTCCATTTGCTGGAGAAATAAGAGAGCAGGTCCTCAAGGGCCTCAGAATGGATTCCTTAGAAGAGAGGAAGGTGATCAGGAACAGTCAGCATGGATTCACCAAGGGCAAATCATACCTGGCCACCCTGCTTGCCTTCCCTGATGAGATGACTGGCTCTGTGGGTATGGGGAAAGTAAAGAATATTGTCTCCCATGGTGTTCTTGCCAGCAAGTTAAAGAAGTGGGAGCTGGCTGGATCTCAGTGTCCACTTGGCAGGGTGCCCAAGGGGTCGGTGCTGGGACTGGCTTGGAGGATGGGGTGAATTGCACTCTCAGCTTTGCAGATGACACTGAGCTGATGGGAGCGGTAGGTAACTGGAGGGCAGTGATAGGACACAGTGGCTATGTCTACACTTACCAAGCTCCCAGGCTACTACATGGGGTAACGCGGAATGGAGAGAAGAGTGGCCCTCGGTGATGGAAAGTCAGGTTAGGGAACACTTAATGAAATTGGCTGTGCACAAGTCCATGGGGCCGGATGAACTGCATCCGAGGGTGCTGAGGGAGTTGGGGAAAGTGATTGCAAAGCCGCTGGCCATTATCTTTGAGAACTCGTGGCGAACGGGGGTGGTCCCGGAGGATTGGAAAAAGGCAAATATAGTACCTATCTTTAAGAAAGGGAAAAAGGAGGATCCGGGGAACTACAGACCGGTCAGCCTCACCTCAATCCCTGGGAAAATCATAGAGCAGGTCCTCAGGGAATCCATCCTGAAACACTTGGCGGAAAATAGAGTGATCAGGAACAGTCAACATGAATTCACCAAGGGCAAATCGTGCCTGACCAACCTGATTTCCTTCTAGGATGAGATGACTGGATTTCTGGATGCGGGAAGAGCCATTGACGTGTTATACCTTGACTTTAGCAAGGCTTTTGATACGGTTTCCCACAGCATTCTCGTCGGCAAGTTAAGGAAGTATGGGTTGGACGAGTGGACCGTAAGGTGGATTGAAAACTGGTTAGATCAACAGGCTCAGCAGGTAGGAATCAATGGCTCGATGTCTGGTTGACAACCAGTAATGAGTGGAGTGCCCGGGGTCGGTCCTGGGGCCGGTTCTATTCAACATCTTCATTAATGATCTTGATGATGGAATAGACTGCGTGCTTAGTAAGTTTGCAGATGACACCAAGTTGGGGGGAATGGTAGATACTCTGGAGGGCAGGGACAGGATCCAGGGAGACTTGGACAAATTGGAACACTGGGCTATCTAGGGAGGTGGTAGAATCTTCATCTTTGGAGATTTTTAAGGCTCGGTTAGACAAAACCCTGGCTGGGATAATTTAGGGGGAGTGGTCCTGCTTTTTAGCAGGGGGTTGGGCTAGATGACCTCGTGAGGTCCCTTCCAACCCTATTATTCTATGATTCTAAGAAACCTCATGAGGTTCAACAAAGACAAGTGCAAAGTCCTGCACTTAGGACGGAAAAATCCCATGCACTACTACAGGCTGGGGACCGATTGGCTAAGTAGCAGCACTGTAGAAAAGGAGCTGGGGGTTATGGTGGACGGGAAGATGAATATGAGCCAACAGTGTGCCCTTGTTGTGAAAAAGGCCAACGGCATATTAGGCTGCATCAGTAGGAGTATTGCCAGCAGATTGAGGGATGTGATAATTCCCCTCTATTTGACACTGGTCAGGCCACATCTGGAATATTGTGTCCAGTTTTGGGCTCCCCACTACAGAAAGGATGTGGATAAATTAGAAAGAGTCCAGCGGAGGGCAACAAAAATGATTAGGGGGCTGGGGCACATGACTTATGAGCATACACTGAAGGAACTAGGCTTATTTAGTCTACAGAAGAGAAGACTGAGGGGAGATTTGATAGCAACCTTCAACTACTTGAAGGGTTGCTCCAAAGAGGAGGGAGCTAGGCTGTTCTCGAGGGTAACAGAGGACAGAACAAGGAGCAATGGTTTCAAATTACAGCTGGGGAGGTTGGATATTAGGAAAAACTTTCTTACTAGGAGGGTGGTGAAGCATTGGAACGGGCTATCTAGGGAGGTGGTAGAATCTTCATCTTTGGAGATTTTTAAGGCTCGGTTAGACAAAACCCTGGCTGGGGTGATTTGGGGGAGTGGTCCTGCTTTTTGGAAGGGGGTTGGACTAGATGACCTCATGAGGTCCCTTCCAACCCTATTATTCTATGATTCTATGATAAGTTAGTTCGAACTAATTTTAGTTGGTTCAAATTAACTTAATTCCAACTAGCATGGCCCCACTAGAATGCTAGTTCGAACTAGCCATGGCCATGCAGGGCACTTGCTTAGTTTGAATTAGTCAGTTGCACGAAGGTCAGTCTGCCGCTTAGTTGGAACTAACATGGCCACAGTGACTTAATTCGAACTAACTAACTAACTTTGCCTTAATTCGACTTAAGGGACTGCTTAAATCGAATTAAGGAAACTCCAGCGTAGACACAGAGTGAATTAAGTCGACTTAATTTACAAGTGTAGATGCACCCAGTGTGACCTAAACAAATTGGAGGATTGGGCTCCAAGAAATCTCCTGCTGATCAGCAAGGACAAGCCCATAGTCCTGTACTTACAACGGTCGAGTCCCAGGCACTGCTGCAGGCTGGGACCAACTGGCCAGAGCTAAAAGTGGCCGAGAAGCTGGGTCTGAGGCAGCATGGGCCTTGTTGCCAAGAAGGCCAAGGGCCTATTGGGTGGGGTTAGTCGGAGCATTGATGCCGGAGCAAGAGCTGTGATCATTCCCTTCCACTCAGCCCTGGTGAGGCCTCAGGCTCTGTACACACGATCAGATTAAAGCGCAACATGGCAATCGCGCTATAACAAACACGTGACCTTTATTGTGGGAGAGCGCGTACACACGTCGCTCCTTGTAACGCAACAGAATTCTCTGCAATATCACGGTGTAGCGCAATGAATTCTGGGCACTTATCCCACGGTTCAATTTTCCGTCAATCTGCGCTTGGAATCATGGGATGAAGGAAAGGAACGCAAAGCGCCATGGGTAAACTCTCAGTTTCCCGTGGTGCACTGTGTTCCCCTTGCGTCTTCCTCATTGTCAATAGCAACTCGCGCCTATTTTCAACAGTGCAGTGACGGACTACTTGTGAGCAATCACAACAGCAACAGCATGGATCCTGCTCTGATCTCCACTGTCGCCTTCAGCATTCTAAATACATCTCGGCTTGTTGCTCAGTACGCAATGAGCTCCGAGTCAGATGAGGACGCTGAGGAGCAAGGTCTGATCGATGCCATGCAGAGCAACAGAACCGCGTTGCTCAGCTCCTTCACCGATCATCTGCACACAGTGCAATGCTGCTTCTGGTCGCGAGAGACGAGCACCGAGTGGTGGGATCGCATTGTTATGCGGCTGTGGGATGGCGAGCAGTGGGTACAGAACTTTCGAATGTGGAAAGCAACCTTTCTGGAACTGTGTTCAGAGTTGGCCCCTGCCCTGCGATGTAAAGACACCAACATGAGGTCAGCCCTAACCGTGGAGAAGCGTGTTGCGATTGCTGTCTGGAAGATGGCGACTCCTGACTGCTACCGGTCGGTTGCAAACCAGTTTGGAGTCGGGAGGACCACCGTCGGATTAGCCCTCTCACAAGTCTGCTGAGCCATCAATCGCGTTCTGCTACAGAGGACGGTGACGTTGGGCAATGTTCGTGAGATTGTGGACGGCTTTGCTGCCATGGGATTCCCTAACTGCAGGGGAGCCATAGACGGCACACACATCCCTATTTTGGCTCCAAACCATCTCGCGACCGAGTATATCAACAGGAAGGGCTACTTCTCCATGGTGCTGCAAGCACTCGTGGATCACAAGGGGCATTTTACCGACATCAATGCTGGGTGGTCGGGAAAGGTGCATGATGCCCGCATTTTCAGGAACACTGGTCTGTACCGGAAGCTGCAAGGGGGTACCTTCTTCCCCAATCAAAAAATTACTGTGGGGGAGGTGGAGATACCCATAGTCATTCTCAGAGACCCAGCATACCCACTGATGCCATGGCTCATGAAGCCGTACACCGGGAACCTAGATCGCAGCAAGGAGCAGTTCAATTACAGATTGAGCCACTGCAGAATGACTGTGAAGTGTGCCTTCGGCCATTTAAAAGGGCGCTGGCGCTGTTTGTATGGGAGGCTGGACTTGGACGAGGACAACATCCCTGCTGTGATTGCGTCATTCTGTGTCCTTCATAACATTTGTGAAAGTAGGGGAGAAAAGTTTTCCCCGGGGTGGGCTATAGAGACACAGCGCCTCGAGGAAGCATACGAACAGCCAGCCACTAGGAGTATTAGGGGGGCCCAACGAGGAGCTGCTCGCATAAGGGAGGCACTCAGGGACC
Source organism: Pelusios castaneus (assembly GCA_007922175.1). Classification (NCBI taxonomy): domain Eukaryota; kingdom Metazoa; phylum Chordata; order Testudines; family Pelomedusidae; genus Pelusios; species Pelusios castaneus. Next base: position 460,514 of record ML686075.1, read on the forward strand.
ATTTCAATGATGCCCTCCCCTAGTTAACTTCCAGGACGCATCAGGTGCACCTTATGAGATTTTCAATGTGTACAAATAAAGGCACTCTTCAAATTATTTGTCACTGTTTTTATTAAAACTTAAAGGGGGGGGGTTACAGGTGGGTGTAGCTGTGGGTCTCTAAAAAGTAGCTCTGGGGAGGACTGGATGTTGCAGTATACCAGGGGGACGGGTGGCCTTCAAAGAAATTCTTTGAAGGACTACGGGGTGTGGGAGGCAGACACGGCTGAACTGTATGGAGTGGAGCCCGTACATTAATCACCTGGGTCTGTAAAGCAATCATGCTCTTGAGCAGTTCTGTTTGCTCCTTCATGACGCTTATCAGTTCGTCCCTGTGTTTCTGCCTCCTCTGTTGGGATTCCTCTTTCCAGGCTCGATTCTCCCTCGCGGATTCCTGTGCTGTTTTCAGCAGGTTCTGAAACATATCCTCCCTGTTTCTTTGAGCATGCCGCTGAATGTTTCTCATGCGGTCAGCTGGGGTAGACACTGGCCTTGTGAAGTTCGAATCTAAAAAAAAAAAGAATAATAAAGCTATTGTTAACACATAGCTTAGATAACCAATGTAACCTTCCAGTAGCACATTCCACTGGAAGGTGCAGGGCAGTCAACATCCTATGCTTCGCTGAAGCAGACAAGGTACGTCCTAATAGACGGCTTACTGGGGGCTAACATTCTGCACAGGGCACACAGATGGAACCCGATATCTCTCTCCTCACAGTGCCCCTGCCAGCTAGAATACATATCCTACATGCACTGGTTGCAAGCCAGGACCGTGTGCTGCTGCACTGTGTGCTGCCATGGTTCCCAGGGCTGTGCTTTGCAGCTGGCGAGGCAGAGTATCCGTCTTTGGGAGCATAGACACAAACGCTCTCCCGTCTAACCTGAGTAGTAGGCTCTGGAGGTACATCGAGGAAACCTTTACTGACCTAAATACAGATGATTTTTTGACAGTCACTGCTTGTGTTGATGCACTTCTAATGAATGCAGAGTAAAGAGCGTGCACAGCGGGGACCGAGACAGCAAGCATCCCCACCCCGGACAATGATATTTTAGCAGGAGCCATAGCTGCACGAAAGAGAAACTTACCGGAACCCCCCTCTGCCGCCTCAGAGGACACGCTGCAATTCATGTCTTGGGTGGACGTCTCAGCACGGGTGCAGAAGAGCTCCTGGCTACACGCTGTTGCTCTTTCCTCCAGGTCAACCTCCATCTCCTCCTCCTCATCGATCACGTCCTCATCCTGCTTGGCTCTGGCATTCAGTGGATGGGGGGGAGGGGGCTGATGTGTCCACGGGACTCTTTGCAGTGGTTGTGGGGTCCCCACTGAGGATGGCTTCTATCTCCTTATAGTACCTGCATGTAGCAGGTGCTGATCCCGAACGGCGGTTTGCCTCCTTCGCTCGGAGATAGGTTATTCTTAGCTCCTTCACTTTTGATCTGCACTGCACAGTGTCTCTATCATAACCTCTCTCTGACATGGCCCGAGAAATTATGCCAAATGTATCATAATTTCACCTGCTGCCACGTAGCTGCGCCTGCACAGCGGACTCTCCCCAGATGCTGATCAGGTCCAGCACCTCTGCCGTGCTCCAAAGGGGTGCACATCTTCCACGACGGGCCGCCATTGCTAGTGAAGATTGGAGCTGCACTCCACTCCACGAGGAAGAGAACAGGAAGTGAAACAGACAAGAAATTCGAAAATCCCGGGAATCTGATCAGGGCGGGGACTGTTTCGTCACGGCCACAGAGCGGGTGGGGGGAAGACCAGAGAGGACGACTTTGGAATGCTGGGACACTTCCGGAGGCCAATCATTGCGCGGTAAGTGTACACACGAGTGGAAAGGCGCAACAGCTGTTCCGCATTAACTGCTACCACCCTTGTCGAGGTGGTTTTTGTATTGCACTACAACAGGGCAGTTAACGCGCAACAGCCCTATTACACGTGTGTACGCTGTTGTTATCGCGCGGTAGTGACTGTTAATGCGCGATAAAGTGATCGTGTGTACAAGGCCTCATTTGGACTAATGTGCCATGTTTGGGGCCTTCCGTTCGGGAAGGGATGTGGACAAATTGGAGACAGTCTGGGGGAGGGCGATGGAAGTGATTAGGGGCTGGGACACATGAGGGGAGGCTGAGGGACCTGGGCTTGTTTACTCTGCAGCAGAGCTGCATGAAGCAGGATTTGATAGCTGCCTTCAGCTACCTGAAAGGGGGGCCAGGGAGCAGGGGTGGCTGTTGTCAGGGGTGGGAGATGACAGAACAAGAAGCAATGGTCTCCAGTTGCAGAGGGAGAGATGTTGTGTAGATTGGATATTAGAAAAAGCTTTTCACGAGGAGGACGACGAGGGTAGCCGCACGGGATGGTTAGTGAGGAGGTGGTGGAATCTCCGTCCTGAGAGGATTTTAAGGCCCGGCCAAACACAGCCCTGGCTGGGAGGTTTAGGTGCGCTGGTCCTGCTCTGAGCAGGCGTTGGACTAGATGTGTCCTGCAGTGCAGAGGGGAGCCGTGCCAGTCTGTTTCAGCAAAACAAACAGGGAGTCCCGGCACTTGTAAAGAGTAACACCTTTATTTCTTGCATGAGCTTTCGTGGGCAGAATCCCACTTGGTCAGGTGGATGAAATGGGGGGAGCATGTTAAATGTAAATAGAGAGAGACAGAGAAGGGGGTCACAAGGTTCGTTCAGACAGATCCAGCGGGACAGGCTGCTGGCCTCTCTCTGCCAAGGGAACCAGCTATTTTGACTCCAATGGTAAAGCAGCCGATTCACTTGGCAGAGAGAGGCCAGCAGCCTGTCCTGCTGGATCTGTCTGAACGAACCTTGTGACCCCCTTCTCTGTATTCACACCTACCATGTTTCTCCCATTTCAGCCATCAGACCAAGTGGGATTCTGCCCCCAAAAGCTCGTGTGAGAAAAGAATTTCTTCGTCTCTAAAAGTGCCCCAGGACTCCTTGTTTGTCGCACGCACAGGCCCAGGCCCAGGTACCCACGCGCTGCCCCTCCCATGCCGACGCCAGCTGATGGACACACGGCGCTGCCCCTCCCCCCACGTGACCGAACATGCCTCTGGCCCTTTAAATGTTCCCAGTCCCTGCTGCCATGGCCCCTGTTGCCATGGCAACTGCGGAGGGGGGGTGGAGGGGCGCCCTGTCTTGCAGAGGGATCTGGAGAAGCCAGGAGGCGGCTGTGCCCGGGTGAGGGGACAACAGCTGGCGGTTGTGAGTGCTCGTGTGTACGTTGTCCTGGCCCTGTGTGTGTGTCTGCGTGTTCACCCGTGCGCATGCATTCGTGTGCGTGTCCATGTGTTCCCTCATGTGTCTCGGTG
>ML686075.1:482775-515344 GCA_007922175.1 Pelusios castaneus
GGGGGAGGGTGGGTGTGGGGAGGGCTGGCAGAGGGGGCAGGGTTGAGCTGGGGGGAGGGTGGGTGTGGGGAGGGGCTGGCAGAGGGGGCAGAGTTGAGCTGGGGGGAGAGGTCGGTGTGGGGAGGGCTGGTGGGGGGCAGTGTTGAGCCGGGCAGAGCGGGGTGTGAGGGAGGCTGGTGGAAGGGGTGGCCATGGGGCAAGGCTCGTTTGAAGCCAGGTTTATTCCTTGTCCCTGCCCCGTGCGGGGAGCTGATGTGAGTGGTGGGGGAGGAATTCCTCAGGATGCTGCCAGGGTGGGATGGTGACGTGGGATCCAGGGCTGGCACTGAATGACGGGAAATGCCGAGGGAAATCTTCGTGTGTCGTGACAAATGTGGCCTGCGTTCCCTCGGACTGGCCGGAGCGCCCCCAGCCTGCTGTTTGAGTCTGTTGGGGACACGCTTTCAGCTCGGATGGCTCCCTATTGTCCAGCGTCCTGTGGGCTTCATGAAATACAGCGAGAAGTCGAGTTACTGAAGGGGCTGCAGTGGCGGCCCCTGGGCGACTACCCAGGTAGAGAGGCAGCCCAGTGGTTGGGGACGCCCAGAAGCCATCATGTGGGCGAGGCAGGGAGATGGGAGCAGACTTTGTAGAATCAAAGGCCTGAAAGGGACCTCAAGAGGTTACCTAGTCCAGTCCTTACCTCAAGGCAGGAGCAAGCATTTTCTCTAGCCCACCCTGCCAGGTGTCTGGCCAGCATGCTGCTGTGGGCTCTCCGTCACCGGAAATTTGTAACCTCTCGGGTCAGTTTGTTCAGCGCTTAACTGAGAGTGAGGACATTTTTCCTCATGTCCAGCCTAAACTGCTCTTGCTGCAATTCCAGCCCATGGCTTCTTGTCCTGCCCTTAGAGGTTAACAAGAACAACTTTTCACCTTTCTCCTTGTCGCAACTTTTTGTGTCCTTCCCCACTCAGTCTTGTCTTCTCCGGACTAAACAGACCCAGTTTTTTCAATCTTTCCTCAGAGGTCGTTTTCCAGACCTTTAATAATTTGTGTTGCTCTTCTTTGGACTTTCTCCAATTTGTCCACATCTTTCCTGAAATGAGGCGCCCAGAACTGGACACACTACTCCAGCAGAGGCCTCATCAGGGCGGAGTAGAGCTGAAGAATTATTTCTCCTGTCTTGCTTACTGCACTCCTGTTAATACATCTCAGAATGGGGTTTGCTTTCTTTTTGCAGCAGCGTTACACTGTTGACCCCTATTTAACATTCGGTCCACTCTGGCCCTCAGATCCCTTTCCGCAGTGCCTCTTCCTAGACAGCCATTGCCCATTGTGTATGTGTGCAACTGATTGTTCCGTCGTAAGGGGGGTACTTGACATTTCTCTTTATTGAATTTTATCCTATTTACTTCAGACCATTTCTTCAGTTTGTCCAGATCATTTTGAATTTTAATCCTATTCTCCAAAGCACTTGCAACCCCTCCCAGCTTGGTATTATCTGCAAACTTTATAAATGCACTCTGTGCCATTGTCTAAGAAATCACTGATGAACAGAACCGGACCCACTACTGATCCCTGTAGGATCTCACTCAATGTGCCTGTCCAGCTTGAGTGGGGACCACTGAGAACTACTCTTTGAGAATGGATTTCCACCCAGTTCTGCACCCGCCTTAGAGTAACTCTGTCTAGGCCAGTGGTTTTCAAACCTTTTTGCTTGGGACCCAGTTGAAAAAAAATCATTTATGCCACGACCCAACAGTTACATCTGTGAGCAATGCATTCCAGGCTTTCGGCGGCGGCAGGGGATGCCGTGACCCAGTATCCGAGGGCCTGTGGCCCAGTGCGGGTCCCTAACCCCTGGTGTGAAAATCACTGTTCTCTAGGCTAGATTTCCCTAGTTTGGTTATGAGACTGGTGTGTGAGCCATCAGCAGTCTAGTTAAAGTCAAGATATACCACATCTACCACTCCCTCCCCGTCCACAAGGCTTTTTCCCCTATCAAAGACAGTTATTAGGTTGTTTGAAACAATTTGTTCTCGACAAATCCACGCTGATTGTTACGTGTTACCTTTTCATCATCTAGGTATGTGCAGATTGCTTTTTGCCCCATTATCTTTCCAGGTACTGAAGTTCCATTGATGGGTCTGTAATTCCTGGGGTCACGCTTATTTCCCTTTTTGTAGGCTGGCTTTATATTTGCCCTTCTCCAGTCCTCTGGAATCTCCCTTCTCCACCATGATATTTTTTGAAGAAAATTGCTAATGGCTCAGATATCTCCTCAGTCAGCTTCTTGAGTATTCAAAGATGTATTTCATCAGGCCATGGTGACTCAAAGACTTCTAACTTGTCTAAGAAATTTTTGACTTTCCCATTTTAGCTTCTGATCCTATCTCAGTTTCACTGGGATTCACTGTTAGACATCCAGTCACTACTAAACTTTTTGGTGAAAACTGAAACAAGTCAGTTTGTACTTCTGTGATTTCCACATTTTCTGTTTATCACCTTCCCTGCCCCCTATCTCCATTGATTAATGGGCCTATACTGTCCTTGGTCTTTCTCTTGCTTCTTATTTATTTATAGAGCGTTTTCTTGTTACTCTTTATAGCTCTAGCTAATTTCATCTCATTTTGTCCTTTCTAATTTTGTTCCTGCATGCTTGTGGTGTTTGTTCGTATTCCTCCTTTGGAATCAACGTTGCTTCAATTCTTTGTAGGACTCTTTTTTGAGATATAGATCATTGGAAATCTGGTTAAGCCATGGGGTCTCTTGCCATATTTCCTAGCTTTCGTGGGCATTGGGATAGTTTGCTCTTGGTCTTTAATAATGTCAGTTTGGAAAACTGTCACATCCTTTAAACTGTTTCCCCTTAAGCGTGCTGGTCATGGGATCTTACCTTCCAAAACTCCCTCGGTCTGCTAATGTCTGCCTTTTGGAAATCATTATCGTTATTGGTTTGTTTTCCCTCCTACCATTCCTTAGACTCATGGACTCCGTCATTTCACTCCATGAGCACTTCCCCATTTCAATTCCCAACCAGTTCCTCCCTCCTTTGTCCCAATCACAGCTAGCGCAGCCTCTCCTAGTAGCTGTCGCCACATTCGGAAATAAAGAATTCTTGCTAATCTGTGCCCTGCTGTGTTATTTTCCCAACAGATGTCCGCTAGCTGAAGTCTCTTGTCACCATTAAGTCATGTGCTTTGGATGATTTTGTTAGTTTGAAAGAAAAGCCTGGTCCCCCTCTTCTCCTTGGTTAGGCGGTGTGCAGCAGACCGCTATGCTGACATCACCTCCCAGAGCCAGTTCTGCTGCAAGGGCGTATGCCTGCTTGCCACTGTTACCCCTTCTGACCTAACAAACGAGGAGTCTGGTGGCACTTCAAAAGACTAAGAAAAGTATTTATCACATCAGCTTTTGTGAGAGAAATCCCACTCCATCAGACACTTGAAGATGGAGGACTTACAGACTAGGAAGAAAATCAATCTAATTAATAACCTGTCCCTGGCTGTCTGCCAGTCGGGAGGCCCCTCTGCACGCTGAGCCCGGCTTTCTCGGTAGGTAGAGCGATGGGCCAGCAGAGGGATTTCTCTGTCTTCTTTGCAAAGTTCATATACACTTTTCCTCCCACCAGCTCACTGGTCCCTGCAGTTTCCCGGCGATTAGATTTCCTGCTGGGTGTTGTCCTTCAGACCCGAGCCTGGCTTGAGGGTTCCCCTCCGAAGGTGCCCCATGCAGGGAGGGTAGCCGAGACAGTGAGTGCTCGGTAAATGTCCCACCCCAGAAGTGTGGCACTAATGACGTTTGCAGCACAAAGAAGCTGCTCTGCCCACTCTGTGATTGGCTTCAGCAAGGCTCCTCTGTGGCCCAGGGAGAAAAAGGGCTGGAAACTGAAGCTAGCTGCGACCTCGTCACCGCAGCCAGCCAGGGGCACGCGCAGCTGGTACAGGAGGTGAGCGTGTCTGCCTGGCACAGTAGAGCGCCGCCTGCCATCTTTTCATGGTCAGGTGCTTTGGAAATGTGACCTTTTCTGCCCGCCCGGGATGTCTGCAGCTCTGGTGACTTCAGGGGGAGCTGTGGATAACTGGCACCTCGAAAAGTCAGGGCCTGGGTGTGGTTATTAGGCACATCAGACTTAAGCCTTCATATGCTGGTTCTTCAGAGCTGGAACATGCAGACACTGTGTCCCGCGAGGGAGGGGCTCTTGTCTGTAATCCTGCCTTCGTATACCGCCTGAATCCTGCCCTCGGTGCTGAGCTCCCTTTCTCAAACAAGGTGGCGCAGCGCTAGGGAGGGGATAGAGACAGACACGCATGCTCCAAGGCCTGGAGCGATGGAAAAGAGTGGGATTGCTCCGGTTAGGGAGGAGGAACAACCGTAAATCAGGGACTCCCAGTTAGCACGGCCTGCCACACGAGAACAAAGGGGCGTTGTGTGATGGGGAAAGGCAGGGCATTTAAAAGGCGGCAGAGGAGATAGTTTGGGTGTGTTGAACCTCTAGCGTTCACAGCTATGAAGAGCTGTGGGCCAAGGATCACTGCCCTAGTAAAACAGTGGGATGGGGGGAAACCGAGGCCTGCCGACCGGCAGCGCTACCGAGCGTCAGTTCAGGATTGTGTAGCCTGGTGGGCTGGGAAGGATAAAGGGGCTGTGCTTTCACTGACGGACAGGGACAGGCTGTCTTCCTGCTGCACCGTGGGCTGCTGGGAAGTGTAGTTTTCTCTCTCTCCCGGTGTGTACTGTGAAGCAGGCCAGGCAGCGCTTGCATGCGGCATATCCTCTTCCCAGCATGGACTACAAGTCCCAGTAGTGCTGAGCGTGCTGGGCTTGGGGAAGTTTGCAATACAGGGGCCCTGTGAATTCAGTACAGACCCTGGGCTCAGCTGAACTCTTCCCCTAAGATGGCTGGAGGGAGGTGGCGTAAAAGCCTCAGTAAAGTCCCTCCGAGCAGCTTCCTAGCCTTTGTGCGTGCCTCTCACTCACTCACTCTCTTTGCAGTCCAGGCAGGGATCCGCAGCAGCTATTAGGAGAAGCTGGGAGGAGGGACGTTCGAGTTGCCAGACCTGGTAAAGGTGAAAGGAAAGGATCTCGTCCTTGCACCCTCCACGGAGGATCTACCTCATCTTCACCTCTCCCCCAGGGAAATGCCTGCAGGGGGTACTGCCCAGGTAGGCTGCAGCTGGCAGACTTGCTGTCTCACGCACGCAGGTTGGGACAGGACAGGGTTAATCCCTCCATGTCTGACGGGGGAGAAAGTGGCTCTGTGCTGGATGGGGCAGCCTTTGATGCCCTGGTGCTGTGGGAGGGGTGTATGGTGTGTCTGACACATTTGGGGGTGTTGGAGACCTACCAACAGGGTCACCCCTTCTGATTTCTTGTCATCATTGGCAGCCCTGGCTGAGCCGCTTCCTCGGGGGACAGTCTCCAGGCTGCTGGAATAGACAGACCTCGCACCCCGCGAGTCTTCTGCCTGCTGAGGATGAGCTGCGTCCAGACCCGCTTTGTAAGTTGAGTCTCTGGCAGCAATCTGCTGTCTCGTCGTGGTCCAGCTGCCCTAGGCCCCAAGATCAGTGCCAACTCCAGGTCTTCCCTGTGCAGGCCTCTGCTTTACATGGGTGAACCTACAGAGACGTGGTTACAGTTAAAGCGAGTAACGCAGCTGTCACCAAGGCAGTTCGTATCCAGAGCACAAGGGATATGCGGGTATGCAGCTAGCTGCTCGGGAGACCCTACCGCAGTTTCCTCACCTCTGCTGAGAGCTCTTTGGGTCTTAGTCAGTGTCCTTCAGGGAATCCATAATCCTTCTGTGGCCCCTCCTCGTGCCCAGCCTTCTCCTTCAGTTCTGGGCTCCGCTAGCTAGAGGCGTCACCAACTTCAAGTGCAACTTGACAGATTTCCTGCATGGGGGGATGTGGTGTATCCCAGATTCACTGATGGGGAAACTGAGGCACAGCTAGAGGTGTGACTTCTCAAGGTCACGTAGTGAGTCAGTGGCAGCGCTGGGTATAGACTCCCAGCCCCCTGCTCCAGCCACTCTTCCCACATGTGAGATGCTGCCGGCCAGCACTCTGTTACTGGGTCTTCTGTCCATTCCACCCAGCTGTGGCAATCTCTTTCCTCCAGGCAGAGCTGAGTTGATCCCAGGCCTTCTGCTCTTTGACATGACGCCTGCTGCACACTGAGGTAGGCGGGAGCTACGTACTACCAGCCACGTCGCCCTGCGCCAGTCAGGCAGAGGCAGCCGGGTCTCCACTTCAGTCAGCACCCCGTGGCCTTTCCCAGCAGACGGGGTGGGGTGGATCCTCGCCTTCCTGCAGAGACAGCCTGCAAAAAGGGGGTTCAGTGGAGGAGCTTCCCCCTGTTCCAGCACCCCCACAGCCAACGGGGCTGGATTAAAGTTGGTGCCAGGCGAGTGGGGCTGCTGCTCTGTTCTGGAGAGGGGTGGGCAGTGTGGCAGCAGGGTGAGTTACGAGCTGCGATGGCAGGCAGCATGTGAGGGGCTGGAGAATGGCCAGCAGTAACTCCCGCTCTTCGGGCAGGGGACGGGCCTGGGCTCAGCCGTCACGCTGATTGAGGAGGCTGGACCTTCTCCTTCAATCTCTTGCCAGACTGGGCTCCCTGGAACCAGAGCTGGTACTTTAGGTGCAGGGGACAAATCTCCAGCCCCTGGACGGCAGCGTCGCTGAGCTCGCTGCCCATGGCTGCCCACGCCCCGTCTCTCGGACCAGCCTGGGATCTGGGAGCGAAGAGCTGAGGTGTGATAAAGAGACTAGCAGCCAGACTCTGTATTCCCTCATGGCTTCTTTACAGCCCTCCCTGGCATGGCAGAGGGCTGCTTCCTGGCTGCAGTGGGGGGCTGTGGGTGCTGGAGGGGCTCACCCCCTCTGGTTGGTGGGGCAGCAGGGAGCTCCCCGTCCCCCTCCTCATTACGTTGTTCCTCTCTTCAGAGGCTTGGGTGAGAGCAGGCCTGGCCCAGCCAGCACGGCGGGGAGTGCGGGTCTAGGGCTGCCCGTGGCAGGGTCTGAGAGCCCCTCACAGCGCAGTGAGGCTGGCCCTCTGGCTGGGCATGGCCATGTCCGAAGAATCATGCCCATCAAAAGAGGGGGCAGGATGGCACAGCGAACTGGAACTGGGCTGTGGTGTCTTTCCTCGCGGCGTCACCAGTTCAAACCCAGGTCAGTGCTGCTCTGGGATTGGAGGGCATTGGTCCACTTCTTGGGGAGTCTCCTGGGCCCCATCCCCCACTGGCCCGGCCACTGCCCCCCTTGCACGAGATGCCAGCAGTCAGGTGGGCACTGGAGACCTTTCTCCCCGATGCCAGAGGTGCTGGGACGATAATGACGTTTTCCATGCTCCCCTCTCTGCTGGTAGCTGTGTCCCGCGACCAATCCAGTGAGATGCTGAGTGCCCTGGCTCCTGTTGGCTTCAGTGGGGGCAACCATGGTCCAACCCCTGGTAACAGGAATATTTTTTCCCCAAACCAGGCCACCCAGCTCTGAAACCTGATCTCTTGTCCCGGACGGAACGAGGGGCAGAGCCAGGGATTGGGATTCAGCTGGTTTCAGGTGCCTTAGAGCGTCCGCTAGATCCCTGCACAGGTGAGTGAGCGCAGGTGAGGTAGAGGGAAGCCGGCGAACTGCCTTTGGCTCCATTCCTTTCATGTCTTTACTCACTGATACCAGATTGTTGCATGATTTGTTGTGGTTTCAGGGGCTGTGTCCGTCATGGTTTGGCACCAGTTCTAAGTGGCTTCTGCCTGTTACCCTCTTTTTGATTGAGTGGGTTAGTGAGGGTTGGTGGAAGAGGCAAAGGACAAGTCTGGGCTCTGCCACGTTGACCCACTGTGTGAATTTGGGTCAGGTCATTTCACTGTCCTGGGCCTCGGTTTCCCCAGCAGTACAGCATGGGTATTAAGTCCTCCCCGCAGACAGGCTGGGGATGTAATTCTTTCATGTGCCTGCTGCGCTTTGAGATTCTGGGCTGAAAGGCACAAAAAAGGACGAAGTATTTTTAAGAGTGTTTTGAAGATACGTTGTCTCCCTGGCAGGACCTGCTCCCTGTGTCTGGCAGTCGCAAGGAAAGGAAGCTGCCCAGGGTGCCCGAGTTGCTTTAATGACACGCTAGGCAGCAGAGGCTTGGGGTAAATGAAGCCGTTCCCCTGGGACGAAGGTTCATTATTTTATTGGTGTAGTAGCGTACGCATCGCCTCCAGCACCGGGGTGTTTTCACAGCCTAACCGTCCATGACGACTCCCTCTTATCCCCACCAGGCTACGGCTTCTTCAAGCCCGATTGTTTGTTCCGTGTGGAGCAGTGGGAGGCACGCTATATGGAGGAGCAGCACAAAGTGGAGGAGAGCAAGATCCACAGGAGCGCCTGTGTGGGTGAGTGAGAGGCCCTTTGTCTGGTCTTTGCCCGCTCCCAGTGGATGCTGAGGTCAGAGCGCGGTTTACCTAGACCAGTGCTCCGGGGGCTGCACGTCCACAGCAAGGTCTGCAGGCCCCAGCGCAGCCCTCGGCGGCTACAGGCTGGCTTCCAGCCGGGGGAGCTGCTCATTTCTCTACCATGTTATGGAGCGCAGGGAAAAGCTGAGGAGCTAACACTGTCGCTCTCTCTCTCTCTCTCACCCAGCTGAGCACAGGGATGCGGGCACAGTGGCGCAGGAAGAGCAGAGCGCTGAGAGATTTGCTGGGGACCTGGAGCTGTCCCCCATAGTCTGTGACGGCTCCAACGGCTCCTTTCACAGTCAGCAGCTGGTCCCCAAGCCGCAGCAGACCACGGTCAAGACGGAGGAATCGGCTGGCTTCAGCAAATGCTCCAGTGCCGTTGTCCGTCAGCTGGGATCTGGGCCTTTCCAGTGCGCCGAGTGTGGGAAACGCTTCCGTCAGAAGCAGAGCCTCATCACACACGAGAGGATCCACACGGGGGAGAAGCCCTACCGGTGCCCGGACTGTGGGAAAAGCTTCAGCCAGAAGCCCAACCTCCTGACTCACCGGCGGATCCACACCGGGGAGCGGCCCTTCTCCTGCACGCAGTGCGGGAAGAGCTTCAGCCAGAAGGCCAACCTCGTAGCCCACCAGAGAACCCACGTGGGGGAGAAGCTGCCGCAGTGGGGCGGTCCGGGGTCGAAGCCAAAGGCCCTGGCACAGCAGGGAGAGCATGAGGAAAAGCGGCCATTCGTGTGCCCCGAGTGTGGGAAGAGCTTCACACAGAAGCCCAACTTGGTGACTCACTACCGGACCCACACCGGAGAGCGGCCCTTCAGCTGCGCCCAGTGTGGGAAAAGCTTCAACCAGAAGACCAACCTGGTGACGCACTACCGCACGCACACCGGGGAGCGGCCCTACGCCTGCCCCCAGTGCGGGAAGCGCTTCACCCAGAAGACCAACCTGGTGACACACCAGAGCACCCACACGGACCTGCGCCCTTACCCATGCGGCGAGTGCCAGAAATGCTTCAAGGACAAGGTGTCCCTGAAGGCGCACCAGAGAACCCACAGCCTGAGCCAGCCCAGACTCCCTGGGAATCCAGAGCCCGGCTTGCTGCATAGTCCCCCGGCTGTGCCACTCCAGCCCGCCAGCACTGAGCAGGAGGGCCAGTTCAGTCCCGCTCAGCCAGTACTCACCCCGAAGATCCCCAGGAGCCAGGCCCCGTGCACGTGCACGGACTGTGGGAGCAGCTTCCCCCAGAAGCAGCCGGTCCCGCTGCACCAGCAAACCTCCTCGGCAGAGCAGCCCTTCCTGTGTGTGCCGTGTGGGGACAGCTGCCAGCCAGCGGCGCCTCTGAAACACCCCCACGAGCGGCCCTGTGAGAGCACCCCGTGTGTGAGAGGCTTCAGCCCCAGTCAGCATCTCCTCAGATACCTGGGCCCCAGCCTGGGCCCCGCCGACGCGGTGCAGGCAGCCCACGGGGCAGAGCGGCCCTTCATCTGTAACCAGTGCGGGAGCAGCTTCAGCGTGTGGCCGGCTCTCGTTGCCCATCAGAGCACCCACGCCGGATGGCAGCCGCCTCAGCTTCCTGACCGCGGGAAAGGCCTCCGGACCCGGCTGTCCCTGCCAGCCCAGCAGGAGCCGCAGGCGGGGGAGAGAGCCTGGACGTGCCCCGAGTGCGGGCGGAGCTTCAGCCAGCACAGCCAGCTGGCCAAGCACTGGGAGAGCCACCGGGGCAACAGGCCCCACCGGTGCGACGTGTGCGGGAAGAGCTTTGGCCTGAAAGCCAACCTGATGACGCACCAGCGGCTGCACACAGGGGAGCGGCCCTTTGCCTGCAGCCAGTGCGGGCGGCGCTTCAACCAGAAGGGGAACCTGGTGACCCACTACCGGACCCACACGGGGGAGCGGCCGTTTGTCTGCCCCCAATGCGGCAAGAGCTTCAGCCAGAAGCCCAACCTCCTCGCCCACCAGAAAACCCACATGGGGCGACGGCCCTTCGCCTGCACCCAGTGCCCCAAGCGCTTCAAGGGCAACATGTCCCTGAAGATCCACCAGCGGGTCCATGGCGGGGAGAGGCCTCCCGCCCCGCCCCCAAGTGTGGCTCTGATGGAGCCCCCCCCCGGGAAGAGGTGCTGTGCCCACGCCCCGTGTGGGAAAGCCTTCAAGGAGGATGTGGCTCTGCAGGTCCCCCAGCACATGCCCGGCGGGGAGCGGCCGTACGCCTGCCCGGAGTGCGGGAAGTGCTTCCGGCAGAAGGTCACTCTGGTCACGCACCTCCGGACCCACACCGGGGAGCGGCCGTTCCAGTGTGCCCAGTGTGGACGGAGCTTCAGCCAGAAGCCCAACCTCCTCACGCACCAGAGGACCCACACTGGGGAGCGGCCCTTCGCCTGCACCGTCTGTGGGAAGGGCTTCAGCTGGAAGCCCAACCTGGTGACGCACTACCGCACCCACACGGGGGAGCGGCCCTACAGCTGTGCCGACTGTGGGAAGACCTTCAGCCAGAAACCCAACCTCCTCACGCACCGCAGGACTCACTCCCAGCAGAGACTGTGCACAGCCCCCGGGTCCCCCGCAGGCACGCCTTCGCCCTGCACTGCGCTGGCGGGCAGCCCCACGTGCGCCTGGCCTGCGGAAGGGGCCTCAGCCACCACTCCGCCCACGGCGGGGAGCCCCTGACGCCTGCTGGTCTCCCAGAGCAGAGATGTGGTGTAAGTGCCGCGGGTGGGGCAGAAAGGTGGGTGCTCTGCGAGCGCCCCGTTGGCAGCTGGGCGGTGACTGGATCTGGGGCTGCTGCCGCACCAAGCCCACCCGCCACGAGCGGGGCTGGCTCTGACTGAATTCAGACAGGACACAGCAGGAAATGAACGCTCAGCGCACTGCTCCGTGGATGGCTGGGGCGAAGAGACTCATGGGGCTGCTGTGAGCAGAGTGAGGGGAGGGTGCAGGAATCCGCGTACTGTAGAAACAAAAAGCTGGCAGAGCTGGGACCCTGGGCAATAAACCTCTGCAAGAGACTTTCCCCGGAGGGAGACCGGGAGCGGCTCCACGCCGTAACCTGTGGCCTCCTGGGGCTACACGTGGTGGGAGGTGGCTCTTGGAAGCTGAGATCCAAGTGGAGGCAGAGCCTGGCTGTCTCGGTTGTATGATGTAGTGATGGCATCTCTGTCTGGACCCCCCCCCGAGCCAGGTGCAGGGAGTGAAGGGCCACCTGGGACTGCAGACCCTGGCCCTCGTGGACGCTAACTGTGGCCTTTTTAGTTCTCTCCCCGTGGAGTGTTGGCTCCTCAGTGTGTGGGGGCTCCGGGGGCACAGCCGCCCAGCTCCCATGACGGCTACAGTTGGCTCTGAAAGCGGGGGGGGGGAGGCGGAGGTGCCCTTCCTGGGGAGAAAGTGGACTGTGCGCCAGGACCCGCGTTATGGATACAGTCCTCAACACGGGGGCATTGCCCTGGGAGGAGCACTGCTTAGCACCGCAGCCCGGCAGGTCCAGAACCGAACATGGAAGGGCTGGTGGAGGCCCTGGCAAGTGGCTCGCTGGTCCCTGGTGTTGGCCACTGTAACTAGCCGTGGAGCAGAGAGCGGCAGATTCCAGTAACGCTGCCCAGTTCAGCTCTGGCCATGCTGGGAATGCCAGATTGGGGGCGGGGGGAACATGGGGAGCACACAGAGTCCCTGGCATATTATGGAGGATGGAAGGGGGGCACAGGAGGCTAGGGACATAGCTGGGAGCCCCTGAAATAGAGGGACGGGAGGCTGGCCCATGAGATCTTGGGGAGTGGAAGGATTCAGGGACTTCACCTGCAGAAGATACATAGCGTGTGGTGAATCTCTTGTGCGTTCTCCCGGTGCGAGGGAAACGCAGCCAGCCGCGTTCTCTGCTGTCGCTGCCTCTGGGAATGGATTTGGCCGTGGCCTTTCTTGTCTCCTGCCTGGCCCAGGGTGCAGCTTTCGCCAGAGGGCAGCTCGGGCCGAGGAGCAGTAGGCAGTCCCCCTTAGCTGTATCAGCCTGGGGATCCCCTGGCTCACGCTGGCCTCACATCGCTCAGCCTGCCCTGCCCGTGTGCACGAAGTGGGGAGCGTCTGGCTCTTGTGCAGGCTGCCAAGGGACTTGTCCATGGGTTGCTGCGGTAGGGATGTGGGGGTGGCTGGACGTAGGGAGGGGGCAGGACAGACTGGCCCTTGGCCATGGCAGGGTGGAGTGAGAAGGAAGGAGCCTGGGCTGGACCCCAAAGCCACCCTGCAGTAGTGGCAGTGAGGTGGGGCCAGCTCTTCCTGACCTGCCCCTGGGGTCCCGTGCACGGCTGCACGCTGTTCCCATGAGCGGAGGCAGAGGGCGGGGACGGGCAGTGGGAAAGGAGCCCTTTGTGTGACACTCAGGCCTTTCCCCGCCAGTCATTGCCACCCTGCGGGGAGGCAGAACGGGCCCTGGCCTCCCGTCCCCCAGGAATGATCTGGGGCAGGGTTGGGGACGTGAAGCCGGCCGTGCTGCGGGTGGGTGTCAGGGTGGGCCTGTCCGAGTCCCCCCGCCCTGCCCCAGACAGGCGGCTAGCAGCAGAGTGGCGCGAAGGTGTACGCACGCCCCAGATTGGCGGCTCTTGGCGCTATGCTAGTGCCCGGCACTGGGCTGTGTTCACACTTGTGTGCTCACTAAGGTGGTGGGAATGGGCGTCTGCCTGCCTTGCCCCAGGGCAGGCCCTGTCTGCGGTCCTTGCCTGCCACTGGATCAGACGTGTCGTTCAATGTGCCACGGAGCTGGGACCGATTGTGGCCTGTGGAAAGACCAGCTCAGTGGGGCGCCGTCGACGCCTTGCTTTGCCACGGAAGCAGGGAGAAAGCCGGGAGGGTCAGTCACAAGGACGGCGCAGTAGTTGCGGGCCAGGCTCCATCCTGGCTGAGATCAGACTGGCCGGAGCTGGCTGGCACCGTTCCCGGGCAGGCGTGGGGACCATTTCTCTAGCAGGAAGCAGTCCCAGCCGAGCCCTTCTGCAGCCGTCTTGCGTCGCTGCTGTGTATTCATCGCACGGTGCCCTGTGCTCGCCCCACGCGTCCGGTCCTTGTGAGTCTATTTCCCCCCGATAAAGTCATTTGAAATAAAAGGTTTGGGGCACAGGTGAGTTCTGTCTTTGTGGAGGCACCTCTTTGCTTTCATGGGCTGCTGTGTGCTGGGGCCTGAGACACAACTTGAGTCCAAGCAAAATGCGGGGAACGGGCCTGGGCCACGGCCTTGTCGGCTCTGTGCTGCCAGGCCGAATTCAGTCAAACCTGCTCGCATGGCCGGCAGCGTCCTGCTCCCCAGGGTGCACAGCATGGCCCGGTGTCACAGGGACGAATGGTCAGAGAACCGGGGGGAGCGGTATGGGGCAATTTGATTAGTGCATCTAGACCATTTCCCTTGGTCTCCAGACCCACGACGTGAGCCCCCAGTGTTGTTACTGACGGCTGTTTCCCCTCTATGGCGTATTCCTGTTTGTACATATTCCTGTTCAGCCAGTTTACCCCCCCCCCACACACACACACGAGTGCCTGGCCGTAGGGGGAATTTAATTGAGCTCACCTCTAATACGTCTTGGTTTATGGGGAGGTAGGCGTGTCCTTGTCTGCTGCGGCCTGTGTACGAGATGTGTGTTTAATTGCTAACTGCTGAAGCAGCCAGCATGCGAAAGCTAAGCTGCGGGTTTCTGCAGAGAACAGCTAAGGCCCCTCGCCTGGATCCTGCCCCCAGCTCCCTGTAGGTCTGGCTTAGCCCCACTCCTGTGCGCTGGCATCTGTACCTTTCCGAGCTCCTGTGCACCTGATTGCTTTAGGGCCATCGAGGGGTTCCTCAGCAAGGAACCAGGGGCTTGTTTCATGCAAACAAACATCCATCCTCCTTGTGCAAGTCTCGTGGGGACACCGGGACACTGAACTATCCCGGGGCAATTCAAGCAGAAACGCTGCTCCTTTGCTGAGTGCTGGGGCAGGGTGGATGAGTCCTAGACAGCTGTGTAGAAAGCACTGTCTGGGTGCTGGCATGGCTGGGGAAGGGACATGGGGGTGCGGGGAACAGTAAACTCTGGGGAGCGTCTTGCATTGATGTCCAGCTACTTCCTCAGATGCCGCAGGGATGGTGCACGGTGTGGTGCTGGGCGTGCAGCGCGCTTGCTCCAAAGCCGTTATCACGCCTTCTCGCAGACGAATCTCAGTGACTCTCCTCCTATGGCTCTCAGCTGCATGGCTCCTCTACCGTTTCCTGGGTCTCCCAGCTGGTATCTGTAGCGCTTTCACATGGAGTGTTTTCTGAGAACATCCGCTCAGTCAAAGAAGTTAATGTTATGAACCACTGGGAAGGGGATAGATAACAAGACAGAAAATAGCACAATGCCTCTCTATCACTCCATGGTATAGCCACATCTTGAATACTGTGTGCAGATCTGGTTGCCCCATCCCCAAAAAGATATTAGAATTGGGAAGGTAGAAAGGCAGCTAAAATGAGTAGGGTATGGAACAATTTCCGTAGGAGAGATTAAAAAGCCTGGGGCTTTTCAGTTTGTAAAAGAAACCACAAAGGGGGCACATGGTAGAAGTCTGTAAAATCTTGGCTGTGATGGAGAAAGTAAATAAGGATGTTGTTTACCTCTTCACATAATACAAGACCTAGAGGTCACTCAATGAAATAAGTAGGCAGCAGATATAGAACAAACAAAAGGAGGTATTCTCACAGTGCACAGTCAACTTTGGAACTCCTTGCCGTAGGTGGTTGTGAAGGCCAAAATTATAGCAGGATTCACCAAAGAACTAGATCACGGAGGATAGGTCCATCGATGTCTATTAGCCAGGATGGGCAGGGATGCAAACCATGCTTTGTGTCTCCCTAGCCTCTGTTTCCCAGAAGCTGGGAACAGATGACGAAGGATGGCTCACTCGCTGATTGCCTATTCTGTTCATTCCTTCTGAAGCTCCTGGCATTGGCCACAGTGGGAAGACAGGATACGGGACTAGATGGACCGTGGGTCTGACTCAGTGTGGCTGTTCTTACGTTCTTAGTAGCACCTACACACTTCATTCATGTGTGGTTTATTTCATCTTCCAGACACGGAATAAGAGAGGTCTGGAGGGGGCGAGGCAGCCTGGACCAGCTCAGGATGTCGCCAGCTCTCGCTAGTGCTGGGTTATTCTTTCAGCCAGTTCAGCCCTTGTACCACTGTCCATTTAGGCCAGCTGAGCTCTCCAGCTGTTTGCCTCTGTACATACAGGGTTCTGTACGTTGACAAGATACGGTGAGCGATTGCCGCACGGGCTTTACAGAACTTTTTTTATTTACAAGAGGAAAATACACACTGGGTGCTACATGTCGCTGCTTAACTGTGATGGGACTTTCCCTAGAGTGCGACAGAGGTCATAGAGGATTCAAAACAACCCTGCTGGTAGGCGTGGGCTATTTAACACTGATTCATCATTCGTGGGTTGTTCCCGATCCAATTCGCTCCATTTACAAGTAGCAGCAGATTCCAGCCACTGATGCTGCAGGTTCAGTGTGGTCTGTGTCTTTCTCCGCTCTCAGTGACTCTCCCCACATGTGGGGAGAGAAAGGGGAGCCAGCCTACCTGGAGTTTAATATTCCATTTCCTGCCTCGTCCCCATGCCCTTCAGTTCTTTCCTCCTTTAGAAACCAAGACACTCTGTGGTCACCTTCCCAGGAACTTCTTTCGTCAGATGCCAGAGCTCAGAAAATGTACATTTTTTTCAGTGTAAGTTTTCTCCACTCTAGCATCTGACGAAGTGAGACGTCACCCACGAAAGCTCATGTGAAAAATGGTCTTTAAAAGTGCCCCAGGCTCCTTGTTTGTGTGGTAACAGCACCTCCTCTCCTTCCGTGTAATCAGCACCAAGCACACTGCCTCTGTGGCCAGAATTTGGCTGACACCCCGGCCGAGCAGACAAGACACAGTCCCTCACCAGCAATGTTAGTGCGGCAGTAATCTGTTTCGAGTCTAATGTGTTTCCTTCACCCCCAGGGTGTCTGCAGCGTGAAGTTAGCATCACTGCATGTAATTGGCTGCTTGCCCCCACTTCCTGAGCATTCATTGGGTGTTAAAGAAAACCGAACCTGGCCCCCCTGGCCCCCCCAGAGTGGCCAAAACATGTTTCCTATGCAGGACGCTAGAGAGAGACACCTCAGTAGACTCAGGACCAGATTCTGATCTCAGTGATGCCAATATCAACCCAGAACAAATCCACCAAAGCCAGGGGATTTACTTCTTAGTGAACAATCTCTCTCTGCGTGCGTGTGTGTGCACACGTGTGTGTGTGTGAGAGAGAGAGAGAGACTGCTGCTTGTCAGCAGGGAAGGAAGAATGAGAGAAAGAGACTCACCGGCCAGGAAGGGACCTCAAGATATCTTTTAGTCCAGTCCCCGGCCCGCCAGGCAGGACTAACTCTTATCTCTAGCCACCTGTTAACAGTTAAGCCACCCTTTCAAACCTCCACAGATGGAGACACAGGTTGGTTTTCCTGGCAGGAGACATTCTGATCCGAAGTGAGGGGGCCACACGAGACCCTAGACAATGCGCACTCTGGGCCCTGGAGGTAAGAGCAGGAGCGTTAGTGTGACACTCATCTCCACGACAATCTGCCTGTACTTCACGCAGGGCACTGGACAGGATTTGAGATATTCTCAGCTTCTGCAGATAAACCAGTCTTCGTGCCATAGGTTAGGTACCGAAGTCTCTGCTGCTCCCTGCAGCAGGGGCTGTAACCGAGGCTGTGGTGTTACTTAGTCATGGGGCTAGGCCGTGGTGGGCGTCTGGCGCTCAGCACATTCGTTGCAGCAGCTAGAACGAACCCCTGCAGTAACCACCCTTGGTCCCTGCAGCAAAGCAGATCCTGCTTGGATTCTCCTGGTGTTCCTGGCTGTGGACCTGTCCCGCCGGTCTCCCCTGCAGGTGTCTGAGCACGGAAAAGAGCTAAGGGAGCATTTCCAGTGTGGCTGGAGGGAAGCCTGCTGGTCTGATTACTGCAGCGTGTGCTGAGGTGTCACCCAACCAACCGGAGTGTTTCCAGAGTAGCTGAAGGAGGAGAAATGATATTTCTGTTCAAAACTCTTTCCCATTACGCCTACTGCCGACTCCTGTTTGGTGTCATTTGCCACCCTGCGGATACAGGTGTGCAGCAGTGATAACAGGTTATATCTTCACTCCACTTCTGCTGAAAACAGCCTACATGTTGGACACTGTCCCCCCTTGTGGGAGGTTTTCAAAGGTTACTGTACACTTGAGCGCAGTCTTTGTGGACTGTTCATTCCTGTGAGGATCCCATTTGACCATCAATAGTAGTTCTGTCGTCGCTCGCCTGGGTCCGATCTGCAGAGTCGACTGAAGCAAGACCCAGCACTGAAGTGTCTCTCTCTCCCCGTAGATTCCCGTGAATGTCTATGTGGGCTGCCTGGTGGCCCCTGAAATGCCCAGTGCGATGGATGCAAAGGGCTGTGATTCCAGGGGGCCTCTTTAACTGGGCTCACAAAGATGGGGAGCCCTCTGAGATCAGGGGCACCCAAATATACTTTTGCACATCTGTAGCAAGGAGCTATGGCTCTCATCAGACCCTGGGCCTGAGGAAGGGCCGGCACGCCGACCTGGTCAGACCCAGACATTACATGGCCAAAGCCCTGGAGACAGAGGGGCAGAGCTAGGACAGGAAGGGGAGATATAAAAGGCCAGCCAGGCCATTCAGTCGGGGGCTGGCTGCCACAGGGGAAGGAAGCTCCCACTCAGAGGTGGTCAGCCAGGTGAGATCGGAGCCCCACTGCACAGCTGCTATCAGCTGGATGCCCCGAAGGCCCCCTAGCTTAGCGGGCCCTAAGGATTGGGAGGGGATCCCAGGATTTGTGGACTGGGGCGGACACCCTCCAGACTCGCCTAGCCCGGAGGACTCGACCTGGTTAGATCAACGGGCTCAGCAGGTAGGAATCAATGGCTCGATGTCTGGTTGGCAACCGGTAACGAGTGGAGTGCCCCCGGGGTCGGTCCTGGGGCCGGTTCTATTCAACATCTTCATTAATGATCTTGATGATGGAATAGACTGCGTGCTTAGTAAGTTTGCGGATGACACCAAGTTGGGGGGAATGGTAGATACTCTGGAGGGCAGGGACAGGATCCAGAGAGACTTGGACAAATTGGAACAGTGGGCCGAAAGAAACCTCATGAGGTTCAACAAAGACAAGTGCAAAGTCCTGCACTTAGGACGGAAAAATCCCATGCACTGCTACAGGCTGGGGACCGATCAGCTAAGTAGCAGTGCTGTAGAAAAGGACCTGGGGGTTAGGGTGGACGGGAAGATGAATATGAGCCAACAGTGTGCCCTAGTTGCCAAAAAGGCCAATGGCATATTAGGCTGCATCAGTAGGAGTATTGCCAGCAGATCGAGGGATGTGATAATTCCCCTCTATTCGACACTGGTCAGGCCGCATCTGGAGTACTGTGTCCAGTTTTGGGCTCCCCACTACAGAAAGGATGTGGACAAATTAGAAAGAGTCCAGCGGAGGGCAACAAAAATGATTAGGGGGCTGGGGCACATGACCTATGAGGAGAGACTGAAGGAACTAGGCTTATTTAGTCTACAGAAGAGAAGACTGAGGGGAGATCTGATAGCAACCTTCAACTACTTGAAGGGTTGCTCCAAAGAGGAGGGAGCTAGTCTGTTCTCGAGGGTAACAGAGGACAGAACAAGGAGCAATGGTTTCAAATTACAGCTGGGGAGGTCAAGGTTGGATATTAGGAAAAACTTTCTCACTAGGAGGGTGGTGAGGCATTGGAATGGGCTATCTAGGGAGGTGGTAGAATCTTCATCTTTGGAGATTTTTAAGGCTCGGTTAGACACAACCCTGGCTGGGATAATTTAGGGGGAGTGGTCCTGCTTTTTAGCAGGGGGTTGGACTAGATGACCTCGTGGGGTCCCTTCCAACCCTATTATTCTATGATCCTGAGGATCCAAACAGGGTGACAACCCTGAGGGACCGCCAAACCCCTGGGACCTGGAGCAGCATCCCTCTGCAGAGGAGGATCAGCCAGCAGCAGAAGACCCGTGATCTGGAGGAGCTGCTTCTGGCCGATGGGCTGGAAGCCTTCCCTGCCCTGCTGCCCCCAGACCACGAGGGACGTAGCGGGATCCCCTGGGCTGTTTACCTTGCGGATCCAGTGGAATACCCCACTGCCAGGTATTTGGGCACCAGTAAGGGGGGGGTGAAGAAAGGAAGTAGCCCAGGGACCGTGGGAATGTACTGCCTGAGTTGTATCTCGCCCTGGCGGGAGCTCCGCACACCACAGAGGCAGGCTGCTTTGCCACTGGGTAGGGCCCTGGGCTGGGACGCAGTGGAGTCAGGTGGGCCTGCGTCCCCCTTTCCTTCCCCTCCATCCGGTGACCCAGACACCCGAGTGCTTACACCCACAGACCCTGCCGAGGGGTTCGAGGGTTGTGCCCGCCCCACCCTGCCAGGGGGCCGGGGAACTGACTCTGCGCCCGCCCCGTCCTGCCGGGGGGCCAGGGGCAATTGACTCTGTGCCCACCCCACCCTGCCGGGGGGCCAGGGGCAACTGACTCTGTGCCCGCCCCACCCTGCCGGGGGACCAGGGGCAACTGACTTTGGGACCTTTGCCTTGCCCGGCCTGAGGGCTGGAGGATTGCTGCAAGGGCAAGCGAGATTCCTCACCGCCAACAGAAATGTCTTATGGTTTCCCTTGGGCCGAGACCAAGGAAGGGTCGGGTCTCCGGGACAAGCACCCGACCCCCTACAACATCCAATTGCTCATCCTGTATATGCTGATGCAGTTTGGGGGCCCAGGTAAATGCACTAAGCTTCTGCACATGCAACTAAACCGACTTGCTGCAAATTTGGGCTGCAGCACGCTCTTTGCGTGACCTTGAGAGGAGATGAACCCTTCCTCTAAGAGCCCCGAGGCAGGTCCCTGGTGCGCTAGGACGTTTATCTAAGAAGTGTAGGGGAAGCTATAAATTAATACGAATACAACAGGCAAGGTTTGAGCCACAGGTCACTATGGTAACGGGCTCAGGCTCTGCTTCCAAAAGTTAGTGAAAGATTTATTCTCTTCCCTGTCCCAGCTCCTTTCTCAAAGTTTCAGCTAAAAATGTAACCAATAGAAGTTATTTTCTCATCCCTGCATAAAAGCCTTGAAAGAAATACATTTCCCCATGTTCCCCGTGTAAACTGCTCGGTCAGTAATATTACGGGCGCTGTTGTAATAAAAGTAACGTTGTGAGTTAAACGCTTGCGCATTACTAACCAGAACAGTAAACGAGTAAACAAGGGCGGGTTAATGATATGCACGATGTGAGCAGTATTTGGGTGTTGAAATTACCGAATAAGGGTCTTTAAATGACTGTCAATCATGTATGAGCCATGTCTTATCACACTGCTCTGGAGAAAAGAGCTGTACCCCCCCTCGGGGCTCACTCGAGGTGGAACGAGCCCGCAACAAAGGGCAACGTTTGACCCAATCCACCTCAGAGCAACCTGATGGTTTATTTAACTTCCAACACTAAACAGATCTGGATTCTGCTCTGTGCGCATTTGCAGGTGTGAACGGGAGAGTAATGTGAGCTGGCTGGTTAGACTGGAGCGGCTCCTGAACACGGTGCTGGCGTGTGGCCCTGCTGAGGCGCAAGAGAGAGATTTTCAGTTCTCTTCAAGCTTTGCTCACGTTTAGCAGCATGTTATTCCTTGCACCTTCCTTGCCCAGCTCCTTCGGGCAGAGGTCTAGCATCACTGCTCTTTCACAGCGGGTACATGTAGACAGTCTCATCCTTCAGTGGATCCCCGAGTGAAATAGGACTTCCAACCGAGACTGAAATCTGGCTCCCCATGGAGATGGCTCCCATGTTGAGTATGTGCATGTGCGGATTTACCACTGCGTGGACTCTCTGGTGCCGCATGAGATGTGTTTTCTTGCTGAAGCATTTCCCGCAGAGGTCACAGGGGAAGGGCCTCTCCCCAGTGTGGATCCGGTAGTGCGTTATGAGGTGTGTTCTCTGGTTGAAGCTCTTCCCGCACTCAGTGCACGTGTAAGGCCTCTCTTCTGTGTGGATCCTCAAGTGTCTCTTCAGGTCCTGCTTGTATCTGAACCTTTTCTCACACTCAGGGCAGGCATAGGGCCGGCCCCCCAGGTGAGTCTTCTGGTGTGTGATGAGGATGGACTTCTGGCTGAAGCTCTTCCCGCACTGGGCGCAGGCGAAGGGCTGCTCCCCAGTGTGGATGCGCTGGTGGGTGTTCAGGTGGGTTTTCTGGCTGAAGCTCTTCCCACATTGGGTGCAGACGAACGGCTTCTTCCCCGTGTGGATCTTCTGGTGGGTGATGAGGTTCTTCTTCCAGGTGAAGCTCTTCCCACATTCGGTGCAGGCGTAGATGGCCACGTCCCCCGAGTGGACCAGCTGATGTGTAAGGAGGTTCTTCTCACAGCTGAAGCTTTTCTCACACTGGCTGCACCTGAAGGGCCGTTCCCTGGTGTGGATTTGCTGGTGCCTCATCAGGTGGGTTTTCTTGCTGAACCCTTTTCCACATTGGCTGCACAGGAAGGGCCTCTCGCCCGTGTGGATCCTGAAGTGGGTAACGAGGTGAGTCTTCTGGCTGAACTGCTTCCCACATTCACTGCAGGTGAAGGGTCTCTCTCCTGTGTGGATCCTGTGGTGCCGTATGAGATTCTGCTTGTGGCCGAAGCTCCTCTGGCATACGGCGCAGGGGTAGGATCGCCTCTCGAGGTGAGTCTTCTGATGCATAGTGAGCACCGACTTCTGGCAGAAACTCCTGCCGCAGTGAGTGCAATTGTACTGTCTCTTCTCCTCGTGGCTCTTCTGCTGGGCGATGAGATGATACTTCCAGCCGAAGCTCTTCCCACACTGGGCGCAGGTGAACGGCTGCTCCCCCGTGTGGATCCGCTGGTGAGCGATGAGGTTCTTCTTCCAGCCGAAGTTCTTCCCACACACGGCGCATGGGAACGGATGTTCTGTGTGGATCCGCTGGTGCCTGATGAGGTATTCTTTGTGGCTGAAGCTCTTTCGGCACACAGAGCAGGGAAACGGCCGCGTTCCCGAGTGAATCCTCTGGTGCCGCATCAGGTGGGTTTTCTTCCTGAAGTTCCTCCCACACTCAGTGCATGGGAATGGCCTCTCGCCTGTGTGGATTCGGAAGTGCGTTATCAGGTGTGTCTTCTGGGTGAAGCTTCTCCCACATTCGGTACATGGGTAGGGTCTCTCTCCTGTGTGGATACGGTAATGCCGTATCAGGTCTTGTTTGTGATTGAAGCCCTTCTTGCATTCAGTGCAGATATATGGCCTCATTCCCAGGTGGGTTTTCTGATGAGCCATGAGGAGGGACGTTGGTCCCAAACCATTGCCACAACCAGTCCAGTTCAGTGGATCCTCCAGCGGATGCTTTCCCTGGTGTAGTTCCAGGCCACCCTTATCTGCAAAGTTCTCTTTGTATTCCACGCACATGTCTGGCATTTCTCTTTTCAGATCTTCCTGGAGAAGAGCAAAATTCCCCATCTCGCCAAAGCTGGATTGTTCAGCCTCTATGGTGCTCCTTGTCTTCCTTTGTGGTTTGTATGGAATCCTGCAAACATTCCCCCCATCTGAATTCAGGGCAATATTTTCTTGGCATGTTTCTGGTGATCTGTCCAGTACCTCCAGTTTTATAGTGGAGTTCTCTTGGGTAGCTCCAATGGGGCTTACTGGCTGCCTTCCTGAGTCAGACGGGATCCCAAAGAGGCTGTCCCAATCTGAAGACTCCAGAACAACGTCTTTGGACTTTTCTGATGAGAGTTCAGGTGATTGTAGTTTTATAGTAAGGTTCCCATTCCCTGCTCCTGCAGAGTTCATCTGCTGGCTTTCTAGTTTGCACTGGATCCTGTAGATGTCTGAAATTTTGGAAAGATCTTCTTCAGACTTTTCTGATGACAGCTCAGCTGGCTCCAGTTTTATAGTTGCATTCTCATGTTTGGCTCCTGCTTGGTACATCTGCTGCCTTTGTGGTTTGCACTGGATCTTGTAGGAGCATCTCCAGTCTGGAGATATGGATAGATGCTCTTCCGATTTCTCTGCCAAGGAGTCAGGTGGTTCTGATTTCACAGTAAAGCTCTCATGAAGATTCTCACTGGTGTTCCCAGAATCATCATCTGCAACACAGAGAAGAGAGTTCACAATATTATTGCAAGGGAAGGCAAAACTCTTCCTATCAACTATTTGTGATTCCCTATGTGATCCCAGGGAGGTATGTGTCTGAGCACCCCTGGGGTGCGTCTACACTGGCAACTTAGGTCGACTTAGGACACTTCAGTCGACCTACACAAAGCCGCGTCCACACTGGGCTTTTATTAAGTCGACTTTAATGACACCACCTCTGAAGGGCGACTTAAGCCTTAAGTCGACTTAAGTCGAGTTAAAGCCAGAGTGGACGGGGAATAGCGCTAAGTTGATCTTCTTAAGTCGACTTAAAGCCAGTGTGGACGGCTATGTCTACTGTTAAGTCGACTTTCCAAGTGTAGACATCGCCCTGGTAACAGGCACCGTGTGCCACATCCAAGTCTAGAATACAAAGTTTAAAAGATTTTGAACTTTTGTAGGAAGGCGTCATGCAAACAGCACTGTATGATTCTCTCGTGCCTTTGTGTTAGGGTCTTGAGACATTTTACTGGCATTAATTAATCCCCAGACCTGTGCAGTGAAGAGGTAGATACGGAGTACTGGTATACCTGTTTACAGAGTGGCTCACGGAGGCACAGGGAGATCAAGTGACTTGGCAGAGATCACACAACAGGTTA
This sequence comes from Pelusios castaneus, assembly GCA_007922175.1. Taxonomy (NCBI): domain Eukaryota; kingdom Metazoa; phylum Chordata; order Testudines; family Pelomedusidae; genus Pelusios; species Pelusios castaneus. The sequence goes on from ML686075.1 coordinate 506,992, forward strand.
GTGACAGGAAGCTGGGGACAGAACCTGGGAGACCTAACTTCCTCTGCACCCTCTACTCCTGTCCTTTCCAGGGTTTATCAGGAGTCGTAGAACCCTAGAAGATGTGGGCTGTAAGGGACCTCAGGAGGTATCTAGTCCAACCCCCTGCTCAAAGCAGGACCAAACCTGATTAAATCACCCCAGGCAGGGCGTCGTCAAGAATTGGCTGGTTACAGATAAAATTGCCCTCATGATCATCTTCATGATTTTAATACGAGGTGGCATGGATGAAGTAAAGATTTAAAAATACCCCACAAAACTGTCAGATCACGTCCGTTTGCAATGAGTCATCATATCACGTTACTGCTTGTTTATAAAGACTAAGATAACAATCACATATTTTTTAAAATGATCACAAATTCCAAAACGTTTAAAAACCATTAGCAGAAAAGACTGACTAGGAAAAGCCATATCGGAAAGTGTGATATCAATCGTGTGCTATTCCTGATTGGCCATTCATCCAGCCAGGAAGCACACACAATATTACATGTCTTAATTTGCTCAACCTCCCTGCACTATCAGAAGCACGAATAGTGAATAGTAAATCATCAAAGCAAACAGTTTGCAAACAGCCGATCGCCTGAAAATGGCAGGCAGGGACTGCTTTAGAAGAAATGGAGGATGGATTTGAGAGTGATGGATTAACCTAAGATGCGCTGAATTTATAGCAAATAACAACAAGCGCTAGGTGAACAAAATATTTGAATGGCACTTGAAAGCCAGCTGCGTTTTAACAAACGATAAAAGACTCAATGACGACTAAGAGGTAAAAATCTCCCCCTCAGAAGAGAAACTCTGTAACCTGAAGAGCGTATGGAAGGTCAGGTTCGTCCCTTTTCTGCCCTGTCAGCACCAGCCAAGAAAGTTCAGTTTCCTGTGTAAATGTAGACCTTTCCTAGAAAGCGGTGAATCCATTTCTGCTGGCTAGGGCAGGCAGGGCACGCCTGAGCTCTTCCAGAGTTGGCCTGACTCCTCACCTGTGAAGTGGCTTCGCAGGGTCCCCTTTTCCTCTGCGTCGCTCCATGCCCTGGGACGGGGCGGCTCCTCTCCTCGCTTGCTCTGTACCGGGAGGTCCCGTTTCCTGACAGACTGACCTGCTTAGAGCACAAGGCAGACCCAGTTAGTTTCCTTCTGCATCTCCCAGGCTTGAGTCTCCCGCGGCCCCTCAACAAGATCCCCTCCTCCTGGTGAATGGGCCCCTGGCCAGCTGCAAACTCCCCATCCAGAGAGGGTCCCACTTCCACAAGGCCCCCCTCTTTCTACTCCCACCCAAGGCTGCTGCTGTGCCCTCCAGGAGGGACCGCTTTGGGTGTGTCCCCCACCCCATTGTGTGGGCATCTCTCCACTTGGCCCCATTCCCTTCTCCTTTGGGGGCTCTTGTCTTGGTTGGGGCCGACCTCCTGGGACAGAGACCCGGCCTAGCATGCCTTCCCCCACAGCACAGCTCTCCAAGGGGGGGAGACTGCTCCCCCCAGACTGGACACAGCTGGAGAGGCCCTCTCCATAGCACAGCGCTAGCCACTGCACCGCCTGCACCCCCCACGGCTGGACCTCTCTGGTGCACACCCACTCGCCATTCACCAGCTCTGGGGAGAGGCCAAGGAATGAGGGGTGATGGAGATGCAGCTCCCCCCATGTTCCCAGGGCCCCGAGCCAGACAGAAAAGGGAGCGTGGTCAAAGTGTGCAGGCCACCCCCAGTCAGCCACGCCGGCATTTACTGTGTGAAACTGCAGCGTGCTGGGCCCTGCGCGGTGTGTGAAAGGGGGTCCCTGATCAATGCAGAACCCCATTTTCCTAGCCTAGCACGCAGCTGGGGGGTGTGTGAGGATCTGGGGGTGCTGCTCCTGCCCCGAGGAGAGAGAGGGTTTTAGTCTCCTGTATTACCCACCCCATGGTAGCTTCGGAGAGACCTGCCCGTTGGGGCTCAGGGCACCGGGGGCTGCTGGGGGGAGGGAAGCGTGATAGAAGCTGGGGCAGTGGTGGGCAGGTGGGCCGAGCTCGCCTGTGACGCGGGGCTGGGGGAGCCGGGAGAGCGCTGGCCGGCCATGAGGCTCCGGCAGGGGAGTGCAGACTGCCTGCTGGCTGGGCACAGAACAGCACAGAGCACTTGCGGGGTGTGGGGCAGAGGGGTGGGGCAGCACCAGTGAGCACAGGGCATGGGGGAGCCTGAGTGCCCCCCCACCTCTGCTCCGAATCATTTTTCTTCGTACTAACGCCGTTGCCAGGCAGGACGCCACGTCAGCTCCCACCCCCAGTGCCCCACTCAGGACCCGGATACTCAGAATTCTCTACGTCCATATCCCAGCGAAGACGGTTCCTAAGAGCAGCCTGTGTGTAACAGGACAGTCGCGCGTGATTACGCCACGTCAGCCGAGTGGGGGCTGCGTCCACCAGCTCTGAATGTAAGCACTGCGGCTATGTCTACACTTGCCAAAGTTAGTTTGACTTAGTTAATTCGAACTAATTTTAGACAGTGTGAATTAACTTATTAACTAGCACGGCCCCACTAGAATGCTGGTTCGAACCAGCCGTGGCCACGCAGGGCACCTGCTTAGTTCAAATTAGTCAGTTGCGTTAAGGTCAATGTGCCGGTTAGTTCGAAATCATATGGCCACGTTGGGTTAATTCGAACTAACTAGGTCGAATTAAGTGTTAGTTCGAAAAGTATAATCGAATTTATTAGTTCGAATTAAGGAAGCCCTTAATTCGAACTAACTTGCCACTGTAGACATAGCCTGTGTGTGTGGAAGGGCTTTATCTCGCGCACGTTTACTCCAGGGAGCGGTGCTGAGTGCCAGGGGTCATTCCCCTCTTCCAGGATACTACCGCGACTCCTGCTGGAAGAACAGGGCCCTAGATTTTAAATGTATAAAAATAACACGCAGGAAACCTCCAGCACTGGGAGAGCAGCTACCCTCCTCTTCCTCCCTGTCCCCACTGCTGTCCTGCCCTGGTCCACACACCTGATCGGCCGCAGCTCCATGCATTTTAAACCCCCTGGAGCTGCAGGACGTGGGGCACTGGGGATCTGTTCCCACACTCTGCTGTTGCGGGCTTCCCATGAGACGTAGCCAGGCAGGTTCTGCCATTCCCGCTGCCCTTGGTGGGTCACTTTTGCCCCCATTGGTTGGAAGTTCGGGTATGGGCTGTTATGTGACTCCTGTGGAGAAGGGTTGCAGCAAAGAAAGCGTAGCGTGCCTCCTCTCTGTCCCAATGAAGATAAATATTGGAGAGCATATGCAAGGGGGGGAGCTTGTTGAATGCCATAAGAGCAAGCACTGGAATAAAGGCGTGAATTAATGACTGTATGGGCGTTTCTGTTGCACTCACCGCCTATGGTGATGAGGACTTGCAGAAAAAAGCTGCAAAGCAAACGAGCGGGGCCTTTTTCAGAAAAATGGCTTGAGGAGGAATAAGCCACAAGACAGCAGTTAAAAGCATAAAACCGGCCTGACTGCGTCAGAACAATGGTCCAACAAGCCCAATACCCTGTATCCCACAGCGGCCTGCTCAAGAGCTCCAGGGAACTAGACGGAACAGGGTGGCTGGCGCGATTCACCCCTAACTATCTTGGCTAAGAGCCACTGAAATGCCCATCCCGTGTGAACTCATTTAATTCTTCTTTGAACCCAGTTATACTTTTGGCCTTCACAATATCCCCTGGCAAAGAGTTCCACAGGTTGTCTGTATGTTGTGTGAAAAAGTACTTACTCTTGCTTATATCAAACCTCCTTTCTTTGGGTGACCCCTGGTTTCTGTCACGGTGGGAAGGGTAAATAATGCTTTTTTTCCCCCACACCATTCACGATTGTATTGACCTCTATTGTATTCCCCCCTGAGTCAACTCTTTTCTAAGCTGAGCAGCCCTAATCTTTTAGTCCTGCCCTGTAAGGAAGCCGTTATATACTTTCGATTATCACTGTTGCCCCTCTCTGAATCTTTTCCAGTTCCGCTCTCTCCTGAGCTGGCGACCAGAACTGGACATGCTATTGAAGGTATGAGTGCACCATGGATTTGCATAATGGTAATAGAATATTTTCTGCCTTATTGTCTCTCCCTTTCCTAATAGTTCTAACCATGTGTTAGCCTTTTTTACCACTGCCGTGCATTGAGCTTAAATGCTTGTGGTGGCCCCAAGATCTCTCTCTCAAGTGGTGACAGCTAATTTAGGATCCAGAGCTACAGATGCATTGGTGGGATTATTTTCTTTTCCAGTGTGCATTCTTTGCATGCCTCAGGGTTGAATTTCAGCTGCCATTTTGTCACCCCGTTTTGTGAGATCTCTTTGTAACCCTTTGCACTCAGCTTTGGACTTCACTCTCGAATAATTGTGAACCAGTTCCAGAGGGGTAGCCGAGTTAGTCTGTGTACAGCAAAAACGACAAGAGTGTATGCAGCTGACGAAGTGGGTTAGCACCCGCGAAAGCTTATGCCTGAAGAAATGTGTTAACCTATAAGGTGCCCCAGGACTCTCGTTGTTTTTGCTCTACACACACTAACACGGCTCCCCCTCTGGAAATTTGAATAATTGTGTATCATCTGCAAATTTTGCCACTTCACTGTTCACCCTGTTTCCAAATTAGTGGTCAGAGGTGCTGCATGATTCTGCATCAGTAGGAGTGTTGCCAGCAAATGGAAGAAGTGATTATTTCCCTCTATTCATCCCTGGTGAGGCCACATTTGGAGTACTGTGCCCAGTTTTGGGCCCCCCACTGCAGGAAGGATGTGCACAAAATGGAGAGAGTCCAGAGGAGGGCCACGAAAATGATTAGGGGCTGAAGCACATGACATATGAGGAGCAGCTGAAAGAACAGGGCTTGGTTAGTCTGCAGAAGGGAAGAGTGAGGGGGGATTTGATAGGAGCCTTTGACTACCTGAAAGGAGGTTCGGGGAGGATGGAGCTGGGCTGTTCTCTGTGGTGGCAGATACAGAGCAAGGAGCCATGGTCTCTGGTTGCAGTGGGGGTGTCTAGGTTAGATACGAAGATGTTTGCCCTAGGAAGCGGTGAAGCACTGCAGTGGGTCACCCAGGGAGGTGGAGGAATCTCCATCCATAGAGGTTTTTAGGCCCAGCTTGGCAAAGCCCGGCTGGGATGGTTTAGTTGGGGTGGCTCCTGCTTTGAGCAGGGGGTTGAACTAGATCCCTCCTGGGGTCCCTTCCCACCCTCCTGCTCTAGGATTTCTATACTCTGTGACTGCACTGAGGTCGACCCGGCGTGGGAAATAAGGGAAAATAGTGTTGATTTTTACCCAGCGAGATCACAAGCTCACAGTTCTCCCTCATGACGTCCCGATAAAGCCCCCTCTGCCATTCGTCCAAAATCAGCCATTCCTCTGGTGAGAAATAGACACCGACATCTTCAAATGTCACCAGACTCTGAAATACAAACAGACTCGCTCAGCGCCCTCCTGGGACATGAAGTGGTCACAGTGCGTGAGGACCGTCACCTCGCTCCAGGCACCCGCCTTGCCTTTTGGGGGAAATCCCTTCATCCCCAGGGCGGCTTGTCTGCAGTCTCCCCTTTCTGCTCCGGCCACAGGCAGCTGAAGGCAGAAGCCTGTCAGATCAGCTGAACTGGTGAGTTTCCAGCTGTTTGGGGATGAAATCTCGGCCATGGAGAGCGCAGGGCTGTGGAACATTAATGTCCCGATTTTATAGAAACAGTGCCAAGGTCCAGAGCTTTTTCTTACGTGGTGCTTATCCCCCCAGCTGCCCTCCGGATTGTTCACATTTGCTGTCTGGCCACCCTGTTGGATCTAAACCCTCGCCCCAATCTAGATGTTCCCCATCCATGACCCATTCAGGCCGAGCGAGCTTCTAAAACGTCTCAGGCCACGCTGCCAAATGCAACCCGCAGCTGGGGCAGCTGTAAAATCTGCCCTGCTCCGCAGAGAGGCGGTGCTCAGCCCTGCGGCTCTGGGGTGCAGCATCCGCGGGGAGCTGCCGGCGGCGTTACAGGGGAGGGCAGATGAGAGGACTGCAGCCGGCCTGTGCCTGCAGGACCCCGGCTGACAGGCATTTTACCTTTTCGGTGCAAACCGCTCACGAAATCCGAGGCTGCACCTGGCTGACACAAGAGCCACATTCTGCTCTCGCTGTGAATGCAAAGCCACTTAACTCGGCGGCGCTGCTCCGAAGTCACTCCGGCAGTTCGCTTCGGGGAAGCCCCCAGCATTTAGCTGCAAATCCCGCAGTCGCTGTAAACCCCCTACCTGCGCAGAGACCTCCTCGGCCGCTTCCCCCCGGGGCTGCAGCGGGGCTCGGCAGATGCTCATCTTCCCCCGTCCGTCCCGCTCCCTCTTCGCCGGCGCCGCCAGGACACACGGGCTCCCCGCGGCGGCAGGAGGGGTTTATTCAGGGCTGAGCCCGCGATGCCACGCGCGGAGCTCCCGGGGGCGGCCGTGCGAACCGAGCTGGAGTCGGGCAGCGCGTCGCTGGGAGCTGTAGTCCGCCGCGGGGAGCCGCGTGTGCCGGCAGCACGGAGGGAGTTAACTGTACCCAGAGGAGAACTACATTTCCCATCAGCCCCCGGGTAAACCCTTTGTTTTCGGCCCGGCTGCTCGGGGGAGCCAGCTGCGCTCTCTGCACTGAGAAGCTGTGGCCCGGAGAGGATCTCCGCCCTGCAGCCTCCGGAGCAGGTTCCTCAGGTGTCAGGGACCTGTGGGCACCTAGCAGGGAAGTGTGAGCCACAGAGTCCGGTCGGGCTGTGAGAGCAGATCGGAGCCGGTTTATTGGTGGCTACACCTAGCAGTGTATAGGCAGTGAAGCCCCGCGCCCAAATTTACGGGGCAACAGCAAATGTGGTGCAGACATTGTGGCATCATTTACTGCAGGTGCAAATGTGCGGCGGGGAAGGGCTCAGGACGGGCTTCTTTGATATCAAGTGTGTTGCATTCGCCTAGATACTGTAGCAATGGGCGTGTTACAAAGGCCTGGATACAAGGAAAAGATTAGATCACACAAATTGCAGAGTGATTTACCACTGTTTATGTAACCTTTGGGTGGGCTAAATTCATTCAGTTGCCCTTCTCCAGTGCCCCACAGAAATCAATCCCAACCCCTATGGGGAAAGCAGCTGGAGACCCAGGATCCAGTCTGTACAGGACTCATGGCGAAGCTTGCTCAGAGCTACACTCACACATTAAAATACTACTAAAAACAAACATAACAATGAACTTTATTAACTACTAACTAAATGAACCTTATCCTAAGAAAACAAACTACAATTAACCAAGAACAATCCTTTGCATGAAAGATACCCAAGAGTCCCAAAGTCTGTGTGGAGTTCACCCAACTCTCAGCTACAGTCTCTGTTCCAGTGTGGAAGCTTGCATGGCAAGAAATCGCTGTCCTCTTCTTCCTTTGCTGGGATCCTCTGTAGCATTACATGCAGGCTTTCTCTTCTCCTCTGCAACCAGCCCTCAGTCCCATATGCATGTCTGCAAGGTCTGGTGCAAATAACTCCTTTACATGGAGAAGACATCTTGTTCACTCCTGGCTCAGCTCCTCTCCAGAACACTGAGCACATGGTCTCCCCTCAAGGCAGCTCCTGCCTGCTGTCTGCTCAGGCTGCTGCTCTCCAGTCATCTGACTGATCACACCAGCAGGGTACACTGTGGAGCATGCTCAAATTGCTATCACTCCCTGCTACTGGAAGTTTCCAGTTGTTTCCAGTTGTGGGTCACTAATCTGCCCAACAACAGTAACCCACCCTCAGCAGGTCTCTCAGAGATAGCCTTTTCAGGCATATGGGTTACATTTAAACCTGCGGAGTCTCTGCTACTGGTTACTCTTATACCAAGGCAGGATGTTTTTCTGAGATTTGCTGTAGGAATTATTTGGGGGCAGGTCTCTGGCCTGTTACACCTGGGGTCAGACTAGATGATCACTCTGGTCCCTTCTGGCCTTGGAATCTGGGCATACAGCATCCACGCTGCCCTCTGACCTTATCCGGACATGTTACAGAATCACAGGGCTGGAAGGGACCTCACGAGGTCATCTAGTCCAACCCCCTGCTGAAAGCAGGACCACTCCCACTAAATCACCCCAGCCAGGGTTTTGTCTAACAGGACCTTAAATATCTCCAAAGACAGAGATTCCACCACCTCCCTAGGTAGCCCATTCCAATGCTTCACCACCCTCCTAGTGAGAAAGTTTTTCCTAATATCCAACCTTGACCTCCCCAGCTGTAATTTGAAACCATTGCTCCTTGTTCTGTCCTCTGTTACCCTCGAGAACAGCCTAGCTCCCTCCTCTTTGGAGCACCTGTGACCGGGGCCTCCTGGGATACCTTCCTGGACGTGCAAAAATCAG